>CM059334.1:9701301-9731377 GCA_030340685.1 Protosalanx chinensis | reverse complement strand
GGGTGGAGGAGAGAGAGAGAGAGGGTGGAGGAGAGAGAGGGGAGAGGGTGGAGGAGAGAGAGAGAGAGGGTGGAGGAGAGAGAGGGGAGAGGGTGGAGGAGAGAGAGGGTGGAGGAGAGAGAGGGTGGAGGAGAGAGAGGGTGGAGGAGAGAACTGGAGACACTCAATGTTATTGATGCTGTTCTTTTCGTAGCACTCAACGTTTGTTAGAAAGTGTATCGCTGCACTTTGCATATACGTTGTCAGTTGGGGGTCAGGGCAAGTTGCAGAACAACAACAGCAACTCCTGCCTAAACCCTCCAGCCTGACCTCCTGTAACATCCGTGTGAAGGCCCCACGACGGCGTCCCATCACCACATGCTAATGAGATGAGTGGACCAGGTCCGGGGCGACCAGAGGAGCCGCTAACAGACACCACGACCCAGGGGAGCGCCGAGGCACGGCTCTGGTTTAGCAGGTGCTTCCTCCCCCCTCCCCGCTCAGACAAGCACAGGTGCTGGGGGTCGTGACCCCCCCCCCCCCCTCCCCCCCTCCTCCTCCAGAGACTCCCTTCCAGGTACGTGTGGCCATGATGGAGTGGACGGAGCAGGCTGCTGGAACCCCGCGGCGTTCAATCATTCTCTGGATCTCTGGAAGACTCTCCATCTTGCCTCGTCTCCCTCCAGACTGCCAAGTGTGGGCTGCTTTTTGAAAATGGCCACTTTGTTTGTTTGTTTGTTTATTTATTTGAATTCTAAATCTGTTTTATTGAGTTTGCTCGGATGAACTTCTCTGCAAGGGGGAAACATCATTGATTTTTGTGCTGTAGTGGTGGAGGTGGTTCAGTTGTCTCAGAATCTTGTAATACGCGGCACAGTTGGTTCGTTTTGATCGAATGGTTTTGTCCAGTTTCGGGATGGGGATTTGGGTTGGTTCAAATTTCTCAAATTTGACAAAGTCTCAAATTTGGACTGCGTCCATTCGATTCCGATTCAGCATTCCTTCCATCTGTTACCTTTTCATTAAAACAGCCCGAATTGCGTTTTCCGTCTCCGCCAGGAGAAAACAACGGACGTATCAAAAGCAATCCGAAAAATACGTCCGAAAAAAATATATATGTCACGCGAGCGAGACAGCCATTTAGGACGTCATTAGTGTTATCTAACCATTCATCATGAACATGTAACTTCCTCAGCAGAGATACGGAGGCTGGAGTTGTCATTAAACAAGCTTGTGATTTACCTTCATGTGGCTGTGGCTCACAGGTTGAGGGGGGGGGGGGGGGGGGAGGGGGGGAGAATCCACATGTCTCTATTTGACAGAAGCTCTTCGCACTCTCCCCAATCTGAATAATGTTAATTTGCAGCTGAACAGCCTCACGTTCGCCGTACGTTCCACGGTTAGGGGGACAGGAACGTGACGGGGGCTCTTTGTGTGCATGCGCATAGTCCGTCTTGAATCAGACGTCTTCCCGGCATCGATCCCAGGACGCTTGTTTTATTCACACCCCTGAGTCGTACATGCAGGTATTCAATCATTTTGATTAAAAAGAGCGATTCCTTCCAGAACCAGGCGGCAACTGGGAGCCAAGCGACCTCAGACATTTCAGGATTCATATATTTTCATAAACTTTTAACAATGTCAATGGGACAAGTCTTCCATCTTGGCCTCGCCGTGGTGAAGCACTCCATCTTTCTTTAGCTTTTCGACAGAACATTTGAATATGAGCAGCGGATTATTAATGTGTCAGTTTCAATGGGAGGAGTCTGGGGGAAGAATTACAAGGATTTCTGTCGCAGAAAATAGAGATTTTTTTATTTTGTCTCACCCTGTGTTAGGTTATATTTACTTTGGACTCGGATTTTAAATGTTTTCATTCGACTGTGACCCACGATAATTCATATCGGCTGGATGCTTCCTCAACTGACTGATTGTGAAGGATTACATTCTGTACTTTACATTCTGGACTTTACATTCTGCACTTCGTCTTTCAGAAGTGCCTTGCGTGTAGAAGCAATCTGTTTTACACCATTGGTTTTGGTTTGGGATGCAAAACGCTCTCCATGGTTCCAGTTGTGTTCTGCTTGGGTGCTGCTCGGGTTTCAGCCAGACCAGCCACAGTAACACAGACTTAGAACTTCAGCAGATGGGTTCTAGGGTTCCATCTGTACCTCGATTGGATGTCCGGGACGGGAGACTCTGCCTGAACAGAGTAGGTGAACAACTGGTGAACGTTTCCCTGAAGTGCTGTTGAGCCGAGCGGCTGTTCAACCATCCTGAAATCTCTCCTCACTGGATCTTCCTATTCAGCAACTTCTCACTTTCTTTCTCTTTCTCTCTGTTTCTTTTGCTGTTCTAGTCTGTTTCCTCATGGGTAGTCCTCCCTCTCTCCCTCCCCCCCCTTCGCCTCCCTCCTCTCCCCTCCCTCCCTCCTCTCTCCCTCCCCCCCTCCTCCTCCCTCTCTCCCCTCCCCCCCTTCTCCTCCCTCTCTCTCCCTCCCCCCCCTCCTCCTCCCTCTCTCCCCTCCCCCCCTCCTCCTCCCTCTCTCCCTCCCCCCCTTCGCCTCCCTCCTCCTCCCCTCCTCCCTCCCTCTCTCCCTCCCCCCCTCCTCTCCTCCCTCTCTCCCTCCCCCCCTCCTCCTCCCTCTCTCCCTCCCCCCCTTCGCCTCCCTCTTCCTCCCCTCCTCCCTCCTCTTCCCTCCTCCTCCTCCTCCTCCCCCTCCCTCCCTCCTCCTCCCCTCCTCCCTCCCTCTCTCCCTCCCCCCTTCGCCTCCCTCCTCCTCCCCTCCTCCCTCCTCTTCCCCTCCTCCTCCCTCTCTCCCTCCCCCCCTTCGCCTCCCCTCCTCCTCCCCTCCTCCCTCCTCCTCCCTCCTCCCCCCTCCCTCCCTCCTCCTCCTCCCCTCCTCCCTCCCTCTCTCCCTCCTCCCCTTCCGCCTTCCTCTTCCCTCCTCCTCCCCTCCTCCCTCCCCCTTTCCCTCCCTCCCTCTCTCCCTCCTCCCTCCCTCCTCCTCCCCTCCTCCTCCTCCTCCCTCACTCCCTCCTCCCCTCCCTCCTCCCTCCCTCCCTCCCTCCCTCCCTCCCCCCCCTCCTCCCTCCCTCACTCCCTCCCTCTCTCCCCCCTCCTCCCTCCCTCCCTCCTCCCTCCCTTTTTATTCTCTTGTCATAAGAATGAATTGAATTTGTCCCCTTTAGTAAAAACAACAATAGACAGAGTAGAGACCTGCAGGAAAACAGATCTCTACCTCCTGTCCCTTGTGGGGATTGTCGGATGTGTGTGTCTGTTGTGTGTGTGTGTGTGTGTGTGAGTGCGTGCGTGTGTACTGCATGCACGTGTGTACGTGCTGACTGTGTGTGTATGTGTGTTTCTTTGTGTGTGGGAGTATGTGTGTACTGTGTATGTGTGTGTGTTTGTTTGTGTGAGTGTGTGTGTGTACTGTGTGTGTGTTTGTGTGAGTGTGTGTGTACTGTGTTTGTGTGAGTGTGTGTGTACTGTGTGTATGTGTGTGTGTTGTAGAGGTGTGTGTGTGCTGATGAGGACAGTGTGGCAGATGAGGAGCAGGTCAGCGCTGGCCCTGCGGTCCTGTATTACCATGCCATCTTCATAGTGCCTGGATGGGGAAGCGGCTCAGACAAATGATGGTCATAATAATAGGTCGCCCTGTGGCAGGACAGCAGGAGCAACGGCTGTGATACCAGGACAGACGTCTGCACCTGATGCACCCCAACCCAGCCTGCCCGAGCCACCGCCAAGCCACCACCACCATCCCCCTGTACACCACCACCCCCATCCCCCTGTACACCACCACCACCATCCCCCTGTACACCACCACCCCATCCCCCTGTACACCACCACCCCATCCCCCTGTACACCACCACCCCCATCCCCCTGTACACCACCACCCCATCCCCCTGTACACCACCACCACCATCCCCCTGTACACCACTACCCCATCCCCCTGTACACCACCACCCCATCCCCCTGTACACCACCACCCCATCCCCCTGTACACCACCACCACCATCCCCCTGTACACCACCACCATCCCCCTGTACAGCACCACCCCCATCCCCCTGTACACCACCACCCCACCACCCCATCCCCCTGTACACCACCACCCCCATCCCCCTGTACACCACCCCCCATCCCCCTGTACACCACCCCCATCCCCCTGTACACCACCACCCCATCCCCCTGTACACCACCACCCCATCCCCCTGTACACCACCACCACCATCCCCCTGTACACCACCACCATCCCCCTGTACAGCACCACCCCCATCCCCCTGTACACCACCACCCCATCCCCCTGTACACCACCACCCCATCCCCCTGTACACCACCCCCATCCCCCTGTACACCACCCCCATCCCCCTGTACACCACCCCCATCCCCCTGTACACCACCACCCCCATCCCCCTGTACACCACCACCCCATCCCCCTGTACACCACCACCCCATCCCCCTGTACACCACCACCCCCATCCCCCTGTACACCACCACCCCATCCCCCTGTACACCACCACCCCCATCCCCCTGTACACCACCACCCCATCCCCCTGTACACCATCACCACCATCCCCCTGTACACCACCACCCCATCCCCCTGTACACCACCACCCCCATCCCCCTGTACAGCACCACCCCATCCCCCTGTACACCACCACTCCCATCCCCCTGTACAGCACCACCCCCATCCCCCTGTACACCACCACCCCCATCCCCCTGTACACCACCACCCCATCCCCCTGTACACCACCACCCCATCCCCCTGTACACCACCACCCCATCCCCCTGTACAGCACCACCCCATCCCCCTGTACACCACCACTCCCATCCCCCTGTACAGCACCACCCCCATCCCCCTGTACACCACCACCCCCATCCCCCTGAACACCACCACCCCATCCCCCTGTACACCACCACCCCATCCCCCTGTACACCACCACCCCATCCCCCTGTACACCACCACCCCCATCCCCCTGTACACCACCCCAACCCTAAACACGCTGTGCACCACCGCACCCACACCCGATTGATTGATTGAAACCTTTATTGTCCCCTCTGGGGAAAATTACCCACACCACCCGCCCCCAACCCCACATCAAAGACACATCGCACGGCAACAAACATCAGTTAAGACATCGAAATTACGCCAAATGCGATCAGATTCTGAACGATACAAAAATTGAAAAATATACTCTTGCAGCGTTACCCTATTAGTTTCAGGGTTAACCTTAACCTTAACCGTGACCCTAACCCCGAAGAAAAACGCTTAAAACGTTTCCAATTGACCAGAGAAATGGAAACAGACGGGAAGAGAAGCAGGCATATAGATCGTCCGCTCCTCCCTGCTGACGTGTGCGGCAGCGTTGGGGCTGATGGGAAGGGGGCCGGGTCACAGATACAGACTTCTCGGGTTTTGTCATGAAATCAATTTGTTTGCAGTCAAGACCTCTCCTGTGTTTCTCCGGCAGTCACTACTGGACTGGACAAGTCTGCAGCGGGGAGAGGAGGCGATGGATCAACTAGCTTGGTGCTTACAGACGTTCTTAAAAGCTTTGCAGCGCTGGGGGGGGGGAAGTGGTTGCGGTAATAAGCGCTGTCAGAAGACTGACATAACACCCAGCGCTGAGCCGCCTGGCCTCCGGAGGCGGAAGGGGGGGAGGCGATCGGTTTCAGCCCAGATTGTGGCCTTCGGTCCGTGGCCTTTCACAAGCGGGATAATTACTGTTATGAATTATACTGTGTAATCGCCCCGGCGGCTTGGCATGAGTCACGGACGAGGAATTGACATGGATAAGGAGATTGATGAAGTAGCGCGATAACTCTCAGTCTATGTTTTTTGACACTGCAGGATTTTAGGCAACAAAAACGAAAGATTGGTGAAGGGTCTCTCCTTGTAAAATCGATAACTTTCAGACTAATGTTGTTGTTTGTGTATTATTGTTTGCGACTGTAGTGTGTTTAGATTATTTATTTATTTTACAATGTTTTATATTTTCTCGAATGACACCAAGAAGCTTCTCCCCCCCTCCCTCCCTCCCTGTGAGGGGGTTCTGGAGCTGCCAGCACCAGGGGCCAAGCTCAGGTGTGGCTGTGTGTGGAGGTGTGGTGTGTGAGGTATGTGGAGGTGTGGTTGTGTGTGGTATGTGATTGTGTGTGGCTGTGTGTGGTTGTGTGTGATTGTGTGTGATTGTGTGTGGCTGTGTGTGGTTGTGTGTGGCTGTGTGTCGTTGTGTGTGGCTGTGTGTCGTTGTGTGTGGTTGTGTGTGGCTGTGTGTGTCTGTGTGTGGTGTGTGTGTGGTGTGTGTGTGGTTGTGTGTGGCTGTGTGTGGTTGTGTGTGAGGTATGTGGAGGTGTGGTTGTGTGTGGTATGTGGTTGTGTGTGGTTGTTTTCAATCATTAGACTGGTTGAACCCAGTTGTGGAAGGAAGATGTACAGTTTCTTCAGAGACTTCCTCACGGCTGTTGTACTAGAACACAGCCTTCAGCCTTAACAACCTGATATACATGGA
Organism: Protosalanx chinensis; assembly: GCA_030340685.1. NCBI lineage: Eukaryota > Metazoa > Chordata > Actinopteri > Osmeriformes > Salangidae > Protosalanx > Protosalanx chinensis. The sequence goes on along the minus strand of CM059334.1, from coordinate 9,724,883 downwards.
ATAAATCAATTAAATATATTTTCATCATGACACTTTTATGGATATGTGTTTTGTATATTTGTATTAATTCAGTGTGTGAGTGGGTGAGTGAGTGAGTGAGTCGGTGGGTGGGTGGGTGAGTGTGTGCGTTTGTGTGTGTATGTTTGTGTGTGTTTGTATAAAACAGGGTGAAAATTAATATATTTTCTGCAGCCTGTCTTCACAATGTGGATTATTTATTGATCAAGATAATTTATTGATCAGGATTATTTATTGATTAGTTTCCCTCCACTGCTGGTGGCTCTGTCCACAAGGTGTTAGTTCTCTGGAAACCATTTTGTTGTGTGGACATAACTCATAAATTCCCGCCCACACAAGGGTCTACGGTGTTATGAGATTAGGGTACACGTGTGTGTTGGTGTCGGTGTGTGAGTGTGTGTGTGTGTATTTCTACATGCGTGGGTGGATGGATGTGTTGGTGTGCGTTCGTTGCACACGTGTACGATCATTTAGCCTCAAGTTAGCCTCAGAATAAAGGCCTCAAATCCGCTCCCAGTGAATGTGAAAAGACGATTATGCCAGTTGTACTAAATGGGATTTTAATTTCAGTCCTGTGTTACCTAACAATCGGTGGAAGAGAAAAGGTCTGGTAGAAATTGATTAATGACACAAGGAATGGGTTCATTCAAGTCTGTTAAAATGGCCTGAGAATTCGTAGCGAGAAACTAGAGGTCTCTAAAGACGTCTTCATCATTTCTTTCACAATGAGAGACAAAAGTCTGGTGATTCAGTCGTCTGTGTGTCCTGACCGTAATTCTGTGGGGGTGGGACAAATGGATTATGTGAAGAGTTAAGGTGAAGACTCTTTCAAACTCCAATCTGACGACACCGTTAAATGACGCTTAGTCCATATTCCATGATGAGGCGGCCATTTTTGCATTCTTCCTTTAGAAACATCTGGAACAATTAACGAGCAAAAGGGACAATACCGACATGATCAGTGTGTAATTGGTTTATATGAGCATTGTCTTTGCGAGGTAGATATCTCGTACCGAAAGCATTTAGAAGCTTGAGCACAGAACAAGGGTTTCAAATCTGCTCCAAGAGTATTTTTAGCCCTTTGAAACTCATATGTGTGCTAGTATTGAGTCTGCCTGACACAGAGAAAATGAAATCATTTCAGTTACTAACCCTGCCCTGTCAGATTGTACGAAGACTTGATTTTACAGCCGGAATATAATCTTGTATTCAGACAAGCCCTTAATTCTCTCCTCAGGCCCTAGGCCTATAGGATATTGTTATTCTGGAACAAGTAGAGTAGTATAGAACATCATAACTTTATTTCTGCTTGTTTCATGAATTAATCATTGTTTTGGATTTAGGCTTTTCTTGATTTCTTTCTTATTTAAGGAAGCGTAGGGTTACCGTCCTGCGATTTCACGTCTCCTGAGGTACGCAAATGGAAATGCCTGTGTCAGCGTGTCGCCCCTCTCTCAGCATCCTCCCTCAGGTTCACCTGTGACTGTGAGGGAAGATGTCACACTTCCTTTTTAAAGCTTCAGCCTCGGGCCAGGCTCATTTTAATCTCAGCCTTCCATCTCGGTCTCAGATGTTTAATGGTGATCACGATAAGTGAGATTATCTCTCTTTATCTCGTCACAGTCTCTCGGGAGAATGAAAAGGGAGAAATGCGCGGAGAAACGGATTAAGGACGCGGGGAAATTGTCGAACTGTAACGACGAACACAACAATTTCTCGCCCTTTCTCGTATTTGGGAAGTCAATCTTCTGGCGTCGATCAAGGCAGAATAACAGACAAGGCTTCTGAGACCATATAAACATCCACAATGTGGCTCTTTAGGAGCATCGCAGTTCCAACACACGTTAAGAATCCCTGCATTTGTTTGTGGATTTTACAACTTTCCTGACGTGGTTAAATTCCCAAATGCAATATTTTTCCAAAAGATCTCTGCAGCCTATCAGATGATTCTTCCAATTTGATCCAATCACATTAACGAGTCACACTGAATGTGAGTGGTTTGGTAGGCAGTCTGGCTAGACAGGATTCTACCACAACACACACTACAGGACTACAACAAAGTGTTAGTGTGTACAGAAGCAGAACATCAACCAGTTCTATACAGAAGAGTTGAAGTGTTGTGGTTCTTAGTGGTGATTGGTTTAACTCAGTTGGTTAGAGCATTTGACTGTAGATCAAGATGTCTAAGTTCAAATCCCACCTCTGTGTGTTTCTCTGGATATAGGCGGCTGTTTAATGAGTAGGTTAGCTGCCCCGATCTGACCTAAGCTCTCCTCCCACTCCCAGCTGCGCAGCTAAAGGGAAACAGCTCCATGGAAGTCTCTAGATTGTCTTTGGCACTGGGACTTAGGCAGACATCCATCAATCCATCCAGGGGGTGGGATCCCTACCTAGCTGGGATCAAGTTAAATATTTACAACCTTCCCACCCCCGCCTCCCACATGAAGACATGCATGATGAAAGGGAGGCAGTCAGTTATATTGAGTCATTTATCAGACGCTCTTATCCAGAGCGACTTACAGTAAGTACAGGGACATTCCCTCCTGAGGCAAGTAGGGTGAAGTGACTTGCCCAAGGACACAACGTCCTTTTTCGCATTAGCCGTCAATCGAAAAGGCAACATTCTGATTACCAGCCTGATTCCTTAACCGCTCAGCCACCTGACTCCCATGATGATGCGTTCACCAGACTCTCCCCGGCATGGCGGCGCTGAGATCCCGAGACAGAAACCTCCCAGAACGACGCGAGTCACATGACCTCACTGAGACGCACCTCGGGCCGTAAACAGCGCGTGTCAACAGCCTGCTGAGCAAAAACTGTGGACGGTAACGAGGGTGGGAACAGAAACTGCAGCTTGTGGGGGAACCAGCAGACGAGGCTTGTGGCTCGGTCCAGGCCCGTCACGGTCCGACCAGCTTTATTCTGAGGAATTAAATGGACGGTTGGTCTGCGATGGAGAGTGCTGCTGAGGGGCTGATTCACACCGGTCTGTCCTGGTTCAGGTCAGTTCACCGTGCCGGAGTGCCACACACTTCTCCCAACTCGTCGCAAAGTCAGATAACTGCTACATCATCGCTGCAAGGACGTTCACACAGACAGGCGGACTGGCAGGCCTCGTAAATAACATTTAAGGACTCAGCATGTCAACAATAAACGCCAATAAATACCATTACCTCACTTACAGGAGCAGGGCCATAAACAAGTGACGAATATGGCCTGTTGATGCATCCGTAAAGAAAGGTTTCCAGGAGCCCATTGATTGTGAGTTTGCGTGTGTGTGAAAACATGGAGCGCTTATAACAGCCTGCAAGTACAAGCCAGAGGTTTATTAACACCTAGTTAATGCTTTCAACGCCTTTTCACATAAACCAAGGTCACATGTGCACAGCCCAGCCATTTCTCTCAGCGTGTCGCAACTGGTGGGACTCTGTGTATGTGTGTGAGTGTGTGTGTGTGTGTGTGTGTGAAAACTGTAAGTGTGTGTGTGTGTGTGGGGGGGGGGGATCTAACTTTTTTGTGCTTAATTACACAACATAATTCAATTTTGATTAATAATTAACGCCCTCTTTCCTAACTAAATATCTATAATTAATCAACAAATCACAGTGATAGAGCAGGCTAATTGGCTTCAGAACCCAAACCAGACCACTTAATTCATAGAGGGGGGGTTGACATCGCTAATTATGGGAGTAATGGAAGCGCTATCCTCTGGGACATGATGGAGAGATCTGCGAACGGGGGGGGGGAAGGATTTCTTACCCCCGTCGGGTCCCTGTGACGACTTCATTTGTTATCAGGGCGCCTCTGACAGGTGAACCGGTTTCCTGTTATTGGGTTTGTTTACTGTTTCCATCCTGTCACAGCAGGACGCAGTACAGTACTTAGAAGCGTTAATATCTCTGTTTTGTTTTTTTCCTCTCACTCCCTCAGCAGCAGCAGAAGAAACCAGACCAGTGGGGTCTCACACGACACAAAGATACGTCAGTCAGTTTACCCTGTCCAACACTGCCTCTGTCTGTCAGCTGCTTACAGGAAGGAAACATTTACTTCAATTAGGACATTTTAAATGTCTCATTGTGTTTTTGTTTTTTTGTTTGAGAGATGCACAAACGTGATTTCTCTGTGGATGCACCATTTTACTTTCGTTCCGTGGCGTATTTCTTTTTTTTCTGTAAACTTCCAAGATCTGCTCTCCTATTTGCTAAATCAGTTTTCCCTCAGAGGGAAACCACTTCTTCCCTCCATCTGATTGCTCTAGATTAGTGTAACCTGCACTCATTTATTCTATTTAATACCAAACACTTTGTCCTTGAAGTGGCATTCTTCTGTTTTTTCCCCCACTCCCCTCTTTTTGTGTCAATTCCTATTTTAATTGGACATTTTTGTCACCAAACAAGATTTATTACCGCTGTACAGGTGAGAGTGAACCTGGCTGAAATTAGAATACATTTTGTCCGTGACACGGGCACATCCACAGAGAAGGGTGACCTTGCAGTCAGTTCCCTACTGAAGGACCAGGGTGTGTGTGTATGTGTGTGTTTGTGAGGATGTGTGGGTGTGAGTGTGTGTGTGAATACGAGAATATGTGTGTGTGTTTGTGTCTGTGTGTACATGAGCATGGTTATGTGTGTATATGTGTATGTGTGAGTGCATGTATGTATGTGTGTGTATGTGTGAGTGTGTGTGTGTGTGCGCGCGTGTGTGTGTGTAGATGCTGGGGTCTATGAGGTTGTGTCTTGGGGGAATCTTCTCTTCTGACCTGGATACTGAGTTGAGGCTCTTTATCTACTTAGCTGTGTCACCTTCAAACCCAGAGCACTGCCATGGTCTCTCCTCCTCTGCACTGCCATGGTCTCTCCTCCTCTGCACTGCCATGGTCTCTCCTCCTCTGCACTGCCATGGTCTCTCCTCCTCTGCACTGCCATGGTCTCTCCTCCTCTGCACTGCCATGGTCTCTCCTTCCATCAGTCTCATCATGCTCACCTTCTAACCTGACAAGCTAGCAGCTAGCAAGCTGCAAGCTACAAGCTGATTGGTTTAGTGCACAATGCTAACTCATGCAGTATTTAGCTTATGAGGCGTTTACTGTTTATGAGCATTGCATCGTATCGCCATGTAGTCCGTAGCTGTGGGAGCTTTTTCCCGCTGGCTGGCACAGTTTAAGATGTTCTTCACTGGGAACCTGAGCTTCAACAGCCACTACAGCTGCCTGACTTACAGCTCGTACCACACTAATAATAGCAATCCATTTTTAATGTCCTGAAAGATTCCTTTGCAGTAAGCTTTGGGTGTGTGAGAACCAGCGCTTTCTCTCATGGCCAGCGTGAGTCTGGAAGAAAGATCTGGGTTGTGTTGTAGCTGCAATAAATGTCTGAATTCTTATAAAATTACAGCTTCTCCCTTCCCTCGCTCACGAACCTTTTTAAATGAAATATTTAATACTAAACTGAATGCTTTACTGCCCTAATGAAACCAATATGGGAGAACTGGGTTTTTTATGTGTGTTAAATCTATTTGTTTATTTGTGGTTCACTGTTGTTGTCGTTGTTGTGTTGTTGTTGTTTTGGCTGCTGGATGTTCCGCTCCATAGGTGGGTGTGTCTGTGCCCTCCCAGATGTATCCCATAGTCCCCCTCTGTGGAGGCCAACCACCAGATGTCTTCTTTGGTGAACATCATCTCCCGCTGAATGTTAAACACACACTCACGCACACTCTCGCACACACTCACAACACACACACACACACTCCCGATGTCATACAGAACAGCTGTTTGGGTTCCTCCTGCCCTCCCTGATGCCCTGTACATCATCTCTGGGCTTAATGAATCTGGTCCAAGAACCTGCAAAGGGGGGTTAAGGGGCTAATTTCGGTAATTGATTGTAAGTGCAGTGTGACAGCTCCCCTGATGCCCGTGTACATGTGTGACGCGCGCACTTAAAGTGCACTCACTGGCAGAAGTGATTGATCCGAGCGATCAATAACCAGGCCTGCATGTGAAGAGGGTCCTTTAGAGAAGGTTCACGCGCAGTGCTAATGCTTAGCGACGCGGGGCGTGGGGGGTTTGCTAGCGGTCTTACCTTTTGCTATGCTAATGCAGTTCCGCGTGGCCCTGAGAGCTAGCTCGATGTTAGCTCAATGTTAGCTCGATTAGCTCGATGTTAATGTAGCTTCGTGCGGCTAAGTTGAGTGATATGTCGACGTCGTGACACTTTTTGTTTCTTCTTGCAGCCATGAATGATAGAAGCAGAAATTGCTAATTGATAAACTAATAAACCAGGTAAATATGAAGAATATGCACTGTAATGTACAATAACAACATTTAGTGTTCTCAGATTTAACTATAGAAACATGATTATAAAACTGTGTGTCTTTGTGTGTTTTATAACCTCTTACTGTGTCATAATAGAGTATTTGAAAACACTGTCTCTCTCACTGTCTTTGTCTCTCTTTCTCTGCCTTTCTCTCTGTCTCTCTCTCTGTCTCGCTCTGTCTCTCTCTCTGTCTCTCTCTCTCTGTCTCTCTTTCTGTCTCTCTCTCTGTCTCTCTCTCTGTCTCTCTCTGTCTCTCTCTCTTTCTGTCTCTCTCTGGTCTCTGGTGTAGGACTATACGGAACCTTCCTCAGCCTGTCCTTCCTGTTGTCACTTGGGTTTACTTCCTCCCTCTCCCTCTCCCCTAGTCTCATCCCATCCCATCCTCTCCTCCCTCCTTTCCACCTCCTTCTCTCACCCTCACCCCCGTCAACCCCTCCCTCCCTCACTCCCCTTTCCTTCACCCCTCATCTCATCCTGCCTTCCCCTCCCTCCCTCCCTCCTGCTCCCCCCTTCATCATCGAGGATCCACCACCATCTTAATGAGGATCAGATTACAAACAGAAATCAACATGTGTCAGTGCAGCGCTGCGTTCAGTGTCAGGTGGCAGGTTTTGGCGGGCGGGCATGGCCGCTGTACGTCTCCTCTGATATTTCCTCTCTATCTCCCCTGCTCTGATAATGTTAACCCCCTAATGAAGCTATTGTGCGCCTGTCCAAAGCCATTGTCTTCTGGGGGGAGCCTTCTCTTCCTCTCCCCAGCTCGCGTCTCCTGGACGCGGCCGTCGTAGCCCTTTGACGGCCGCATCTTCCTCCTTTCTCTTTCGCTCTGTCATCTTGTGCCGTCCTCGCTCTCCTTCCTCCCCTCCTCCCTCCATCTCTTGTTGTTTCTGTTTAGTGTCTTCCTATCCATCTCTCCTCTTTTCAATCACCCCTGCAAATCCCCCCCTCTCTCTCTTTCTAGCTCCCTTTCCCTCTCTTCGTCCTCCACCTTCTTTCAGCTCATTCTCATTCTCTCATTCTGTATATTTTTACATTTTACCTCGTTCTTTTTTTCCCTTTCTCTCTCTCGCAGATCAGAGGAACTGTTTGCCCTCTTGTTCAGCGTCATCAGTTAGAACTGGATGCAGGAGGGCAAACCTGAGGGCCTTCAGCGTACCCACGCCTGCTGAAATGTCATCTCGCAGGGAACAGCGGGATAATTTAATAGCAATTAACAGTAAACAATAGTGTGGGCTTGGTTAATGAATCACAGGGGCGGGGAAAGGTGGAGGAAGCGAGGGAAGGTGGTGGTCGTGATGGGGGGGAGGCGGGCTGTGTTTTAGACGGCCTTTTCTTCTCTCTTCCTTTCATGCGGTGGAAGTCACATCAGGCTGCTTCAGCTCAGTCCCAGACGCCTCCGTGTACCTGAACAATTGCAGGTTGACCTGATTGTCCCTGTCTTTGATACCGGAAGGTCTTTTGTCTTTTTTCGGCGTTGCCGTTTACCGAAAGAAAGGTAAATTACACGTCTCGATCCGCGAAAGAGCGTCACGCAACGGTTTCAATGGCACTCTTTCAGAAATGCTTTCTTCCAAGTCTTTTTTCTTCTTTTCTTCCCCCTAAGACGTTAAGGCCTACGCTATTCTGTAGGTCGTCACGCCTAAACTGCATGAACCACGCAAACACTTAAAGAAGTTCCCTTTTCAGCTCGCGGTGGCGTGATTTGACATGTTCCTTCTCTCAGAACACGTTACGGCTCGCAAACATACACAGACTGAGAGACGGAAACACTGAACTGTAAACCCTGAGCGCTGAGGACGACCTCATCGCCCCAAACAAAAACCGGGATCGCCCGCCGTCGTGACTCGACTTCCTCTTGTGTAGCAGAAGACTTTCAGACTTCCTGAAAGGAAACGCGGAGCCTGATATCCTGCTTTGACTGCTGCCGCGATCAGCGAGGAACCGAGGACCACCTTTGATGAGGCGAGGGAGCGACACTTTGATGCGCCGCTGGTTTACAGAGCTCCGTACAGCTGCTGTCTGCAACTTCAAGGGACGCCAAGCTCACTGCTTCTGTCTCCAAATGGAAAATGGCATCCAAACACCTTTTTGTTCTTAAACAATCAGTGTTTACTCTCCGTGCGCTTTGGGTACCACACAAGGCATTTGTTCCGTTATCTGTGCCTATAGTACGAAAGGGAGTCTTAGCACAGCGGGGGTGTATTCCCACAGAGCTAATGCTGTGTTGCGTACACAGAGATGTCTTCAAATGTATTCACAACACAAGCAGTGCATGACGATTCCTAATATTTGAACACAATTAGACAACTCGATGAATTTTCTCTTTAAGTAAAATCCTGAAATAAATTGTTGTTTGGGTTGTGTCAGTATGAAGGAAAGTAGATCTTAGAAAGCACCGGTAAAAAAAATAAACGATAAACGACCGCAAACCTTATCGAGGGCTAGGGTAGTGATGCGCTTTTCATTTGCCAGGTTATGCTAATTTACGGCTCCACAACGTCCGTGGACTGTGTGATGGACCCCCTGCCTGTCTGTTTGGCCCTGAGGGGTCAGACCACAGAGGCATCACAGCCTCTCAGTCAAGTGGGGTAGTCTCGCATACAAGTTAGGAAAAAGGGAACATTTCACCTGGTTTGTGAAAGCCACAGGGGATAAAATACATCAAAAGGCAAAAGAGCTATTATGGGTGTAGCTACGCTACATGTTGCTGCTGGGGAAAGATGATTATTCTGGGTTCGTTGGGAGGTTGTTGTGTTCAGGTTCAGCGCTGCGCTGGGATGTCGTCGAAGGATAGGAGTAAAGCTGTGTTTTTAAAACGTCTTCCTGCAACTGGTTAATCATTCATCGAGGTTGCCATGAAAATGCAGGGTTAATCTGGAACGACAGTCACATTTGAAAATGCTGTTTCGTTTCAAAGGTAAGAGGGTAACGTTCCATGCAGTAAGATCCAGAAACATACCCAACGACCCCAAACTGTGTTTCTCTGGGGGGGTGGGGGGGGGGGGGCTTTTGTAAGAAAATCTTTTTTATTTCCCTTTTTTTTATTGACTAACATAAACATTTCCCTTGTTGGAAATAACCCTCTCAGTGCGCCTGTTCAAGACATCATAATCCAGTTTATGATTTAGCTCCTGCAGAAGCCTATCAGCTCTACAGGACCACTGTCCGGTCCTAATCTCTTTATGAGCGATATGCTGTTTTTAATGAAAACCCTCGCAGCAAGCTGCAATCAGATAGCCACATCTCAGCTTATATTTCATCCTGGTATTGTGATGTCATAGCCGGGCACAGGAACAATACATAATTCCCTTCTTCTCCTGACAAACGGTGGCCTCAGGCCAGACATGGAAAATAATGCTTTTGGGCTTGTGTCAAGTCTCGGCCGTGCGTGTTGAAATAATCATGCTTAGCTTGTTTGGAGGCTGCAGCATGGAGGTGCTGATGGGGGGGCGGGGGGTGGGGGGGGGGGGGGGGGGGGGTCAGGCGAGCTGGTTTAGCTGCACCGCCTGGCGGGGGGACGGGCAGCGATGTAACATGCTACACGCGTGCTCTGGATCTGGAGACGTGTCACCTCTTGTATACCTGGAGCTTCTCGCTCTCACATGCAGGACTTTATGCTTTACTCTTGTGAGACACACACACACACACATGCACACATGCACACACGCTGAACACAGACCAAAGATGAAGTGTCTACTGGTGAAGAGTGATGACCCAGACTAAATAAATAAATTCACACACACACACAGACACACACACACACACAGATACACATGCCTCTCTTTTAGCCGGCCCCTCTCTCCCTCACTCGGCCCGAAAATCTTTATCTGCTACATGATGCATGAAAACATACTGTCTTTTCCTGGAACTGTACGCGACCCTTGACCCCTGTGCACGGATGCAATGTGACCCAGCCGCTGTCATCCATTTTGTCTCAGAGAGCAGATTCAATGAATTTTATTACAGTCTGAGTAAGTTTGGCTTTTTTTTCCTCCCTCTCCTCCCTCTCCACCCCCCTCACCCCCTTGTCCCATAATCCCCCCTCTCACACCCCCCACCCCTCGGTAGGGTCTGCACTTCCTGTCTGAAGGGGATGAGGTGACTCCTGGAGAGTAAAGATGAGTCTCCCTCTCTTCACACACATGGTGAGTGCTAGCTGTGGTCTCCGTTTTCACTGGCTGGCTGTTCTTCACTGGTGTTCCGGGTCTTTGAAGGTTCTGAACAGTGTTTACAGGACAGAGAGAGGTGCTCAGTACTGGGTACGGTTTAGTGAAATGTATGCTTCAGCTTTTCTTGGTGGTGTAAGAACAGCTGATCATGTAGTGGAAACACAAAAGGCTGTAAAGAAGGGTTAAACGGCCATTTTGAAATGAATTTACGATTTAAGTCACGCCACGAGTGCTCTCAGTGACGACATCTCAGGTCAAAAGCCACCCAACATTCTGAATCCAGGCCATCACAGTGTTTGAAAGATTGGTCTGGAACGCAGGCTGCTATCGCAGGTGTTCTAAGAAGGTTCGAAAGCTCCATTTAGAACCCTAAAGGGTTCCACCTGACGCTGAAGCGTTTTCGTCCTACAGAGACCAGGATGAGTGTACCTTGCTGTGTTTCTGTAGCAGGGATCCAGCCTCTCTCCCCAGCCACCCAACTAGACAGCAACACTGACGCAAGCTTTGGAAAGCTTCAATTAGCACCCTTGGTGGTCCCTAGATTTCTACCTTCCTCATTCTCCTCCATTTTCTTTTTTTTACTTCCCTTGGGAATAGGTGCTAAGGGATACAATTAATTTTTTGACACAAATATGAAAGTGTTAATTCACCTGTGATAATTAGTGCTATTCTTACAGCGTGTTGATGAATGTACAGAGCTAGTAGTTCTTTATTTATTCGTCCCCATCACGTTCGAGACACGAGTTACTGTGTGTTGTGGCGATGGCTGGAACTCTCCAAGGAGGAATATTATAGTTCTGCTCGGCAATAATGCAGCATCCTCAAGTTAGCGTTCAGAAAGGATGAGTGATGTCCATACAAAGCAGTTTTTGTTGTTGTTGCAATCTTTGGTTTAGTTTGGAAGATTTGATTAGATTTTCAGACTGTAATCATTACAAGATGTGGCTGTTGGATTCCCAATACTTGTTCCCCCATTTACCGAAACGGTGAAAGAAATGAACGAACAAAGAAAATTGAAGCACGGTGGTACAGAAAAGAAAATGTAATGATTGTTAAACAGGATCTCAGACTAAAGCGAGCCAGCAGATGGAGAAACATGGAGATGTAATCCTGAACATCTGACTGTTTCATCCTCAAGGATACATTTAAATAAGCAGCGTCTGCTTAGGTAAAGACAGGAATCTGTCACGGCATTTCACAAATCCAAGTTTTACACTTCATTTAATTTGACAAAACGCAACTCTAAGACGACTATGGAGGATGAATTGGATTGCAGAATTCCTGAAGTATTATCATAAGACTTTACCCAAACAAGTAGGTTTACTAAATACAGTAAATAGTTGAATACGCTAATGCCACCATTATAAACCAGCCAACCAACCCTAACCCCAGTCCCTGCCCCTGCCCTAGGACCTGCCCTAACCCCAGCCCCTGCTCTAACCCCAGCCCCTGCCGTAGGACCTGCCCTAACCCCAGGACCTGCCCTAACCCCAGCCCCTGCCCCTGCCCTAGGACCTGCCCTAACCCCAGCCCCTGCTCTAACCCCAGCCCCTGCCGTAGGACCTGCCCTAACCCCAGGACCTGCCCTAACCCCAGCCCCTGCTCTAACCCCAGCCCCTGCCCCTGCCATAGGACCTGCCCTAACCCCAGGACCTGCCCTAACCCAGGCCCCTCCCTTAACCCCAGCCCAGCCCCTGCTCTAACTCCAGCCCTTGCTCTAACCCCAGCCCCTGCTCTAACCCCAGCCCCTGCTCTAACCCCAGCCCCTGCCCTAACCCCAGCCCCTGCCCTAACCCCAGCCCCTGCCCTAGAACCAGCCCTAACCCCAGCCCCTGCCCTAACCCCAGCCCCTGCCCTAACCCCAGCCCCTGCCCTAGAACCAGCCCTTACCCCAGCCCCTGCCCTAGAACCAGCCCTAACCCCAGCCCCTGCCCTAACCCCAGCCCCTGCCCTAACCCCAGCCCCTGCCCTAACCCCAGCCCCTGCCCTAGAACCAGCCCTAACCCCAGCCCCTGCCCTAACCCCAGCCCAGCCCTTTATCCTCCTTGGTAAGACATATAAAGGCGGCCATCTTAAATCATGTCTGCGTGCGCTGGTCTAATGACTGCTGAGCTCCTGCATATTTCAACATTAATTCATTAGAGGCGGGCGCTGGGGGAGATCAGCAGAGGCGGGAGGAATCCTGCACACCCTGATTGAGGCTGTTATGTTTTATAGGAGCCATTTTTCAATGCTGCTTTTGACAGCACTTGAGGTTATTAAATTGCTGGGTTCAAAAAGAAAGAGGGAGGGAGGGAGGGAGAGAGAAGGAGAGAGGGAGAGTGAGGGAGAGAGAGATGAGCGGATGAGTGAAAAGGAGGGTACGTTAAAAAAATAAATGATAGGGAATGAGGGAGGGTGAAATTGTCAGAAAGAAAGACTGAGGAACGTGAAGGTAGAGATGAAAGATAAGTAGAACTTGCTAACTTGAGATTCGCACGGGAGGTTGCTGATCTGAAGATCTCTGCACACAGAAACTAGACTTGATCGCTGGGAAAAACAGGATCCTGCTGGTAGATCTGGGAATCTGGAGAGAGATGGGGCATTTAGGTTGTGTGGGTATGTGTGTGTGTGTGTATGTGTGTGTGTGTGTGTGAGAATGTGTTTCCTTGTTTTATTTCACCGTACTTCATGGAATATGGTTATTTTCTCTTTGTCAGTTCTGATCTGGCTCCTGCTGCGGAGAGGACAGGGGGTGGAGACAGGGGGGTAGACAGGGGGGTAGACAGGGGGGTAGACAGGGGGGTAGAGGACACCAGAGCAGGGATGACCTTGGCCAGCAAAGCCTGAAGCTAAGGAGGCGTCTCATCATACACAGGCTTTACCAGCACACCCAAGTGTAGCATTGTCTCAGAGGAAATTAGCAGCGCAAACTTGATTGAGGTGAAGACTCGGAAGAACCCGGAACATACTGGACCGACCTTGTTTCTGGAGATGAGCTATTTGACTGAGATTGGGGGACAATACAATCGCTGAGTATTTGAAGTTGTAAAAAACTAAATACACGCAGTGCGCATTACCTAGTGCACACCACACATTGTGTGTACTTATTTGTCGATCTTCTTCAAACACCTGCTACATTTGTGTTTATAACAGTAAAATTCATTTCTGAGGATGTTGCCTAAGGCTCACACACACACACACACACACACACTCATACACAAGCGTACACACACAGACATAAATGCATACACACACCCATACACAAAAGTACACACACTTAACCTGCACTTCCCCTGCTCTCCATATGCCCTCTCTTTGCTCCAATTAGAACACAGTGCTGGTTTCTCATCAGACAGTGTCTCTCTCCGTCTCCAAATGGCTGCTCAGTGCCAAGCCTGTCAAGAAATTAAGCCATCACATGCTGACAGCTGCTCCTTCTCTCTCTCTCTCTCTCTCTCTGTCTCTCTCTCTCTCTCCCTCTCTATCTCTCCCTCTCTCCTTCTCTCTCTCTCTCTGTCTTTTACTCCCTTGCTTTCTCCCTCCCTCACTCCCTCTCTCTGTCTTTTTCTGCTCTCTACTTCTTCCCTGTCTCTCTTTGTCTCTTCTGCTCTCTCCCTCTGCCATTCTGTCCCTCACGCTCTCTCCCTGTGCCTATCTCTCTTTCACACACTCTCTCTCTCTCTCTTTCTCTCTCTCTCTTTCTCTCTCTCTTTCACACACTCTCTCTCTCTCTTTATCTCTTTCTCTCCCCCTCTCTCTCCTGATGCCTGTTTTTTTTTTGGCTCCACCCTGTTCTTAGTGGCGAATAATGAAAATGAGGACAGATTAAGAACTCTATTGCACACGCATTATGCAGTACATTCAGTTGAGGGCTGTTCGAGATTCACAGGGTGTTGCTCTGCTTGTGTTTATACAACAGTGCTGTACTGAACGAGGAGTGTGTCATCTCCATCTCCCCTTCAGTGCCCCGCTTCTTGCTTAGCGGCATCAGTGACTGTGAACGCAGCTTTGAAATCGCTCCTCCATTTTACACTCCCTCATGACCGCCAGCGAGCACATGCAGTCCAACCCCTTTCTCTCCTTTCCTCCATGCGCTCTCGTTTTCAGCTTTTCTCTTCTCTCTATCTTCCCTCCTTATCTTGCTGTGCTCAATCTGCACTCTCTCTCTTCCTCCATCCCTTTCTTGTCAAACTGATACCCCCCTCTCTCTCCTTCTCTCTCTCTCTCTTTATCCCCCTCTCTCTCCCTTTCTCTCCGATCCCCTCCTCCTCCTCCTCCTCCTCCGCCGGTCTTTGTCAGTTGACTGACTCTAATCCACTCCACTGGCGGTGCCAACATGCGATCAGCAGAGGCCTGGTCGTCCTCTCCTCTCCGGGGAGGCGTGTGAATGTGTGTGTGTGTGAGTGTGTGTGTGTGTGTGTGTGTGTTTGTAGCGCAGGGCTGAGCTCCGGGCCCTGCATGTTACGCTTCTCTTTATCCCCCCTGCTACTATCCGTGACTATCTCACTCTGCGTCTGTTTAGGGGGCCCACTAGAGAGGGTGAGAGGGGGTGGGTGGGGTGCAGGGTGTGCGTTTGGGGTGTGCTTCTGTGGAATGTGTGTGTGGAGAGGGCCTGTGTGTGGCGTGTGAGTGTGTGTGAAGATGGGTGTGTGTGTGTGTTTTGAGAAGGTGTGTGCAGGGGGGGGCAGAGGGTGGATGGAGAGGGTGGGGTAGGGGGTTATTTATGTGTTTAGGAAATGAAGATGGGGGCGTTAGAGTCGGATCCGGAGGAGACAGAGACAGAAAACGAGGTCGGTGAGAGAGAGAAGGGGAGCGTTTCTGAAGGACGAGGATCCTGGGGTGTGGAGGACAGACAGGACTCACTAAGCAGGAAAGGAGGGGTGGAGGAAGAGAAAGAAACAGGCAGAGAGTGAGATAGAGAGATGAAGAAAAGGAGAGGAGAAGAGCGTGTGGCAATTGCAACTGTATTAAAACAAATGACAAAATGTTTGAGAGAAAGAGAGGTAGAGATAAAGTGTGTGTGTGAGCGACAGAGTGAGACAGAGAGAGACAGTGTGTGTGTGTGTGTGTATGAGATAGAGTGTGAGTGAGAGAGGTAGCATTAAAGAAAGTGTGTGTGTGTGTGACAGAGAAAGAGAGAGAAGTGTGTGTAGAGAGACAGAGAGAGAGCGAGAGAGTGAGAAAGTATGTGAGAGAAAGAGAGAGAAAGAGAAAGTGTGTGTGTGTGATGGAGAGAGAGGGGGGGGGGGTGGTGGTGGTGCTGAAGGAAGCTTGATTCCCCTGATATCTCCACCCCCTGGGGAGGGCTTCTGTGGTTGCCTGGTGCTGAAGATCTGCAATAGTCTCCTGAGGGAACAACAGAATGAGAACGCACATGCTTCTCCTTAACTCCCTCTCTCTATCTCCTACTCTCTCTCTCCCTCTCTCTCTCCCTCTCTCTATCTCCTACTCTCCCTCTCTCTCTTTCTCTCTCCCTCTCTCTATCTCCTACTCTCCCTCTCTCTATCTCTCTCTCCCTCTCTCTATCTCCTACTCTCCCTCTCTCTCTTTCTCTCTCCCTCTCTCTATCTCCTACTCTCCTTCACTCTCTTTCTCTCTCCCTCTCTATCTCCTACTCTCCTTCCCCCTCTTTCTCTCTCCCTCTCTCTATCTCCTACTCTCCTTCTTTCTCTTTCTCTCTCCCTCTCTCTATCTCCTACTCTCCTTCACTCTCTTTCTCTCTCCCTCTCTCTATCTCCTACTCTCCTTCACTCTCTTTCTCTCTCCCTCTCTCTATCTCCTACTCTCCTTCACTCTCTTTCTCTCTCCCTCTCTCTATCTCCTACTCTCCTTCTTTCTCTTTCTCTCTCCCTCTCTCTATCTCCTACTCTCCTTCACTCTCTTTCTCTCTCCCTCTCTCTATCTCCTACTCTCCCTCTCTCTCTTTCTCTCTCCCTCTATCTCCTACTCTCCCTCTCTCTCTTTCTCTCTCCCTCTCTCTATCTCCTACTCTCCTTCACTCTCTTTCCCTCATTCTCTGTCTTTGATATCCTCACCTCTCTCACCTTATCCCTCTCTCTCTCTCTCTCTCTCTCTCTGTCTCTCTCTCTGTCTGTCTCTCTCTGTCTCTCTCTCTCTCTCTCTCTGTCTCTCTGTTTCTCTCTGTCTCTCTCTCTCTCCGTCTCTCTCTCTTTTATCGACTGATGAGGTTTTGTCCATGTCTCCAGGTCTCTGCAGCCTTCACCCCAGGCAGGAGGTGTTTAACATGGGAGCTGGGTCCAGGGATGTGCTTTAAAGTCCTGTTTGGTCATGATAGTTCCCAATGGCCGCCACATCCCTTTTCACATGTCACATGCATGTGAAAATTGATATTTTTACAAGCAAGAGGGAAAAACATGGACATGTGAGTGTTTGTGCTTGTACCTGCGAATGAATGACAGAATGAGAGAGAACATGTGTAAGGATGTGTGTGTGTGGAGGGGGGGGTGGTTGTGTGTGTATGTGAATGTGTGTGTGTGTCTACATCTGTGTGTGCTTGTGTCTTTTCACTGTGTGTGTCATGTCTGAGTGAATATGCTTGTACCTATGAATGAATGACAGAATGAGATGAAGTTCATGTCATGATCGCTGTGTGTGTGTGTGTGTGTATGTAAGTGTGTGAGAGAGTGTGTGTGCACACGCCTTCCCACCCTTGTGACCCTCCCACCAGTGAATACCCCCTTGCATTAGCTAGGCCATTAGCACGTTTTTGCTCTCTGTACTAGAGAAGTGCTAGTGACACGTTTGGGCGCCCCCCTCCACTTAGGTTGTGTGTGTGACGGGCAGGACTGACAGCCAGGTGACAGTAATGCTTCACAGGCTGACAGTGAGGAGACACTGGCCTCACACAGAGAGCTGACGTGTTCTCAGGACAGCGGGGAGACTCAGGGTGACGTCCTGCTCCTCTACCTCTGTGGAGGAAAACAAGAAGAAGAAGAAGAAGAGGGAGGAGACAGGAGAGTTTCTGAAACTGGGTCGAAGAGTAGCCACGGAATGTTCGTCGTTAGAATTTTCCGCGTTGTTCTGAGTGTTTCGTGAGAAGTGTTTCTGGGTTCTGTTAGGTAGCCTGGCATCGCTAGACCAAGTACCAAACACGCATTTAAAAAGCAGAAGGGGAATCTAATTGAAAGCTACCTCACGTCTCCTCAAGGCTTCGTTAGCGATGATTAGCTCCTTAGGAATTAGCGACAAAGCAGTGATGAATTAGCAACTAGCTCAACGTATGCTATTCCAACTGAGGAAATGACTAGGAAGAAGAAGCGAGCTAAGATGCTAGTTAGCGTGTTGCTACACTGCCGCCTACCTAATCCGTCCTCCACCTCACCCATTCTGACACCATGACACCCAGTCAGAATAATGCCAGCGTAATTCAAACTCTCTGAAGCCTGGTGTGCTGTAGCTCGCTGTCTGTCCTCCCGCCACAACGCCAAAACGAGGTCGTTTGATGATCTAAGTTTGGACACGCCAGCCGAGGGTGACATTAAAGAAGGAGACCTGAGAGAATGGATTGGTGGACATCAGTCATTTTAATCACCTGTTTTATTATTCAGGGAGTGGATATCACCTGGTGGTACCCAGGGACGGGGGGCTGGCGGGCAGGGAGGCAGAGGGGGACGGATGGGGGAAGAACCAGGGATCCACAGGAAGCAGACATTCCTCTCACAAACACTGCTGTTGTTTTAGCAGAGCCTTGGGAGAGCCTTGGTTCAGTTTTGGGAAGAATTTATCCACCAGCTTGATGAGTTCGGTTTGGTTTCCTGGATTGCAAAAAAAAATAATCTTGGGAGGGTGAGTGAAAAGGCAAATAGGAAGACAGAGGAAGGGAAGGAGAGAGGAAGAGAGGGAGAGAGGAAGAGGGGAGAATATCAGGAGGTTGAGGAGGAGAAACAGTAGAAGGGTTGGGCTGGACGGTGGACGCACACATCACATGGACACTTCTTCCAGATGTCAGTTACACTAGATGTTAGTGATGAAACACTGGCAGAGGCAGGAGCAGGGCAGAGGCAGGAGCAGGGCAGAGGCAGGAGCAGGGCAGAGGCAGGAGCAGGGCAGAGGCAGGAGCAGGGCAGAGGCAGGAGCAGGGCAGAGGCAGGAGCAGGGCAGAGGCAGGAGCAGGGCAGAGGCAGGAGCAGGACAGAGGCAGGAGCAGGGCAGAGGCAGGAGCAGGGCAGAGGCAGGAGCAGGACAGAGGCAGAGACATTTCCGGAAGAAGATCTTTTTACATTTACATTTAGTCATTTAGCAGACACTCTTATCCAGAGTGACTTTCAGCAAATACAGGGACATTCCCCCAAGGAAAGTAGGGTAACGTGTCTTGCCCAAGGACACAAAGTGCCTCAAACCGAGATTCAAACCCGGGAACGAACAGGATTCGAACCGGGAACCTTCTGATTACTAGCCCGACTCTCAGCCACCTAACTCTGTGTTCTGAAAGGACAGTTGGGGAACACCATAATAAGTCTGCCGTACGTGTCCACATTTCCCTGTCTCTCTTTTAGGCTGTTCTACAAAACCACCACGGTAACGTTCAGAAAGATCCAGACTTTTCTCAGTGTTGCAGCATGGTCACATGGTCATGACATCACACAGGAAATAAGCAGCAATGACATCACACAGAGAATGTGTTGTTCTTGTTTTCTCGGCCAGGACTCTGTAACAGTTACATCAGACCGGGGTCCCTCTAGTTAGCTGCTGTAGACCACAGTGACTTTGGTTGTGTCTGGTCTACAACATGCCCAGGAGCCTTCAGCCTGGTATAACAACATGCTTCTGTTGTTAGAAATGAACCTGCAACTGGTCACCAGGGAAATGTCTTCATCCACTGGATCTCCAGCTCAAAGATGCTCCCTTTTTTTCTCTCTGTCCAAATCTCTCTCAGGTTCTCTCTTTCTCTCTGTCTTAATCTCTCTCTCTCCTCCCTCTGCCAGTCATCATTTTTCTCTCTCTCTATCTCCCTGTCTCTCTCTGTTCTCTCTCTCTCTGCCTGTGCTCCATCTCTCTCGCTGTTCTCTCCCTGTCTGGATTCATCTTTCAGCTCTCCTCTCGTTCTCTCTCTAACTCTTTCAAGCAAACACACACACAACACACACAACCCCCTACCCCCCCCCCCCCCCCCCCCCCCCCCCCCGCTCCCCTCAAACGCACACTTCCCCATCACCCAAACACACACACACACACACACGCTCGCTCCGGAGGCTTCACATTGAGCGATGAGCTTGATGAGCTTGATCAAAGCTGTACAGCAGGGCAGAGCAGACACACACACTGCGCTTCTTCAGCAGGAGAAACAACATGCTCACCTTTCCATTGACTTGGCTCCGTCAGAAACATTTACATATTCATCAACTTCACACTTGACACATGCATACAGCCCAAGGCTTATATTTATTATGAATTAATATGGAAATAAGTGAATCATTTATAGAAGTTTCACAGTAGATTTGTGTGGGATCAACTCCAAAACTAAAAGCTGCTGTTGTGTGGATGTATAGAATCATGATTAATTAATCGGCATTACATAGTGTGTATATGTTTTTTAATTCGTCCCATTTATTGCATGTAACACAAGCATAACTTAAGGATTCATTAACAGGCTAAATATAGAAAAGATGATAGAATAAGTATATCAGGAATTGCGAGATGGTGACTTCCGTTTAATAACCGGTGATAAACTTGTTCATTGACAGCCTACCCTGTCTAAAAGGTGTAATTACAAGATCATCCTGTGGTCTTGTAGGGTAATTCACAAGTCCTTGATTTGAGCAATCTTTTCAACCCTCGTCAAACAGCAATCCTCTTTAGTGAAGAGTGACACACCTACATCCATAATAGTTTGGTGGACGGGAGTGTGTTGTTGTTGTTGTTGTTGTGTTGTGATGCAGGATATCTCAGAGGTGTTGTTGGTGTACAACTCCGGGCTCTAAACAACACTTTCTACTCTCTCTCCTTCTCATCTCTCTCTTTTTCTCCCTCTCTCTCTTTCTCTCCCTGTCTCTCTCCCTCTCTCTCTCTCTCTCTTGTTCTCCCTCTCTCTCTGTCTCCATTTCTCTCTCTGTCTCTCTCCCTCTCCCTCTCTCTCTCTCTCTTTCTCTCCCTGTCTCCCTCTCTCTCCCTGTCTCTCTCTGTCTCTGTCTCTCTCCCTCTCTCTCTCTTTCTCTCCCTCTCTCTCCCTGTCTCTCTCCCTCTCTCTCTTTCTCTTACTGTCTCTCTCTCTGTCTCTCCATCTCTCTCTCCCTCTCTTTCTCTCCCCCTTCCTCACATTCAGGGTCTCTACCCCCCCCCCCCTCACAGTTTATTACCCTAGCAGGCAGACAGCAGAGGAACCTCCCTGTATAGAACGATCTGTCATCTCTACATTATCAGACAAACACACCGCCTTCCATATTGTGCTACAAGGGCTTCGGCAAATTGCTATTTTTATGGGACATGATAAAGGAAATGCTACCTTATGTTCGTATTTTTTACCGCCTGATGGCTGGAAGACACGCCATGATTCACCGGAGAGAGCAGTTTGGACTTCAGGTTGGGTGGCTGCTGTGTCTGCGTGTGTGTGTGTGTATGTCTGTGTGTGTGTGTGTCAGAGAGAGATGGATAATGTGTGTTCCTGCTCATGACCGAGACAAACATTCAGAGCACAGCACAGCGAGAGACACAGCGACAGTCAGATCCCCGCATGAGATCGTTTTAGCCTTAACACACTCGTTCCAGACAACGGGCGAGTTTGGTTTTTACATTTCTCTACGTCGAAAGAGAATATTTCGTACGTCAAGGATCCCTCAAACCTGTATTTAGATACGGCTGGATTCCGCTCCTCATTATAAATCCGCCGGTGACACATTTAGAATGTTGGAATGTTTGGAATGGGAATGTTTAAACAGACTAGATTCTACTGGTACTGAACCACAATGCACCTTTGGTAAAGTCTATCAGTGGTGGATATTATGAGTCAGTTTAACTTCACACACTACCGGAAACGAATCAAAACGACTTTTAAACGAAACGCTTTTTTGAACAACATAACTGGTGAGCTTGTAAACGGGGAAGAGCTGTTTGAAGGTCAAAATGCAGATAAAGAATCAACGTTGAGAAGACTTGGTGTGATGAATAAGCAACAGCTTCAGGGCAACAAGAGAGAGAGAGAGAGAGGTAAAGAGAGAAAAGAGAGAGAGAGAGGTAAAGAGAGAAAAGAGAGAGAGAGAGGTAAAGCGAGAGAGAGAGAGAGAGCGAGAGAGTTAAAGAGAGAAAAGAGAGGGGGGGGAACGAGAGAATAAATAAAAGGGGAAAATACATGATGGTTCTGTGGCTAGGATGTGTATGTAGACTTCCCAAGCATCTCTCTCTCCTCCTCCTCCTCCACTCGCTCAGCTCCCCCTCTCCTCCCTCAATCCTTCCCTCAGCAAGCCTTCGGCTGGCCCTGACAGGCAGAGCAGCACCAAACTGACAGCTTCTCAAACCTCGGCCGAGACAGCGAGCATTAATTAAGTCATTGCCGGACTGTAATTTCCTTGAGAAGTAAAAAAAAAATCTCACACGCGAAAAGGTTACCGAGACCTTTTCTGTGTCAAAATTACCATGCGTCATGAATATTAATGCGCTTAATGAAGACAACCTTTGCTTCATCAAGAATGTTCCCGTAGCAGGTGCCAAGCTGATAAACTCAACTCGATGGAGGTTTCTCTCTCTTCTTTTTTTTTCTCTCCCTTCTTCTCTCTCTCTCTTTCTTTTCTTTTTGGCTTTTTGTCAGACCTGCTGAAAAACAGACACGTGGAGATTTACTCATTTAAATCAACCTTTCCTCACAGAGTTCACTCTTTGTCAGACCACCCCTCCTCCATTTTCTCTTCTTCACTCAAATCTTTCTGCTTTTCTTTTTTAAACAGGTTTTTTTATTTTATGTTGATTTTATGGCGAAGAAAACATGATTAGTCGAGGTGTTTTCCCTGTGCAAAGCTACCATGTGCCAACAGTAGTGCATATTTCACCAATCCTCCCAAAGATTTAGCTTCTATATTAACATTTATCGGCTTTCCTTTGGTTTTGGAGCTAATTCAAGCGATAAACTATTGAAGGCTTTGTGCTCTAGTGGTCAGTGTTGAGGTTAGATAGAACATAGTAGAAGGTTGAATGTAAACATTTGGTGGTAAAACTCAATGAAACCCTGGGTAAGAACATCTGTTGACTGTTTGACTGTTGTAAACTTGAAACAATCATTTTGGCGCATTATAAAGTTAATCTACTGGTTTAACCTGTAAAGCAGACAGCAACACCAACTGTCTCTACTAAGGCAATTAAACTAAGTCCAACCCAGCTGATTAAGACTGGTGCCACTTCACTAAAACATAGAGCTGAAGGGGTTTTCAAGTTATGAATGAACAAGGATGGAGCCATCTTGAAGACACTTTTATCCAGAGTGAAACACAGAGGGGGATTCGAACCGGCAACCTTCTTATCTACAGTCAAAAGCTCTAACCCCTGGAACCATTATCTATTCACCGTGAATACTCACTTCTACATTTAAATTTCGTTTCTTCAATTAGCAGTCCAAGAAAGAGCTTTACAAAAGAGCATAGGTCACTGAATATAACAACAAGATATATAACGAGATATAGAATGAGGTATAGAACGAGATATATAACGATAAAAGATACACAACGAGAGCCGCCAAACATCGCAGGTAGCCAGAACATGAAGAAGACATTGTAAGAAACCCCACAAGTGCCAAAGGGAAGAACCACAAGAGCGTTCAGTCTAGCTTCAGACTTCTGACAACTCAGCTACCCTGTGGTTGAGGTGATGCAGCCAGCATGTCCTGATCCTGGTGAAGGCCAGGCTGGACAGGGAAGGAGACATGGGGCTGCGGCTCTTCCAACGCTCCCCTTGTGTTTTGATAGATCAATTCAAACGAGGCCCCGACGACCACACCGAGTTTCACACCAGCGAGTGGGGACGCACTCTGTGGCGCTGACATAGCCACAACAAAGTGACAACCCTCCCTCCCCCACCCCGCCCCTCCCTCCCTCCCTACCCCCCCCGCCCTCCCCCCCCCCTCCCATCTGCCTCTCCTCTCCTCCGCAGACATCCTCTG
>CM059334.1:9633801-9698801 GCA_030340685.1 Protosalanx chinensis | reverse complement strand
CCACACACACATACACCACACACACACCACACACAAACCACACACCACACACCACACACACACACACACACCACGCACACACCACACACCACACACAAACAGGAAGGAAGGCAGATATGCTTTATCTTATGAAGATAACTTGCTTTTTTATTTTAATGAATCATCACATATCCATGTGATGGATGACAATACAGAACAAGGCTGAGACTGAAATAAGCTTTGATCTAATTCCTTAAAGATGAAGACGATTGTGAGCTTGAGACCATGCGCAACACATAATTACATGTTTATGCATTTAGTGTTGATGTACATGCAATCTACTATTATTGGTTTACAGTGTTTATTATTTCTGGACTGATTCAATTCAGGGCGACCATGATGGCCAACACACTTTGGTAAGGAGCCAAGGTCAAATCAAACATTTCATCTTTTATAAGCAGCCTTGTTTGAATGTAATCCCATTCAGCCCAGGATGGAGGGGTGGGGAAGAAAATATACGCAAATACAAGAAAAACGAAAACATTTCAGTGGACAATAAAACATTTTCTATTAGTTACTGAAGTGTTGTTCAGCGAATCAAAAGACTTAGCAACAGAAAGTCATCGTTCAGAAACGCGGGCGATAGAGATTACAGAGGAACACGAGGAAGCAATTATCACAGGAAGCCAGGCGGAGGGATCCCACATTTTCACACACAAAGAGGATGTCGGCGCGAGTTTCAGTAATTGCTCCTTCAATTATCAAGTGCCTCGTGTCTTCGACACACTGATGTTTTCAATAAGCTTCTCGGTAATGACGTTGAGTCTGTCTCTGTTCATAATCGCTTCGATAAGTTGTGTTTGCTTGTGAGACTATTTCAAAAGGTAAACAGCCCCGGGTTTGCGTTGCAGGACGTGTTTTCGGTGTCAGTCTTATTATCTGTGACTCATTGGAAATATCGGGAACATTTCCCGAATCTCACGTTTTTCTTTGCTCTTCGAAGAATTCACAGCAGCACCAGTGAACGAACAGCACGTTGATACTGGAATCAAATCAAATACTGTCACTCAACCATAAATGGAACAGTGGGAGTCAGATGGCTCAGCGGGTTAAGGCGTTTGCCTTGTGAGCGTAAGGTTGTGAGTTCAAACCCTGGATGTGGCAACCTGTTTTCCTCAGGGAGAATGTCTTTGTATTTACTGTAAGTCGCTTTGGATAAAAGTGTCTGCTAAATGAATAATTGTAACAGTGGGAGTCTTGGGTGTTGGATGCAGTTCTTACATTTCTCATTAAACTATTTATTTTGTCTTTGTTAAGACATCTGCTTCGTGTCATGGACTCCAGTCCGGTCCAGAAAGCGAAGGTGAGGTCTGATTGGTCCAGAAGGCCAAAGTGTGGTCTGATTGGTCCAGACGGTCAAGGTGTGTGGTGTGATTGGTCCAGAAAGCCAAGGTGTTTGGTCTGATTGGTCCAGAAGGCCAAGGTGTGGTCTGATTGGTCCAGAAGGCCAAGGTGTGGTCTGATTGTTGTCCCGAACACCTGGGAAACCCAGAACAGGTTCCAGAACATTCCAAAGATGGACAAGGGGACATAAAGCGTTGGGTTCTCAGGTGATAGAAATTAATTACATAACCTATTGCTGCCCGCTTCAAAAGTTCACGATGCATGAAAAAATTAATATGTGCTTCCTTCACCTTTACGTGGTCATTAAAATTATATAGTTGTACTTAAAAAAAAATCATAAAGTGACACAGAGCATTTATTAAGACAGGCATATGTTAATAATATTCTGTGCTGGTGGAAGTCTTAAAAAGCTGCAGAAGGCTGCAGGCCGACGTCCACATCCACTGCATTGCAAAGGTCAATAATATTTTTATAATACAGCTCTAATAGTCTCTCATATCCACGGAGACCCCCTCTAAATTTGACTCTGACGCTATGACAGAAATGATACGAGGGGGGAGGGGGGGGGAGAAAAGTTTCGAAGTGTAAAATATGACCTAGATGTTCTGCAGGTTCATTTAATTTCAAAGCGAATGTAGGAGGAAGAAAAAAAGGCAGAGAGAAGGAAAATACTCGGACGACCTCTAAGAGCTGTTCTCCAGCGCTGGGCAGAGTTGGGTGAGGACAGAGATATAGAGTTACAAGCTGCTCTGCCTTCCTAACCTGCACAGCTTGAGACATGTTAGTCCTTCCTGTGATCAGCTGGGACAGTTAAGGGGAAGACGACATGTTTCTACAATGAACTGACCACTACCACCATTTCAAACCTGAGGTGTTTAACAACAACACACACTATTTTTATTTTATTTGATAACAGAATGGAGTTTTTTCAATTCGGCACACATCTTAGAACAGAGTTTTAGAACAAGCCCACTGAGAACCGAGAGCTGTTGGTTAGAACGTATGTCATATCTAGAGAAAGTTCCACGCAAACAACAACAATAAAAGTCACAAACATCCTTTTTGAGACGGAGGGAAAACGAGCTCCAGTCCCAAGTGAACTTCACCTCGCTGATTTAACACCTGGCCTCGTTTCTCCCTGAGAGATCCCAGCGCGGTTCCCCCTCTCTGTTCCCCCTCTCTGTTCCCCCTCTCTGTTCCCCCTCTCTGTTCCCCCTCTCTGTTCTGCCTCTCTCCTCCAGGCTGTCCCCTTTCCCTCCCGCAAGTCTGTCTCAATCTCACTGCGGAATGAGGAACCCGGAGTTCTCCCAGCTGGGACTGGCCGCTCCTGCCTGGGAGCAGGGATGGTTGGAGCGTCGGGCCGGAGCTCCAGACTTGCTGGTCCTTAAAGGCCGAGGCAGGGTAGGTCTGTCAAGACCTGCCTGGTACCTGATTAGGCCACACTGTCTCCCTGCCTCTGACAACCCTGCTGTGGTAAGGTCAGGCCCTACAGAATGTCAGAGAGGTGAGACGGTGATGTACTTTTTCTTTTCTTTTTTTCTTTCTCTTCTTTTTGACGCCTTCATTTTTCACCTCTCGACTTTGTTGTTTTTCTCTTGGCGTCAGCGTCAACACTCCCCATCTGCCCAGGACGAGCGTTCGGACCGGAGCCAGGCGGTCAAACGGTTAACCCTCCGTGTGCCGGGGCGAGGGGGGGGGGGGGGGGGGGTGGGGGCTGGCCAGCCTGTCCGGCCTTCAGCGTCCTCCGTTCGGGTCTCCGTCCTCTCGGGCTCTTTGGCTGTCAGCCACCAGACTGAAAGTCACGGAAGGTGAGAGTGGAACACGGAACGTTCTCTGTGTTGTCATGGGGACGCCCAGCACCCTTTCATGTTGAACCCTATCAGAGAACTGCTATCACGACTAACGCCTGCTCTTCGCTCGTTACGAAAAGAAAACAAGCTGGCTTCTTTGAGGAGCGTTCATGTTACGCTGCGGACATTTTTTATTAAATCAAAATTGGACGAAGATTTAACGGCTCTTCGTAGCTTTTCCCCCTCCCATTTCATTCCACCTCTGTAGAGATGTCCTTACATCGATGAAAACACCCTTTCAAAAGCTAGCCCAGAACATTCATTTTCTTCCGCTTATTCCCGTTAGGGGTCACGGGTGACTGGAGCCTATCCCAGTTACTTCCGGGTCGTAGGCAGGGTACACCCTGGACTGGGGCCAGCTAGTCGCAGGGCTATCACACAGACATTGACAGACAACATAGAGACAACCATTCACTCACACAGTCATACACTAGGGACAATTCTTCCACAATGTCCAATTAACCTACCACATGCATGTCTTTGGACGGTGGGAGGAAGCTGGAGTGCCCGGAGAGAACCCACGGTAACACAGGGAGGACATGCAGACTCCCATAGACTATGTAGACTCCACCCAGAGAGAACCCACGGTAACACAGGGAGGACATGCAGACTCCCATAGACTATGTAGACTCCACCCAGAGAGATCATGGTCAGGCCCGAGATTCAAACTCATGATCTCCGAGAGGCGAGAGCACTAACCACTCTGCCACCGTGCACCCCCCTAGCCCAGAACACACTGACTTTGAGACAGCATGTGTTGTCCTTCCCAGACAGAGCAGAGTCACAGCCTTCATGGAGGATCCTTCCCCAGGTTGACAGGGAGCGTTGCGGATGTGAGCCCCAGGCTAGCATGACTGTGTGGTTCTGACGTCGCGCCCCTGGAGGACCACCTCAAGACCACACGCTGCAGGGACCTACCATCACCAACGAAGAAGAAATTCACATGAATACACTTTTCAAAGGTAGTTTTTGGTGTGATTCAAGACCTCTGGGAAATGTTTATGTAAAATTGTTATGGATAAGACCATGTGATTTTATTTAAATGAGTTCCGGATACGATCATGTGATATTATTAATTTGGGTGTTGATACGATCATGTGATATTATTAAGTTGGGTGTAAATGTTGTCCTCTCCAATAGCCTTTAATGCTTAAATCACGCAAATGATCTTCGTGAGCTAGTGTTAAACACCTTTCTTTCTTGTGATAATTATTATATATTTTTTTTTTGGTGCATGTTTGTATTTTAATTTGACAGCTGCCTCTCTCAGTTTCCTCTCTCCGATACACCCGTGTTTGTTTCCACTTTTCAAATGACAGTAAGTTGTGACAGTTGTCAGATGTTCCTGAAAAGAGCTCGACAAGAACATGCCAGGAAGCTGATAGATTTATTTACTGTGATGTCGACGTGTCAAACCTCTCCTCTCACTCTCTCTCTCACTCACTGTCTCGCTCGAGCGTGCGTTGGCACTTCGGAACTCGCACACTTCAAACCCCGCGGTCTTCAGAACATCAGAACGGGCGTCAGCTCAACACATCACTCATATAGCCACCAGCAAAGCAAGCAAAATGTCAGCTGTGCATAATCGCAGCGTCTAAAGGCATTTCACGACACATTTGATGGTTATTTTAATTTGAGGAGACTGTTAATGATACGTTTCAGAAGTCTTTTGCCTTTGGCCTGAGATGACAGTAAGTGAGGAGAGAAAGAGGAGAAGAAAAAAAGAAAACGTTTAAAAGTCCACTTCATCGGATTATCTATTATTATTGAGTGTATACGTTTTCTTATTCCTGAAGAAAATGAGTCATATTCCAAACTGTTGTCACATCTCCTTCTAGAAAGACACCATTTAAATAGAGTATCTGCGACTCTTATTTGTGGTCTAGATTGTACTCCTACACACACACACCACACACACACACACACACACACACACACATACACACATTTTGTACTTCTACACACACACACACACACACACACACATTTGCACTCTGAGCAAATATCCCACTTGGTGGTTCCTTATGCCAGCTAGAGAGGAGGCTAAACCATTTCACTGTACTAATTGGCCAATGTCATTCCTGACGTTTGGATAAACAGAAAGAGTCCAGACAAATGTTGGCTAATTAAAGTGATGGGGGGGGGGGGGGGGGGGGGGGTGGAGAAAACAGCTGACAAAAAGATTAGACAGAATAAAAATCACAACTTGACAAGAGGGGCTCTACTCCTGCTCGGATGAAAATAACTATCTTGCCGCTTACTTTAACTTTGTCAGCTTTTTCCTAATTGGGCTTCATTTACCCCTGATTGGAAAGAAAGGAGAAAGAAACTGTTGCTTGAAATAAGGTTTAATGGAAAATATTTCTGTCTTTACGCTTGTTTTTTGGGGCGTTATAATGATTGCCTAGTTTAAACGGGTGCTTTTTAAATTGTATTTGTTTGTATACATTTTTTGGGTTGACTTATTTGAGGTGAAAGGTTATTTTCGGTCTTTTTTTGGTTTGTTTGTTTCCAATCTCCCGCTCTCCTATTTCTCCATGTTTTTCTCTAAGTCCCTCACTCGTTCACTCACTTACACACACACACTTACATGTACCCTGTAACCCCATTCACACAAACACACACCCATACACACTTACACATCACCTCTCACCTTCCCTCCCCACACACCCCCTCACCCCCCTCCCCCCCCGCTCCACACGCCACCCCCTTAACACACAAAACCCGCCCACCCCCCTCCACCCATCCTCTATCACTCTTTCCCTCCCCCCTCTCTCTCTTGACCACTTGTCAGGGGATGTTTATGGGGCCTTGTTTGTGGAGCTGATGATCATTGTCAGCGAGTGTTTCCATTACCGATACCCCCTGATGGATGGGCCCTCCCCTGCCTGGGACTGATAGGGGTGTCCTTGACCACTGGGGCAGCAGACACCAGGAGGAGAGGGGGGTGGGAGGGGGGTATGGGAGGGTTGGCAGGGTAGAGGGGAGGGGAGGGTGATGGAGGAGGGAGAAACAGGGGAGAGACGAGGGGAGGAGAGAGAGAGGGGGGGGGGAGGTGGGAAGAGAGAGGGGCGAGAGTGAAGGGTATGGGCTGAGTGAAGATATGGGCTGAGACGGTGTGTGTGTGTGTACCAATGTGTGTGTGTGTTTGTGTGTGTGCATACGTGCGTGTGTGTGTACCGGGGTGGAGTTGGGGGGGTAAGATTATTTAGACGATGAGGATGACTGGGCTTAATCTACGAAACAGAGACTAGGCCTGATTCAGCAACACTAACATACATACAGTATCCCTGGATACACATAACATACTTACTGTATTTTACTGGTTTAGATGTTGTTGTTGTTTTATTTTACATTTCTATAGTATAGCTTTGTTACCAGAGAGGGGTAAAAGGCTTAAATAAAGGATCTTCAATTTTCTTTTTCAAATGCGATTGGTACAGTTTGTTTAAATCATCTCTCAGTTCACACAGACCCACACTATGTACGCTGGTGTTGGTTTATGCCTTATTCTTCAAATTCTCCAACCTGACATCTAAGGAAAAACAGACCTTCTTCCAATGCAGAGCGAGAGCGTGTTTGAATTCGAACCTTTGACTTCCCACCCAGGACCAGTGTTGAGACATTCTGCTGGTTCAACCACAGACAGCCTACCCGCTGGTCAGGTTTGAATAGTGCCCTTGATTGAGCCGGGAGAGAGGGAGATATATTGGGATTAGCTGCTTTTTTGACAGACTAAGGTAGTTCTGGACAAGGCCTGTACTGTAGAATGTACTCAGTTCATACGTTGGAACACAGAGTCTCTGTGACGCCGGTTTGGAACTGATCTGGTTCAAGAACTGTCCCGTTTCTAGAACTTTGCCGGTTCTAAGAATGTACAGCAGGTAATGCTGACGAGCAGCAGCGTAGCATACCTTCGATTCTATAGATGTGACTGTCAGTAGATGGCTATTGATTAAAATCATTTGTGTTTTATGATTTTGTTAGTACAAGACCTGACAGAACACGGCAATATTCCATGACAGCATTTTTTTCCCCCATGCAGCAAGATTAACTACTATTATTGACCTCAATGGGAAACAGGAGGTATTGCATTTCAAACAAACGACGCCATCTTAGTGATTTGCATTCAATGTGTCATTTGCCTTCTTCAGTGATTAAGCCATGATTTATGCTTTAATACAATGCACAGAATCCACTCAAAGCTCTAGCAACTTAACAAACCTTGAGACCCAGTAGAGAAAAATAGAAAGATTGAAATGATAGTTTAAGGCAATGGGGGAGGGTGTCGTCATATCAGTTAAGATTTTTCTTTGGATGTCGTCCCCCCCCCCCCCCCCCCCCCCTTCTCTCCTTGGAAGGCAGGTTGCTGCTGATGAATTCTTAAGCAGATCTCACTGATAATTGTATTTCATAACTGTCACGAGGAGAGGGACTGTCCGCTGAGAAGCTATTTGTGTCATCGCGTGTCTCTCTGCCTCTCTCTCTTTCCTCGCACAGCCCCTTCAATAAAACTCAAATCACTGCAAGAGATTGTTAAATCTTCCTCCAGGATTATTAAATCCAAAGGAGAAATTTATGGATGACACTTCATAACAATTAATCAGAATGCTTGATTAATAAAGTTTGCTTCCCTCCCTCCCTCCCCTCCCTCCCCCTCCCCTCCCCTTCCTCCTCCTCTCCTCCCCTCCCCTTCCTCCCCCCTCCCACCCCCTTTTTGCTGAACCGTCCAATTGGAGATGAACAAGGGAGCAAGACTGACGTATGTGTGGCAGGACTGTTGTCAGGGACGACGTGGTGTCATATCCTGTTTGATTAATGGGGCAGTGTGACCCCGCCCCTAACCCCCCCACGCCCCCCCCCCCCCACCCCCACTACACCCCCTCCCCCCACTGCAGAACCAGTCTCGCTCACCTCTATGGAGAACCCAATAACAAGTAAAAATAGACGTGCTCAGGTAAGGCTTCTACATGGGCAAGGCAAGTTGAGGGAGGAGAGAGGAAGGAAGGAAGGATAGTATTGATTGGTATGAATAGATGATGAGTGAAATTCACAAAATAATTTTTTTCGTAAATAAAAAAGCCAAGGTAAGTCACAAAGATCAGAGTATGACTGTTGGAACAAAGTGCAAAACAATCTAAATAAACCAACCCCAGAGGACAGATGAAGTAGTGTGACCAACAAGACAGAATACCAAAAAATTACAGTTGAGAGACGGAGAATTGGAGAGGGTCCTTATGAAAGAAGCAGGTTTTAGAGAATGTCACCCTCCTAACCTTGTCACTGTGATTAGGCTACTGTGATTAATTAGCTCAGTAAGATTGAGCAATTAGGTCAGGTGTGTGTGTGTGTGTGTGTTGTATGTACGGCAGCAAATGGTGAAGTCAGCAACAACTAATCAGAATAACCATTTTGAATCAGAGAAACAGGGTGATAGAAGCTGGAAATAGGACCTGATCATTTGATAGGTTTGCACACACATGCACACACACACACACACACACACACACAGGCACACAGGCACACACACACACACACTGAGTGTTGGCATGAGCGGAATGACTTACAGATGATAACCTCATTATAGGCTAGATTTAGATTAGGGCCAGCGTTCATCTATAATACTTATGTAACTTGGACTATGTCTTTAACTACATCCTTGGAGGCTCTGTTCAACAAAGACAAGCAAACCAGCCGTCCTCTTCATCAAACCAGCCTTCCTCTTCATCAAACCAGCCGTCCTCTTCATCAAACCAGCCTTCCTCTTCATCAAACCAGCCGTCCTCTTCATCAAACCAGCCTTCCTCTTCATCAAACCAGCCTTCCTCTTCATCTTTTCCCTCTCCTCCCACCTGCGCACAGCCTACTCTAACTCAAACCAACTAAAGTGTGGTCTCATGTGTCAGAGTTACAGATACAGCACAGCATCCATAAGAGACAGGCTGAACTTGAACTGGATCCTCTTTAAATCCTCAAAGATCGGTCCTTAAAAAAATAGTTAGAAAAGTGTGTATAATAAATCTATAGTTCTTTATTTATTTAATTTGCAATTAAAGAATCCCTCCGTGTAATTTAACGCTTCTCTTCAAGTGTCAGGTCCAGGGAGACTAGGCTGGAATCTCTGCGAAGGCTGGCGGTGATTATCATTAATGAATTTGGTGAGGGCCATCCCTCACTGTGACTGGGGGAGGAAACAGCAGGCCTAATTAAGGGGTCCCCATTCATAAATACATGCTGCTCACAACACAGACTGACCAGCGCTGAATAGGAGCCTTTCCAGATGAGAACAGCTACGATCTGAAGGCATGTAGCATTGCAAACCATCAGGAGCATGTCAAGTACCTGGACTGCCACTGTGATCAGTAGCACATTAGCAACAATAGCATAATAGCATCGGTGGGCTAATATTATCAGGTGCTAGCAGCAAATCAGAATCAGAATCAGAATGGGGGTTTATTCGCTATGCAAGATAAACAAACATAGAATTTACTTTGGCAGGAATGAGCAAACATAGAACATAAATGTGGCCTACTAATAAAATGAAAATGAATACAATGTAAAGATACACTGCAGATGTGGTACATATAGACAAGGAATACAAATGTTACAAATAATACAAATGATGCGAGTAGTGCAAATGATACAGGTAACATGGAATACAATGTTACAAATAATACAAATGATACAAATATAGCATGAGCGGCCTGCGCAACATCCGCAGTGTGTAGTATCTGGAGTGTGTAGTATCTGGAGTGTGTAGTATCTGGAGTGTGTAGTATCCGGAGTGTGTAGTATCTGGAGTGTGTAGTATCTGGAGCGTGTAGTATCTGGAGTGTGTAGTATCCGGAGTGTGTAGTATCTGGAGTGTGTAGTATCTGGAGTGTGTAGTATCTGGAGTGTGTAGTATCTGGAGTGTGTAGTATCTGGAGTGTGTAGTATCCGCAGTGTGTAGTATCTGGAGTGTGTAGTATCTGGAGTGTGTAGTATCTGGAGTGTGTAGTATCTGGAGTGTGTAGTATCTGGAGTGTGTAGTATCTGGAGTGTGTAGTATCTGGAGTGTGTAGTATCTGGAGTGTGTAGTATCTGGAGTGTGTAGTATCCGCAGTGTGTAGTATCTGGAGTGTGTTTTCCAACTAGGAAATGGAATCTCGCGATTATTACAAGGCAGAGGGGTTTTAATTATACCATTGAAACATCATCAGTTGCTTTTGACTTCAAAAGCATAATTAATGCTGTTACGCTGTAAATAACCGTCCTTTTCCTCTTAATATACGCTGTGTACGATGACGTGATTCTACAAAAGAAGCCATACATAACCTCAATATTTGTGCTGATAATTGCGAAAATTTGGCGAAAAGTGCTGCAGTGGACTAAAACGCACTTTCCACCGTGTGCACATGTTTCAAAAACAAAATTCTCCGGGTGGGTTTTAGTCAGACGCTACGGATAAGTTACAGGCTTCTTGGTCTCACAACTAGATTTGTTATTGTTGGAAATGAAGAGTAAAAGGCCTTCCAACTCATTTAGCTTTGGCACATTAAAACATCAACATCTCACGCAAACTAATTGGCAGAAATAGGAGATTTTTTTGTGTTTTGTTTTTGGGTAATGACAATATAATACAAACATTTTAAAATGTGTCCTTATTTTTGCTCTTTCTTGCCGTGGAAGGGCAGGGGGAAAAAAGAAAAATGCAGTTGGATTGAGAGAAAGGGACACAAACATTTCACCGCTTCAGGTTTTCTCCTTAATGGGTAGAAAATGCTAATTGGAGTGCGTGTGTCATGGAAAAACAAAAGAAAGAGGCGGAGGAGAGAGAAGTCGTATTCATGTCAGCAGCTGCTATTTTGAAATGTGAAACATGTCACTTAATTTGGCAGACGCTGGAGATGCTTCCTTAGAGCCCGAGTCGTCCCTGAACCACAACGGTTACAAGGCCTCGACAACGTGTGTGTGTGTGTGCTTGACACAGAAAGGCCCTGCACAACAGATAGTCTAGTTTCTACACTCCGCTAAAGTCTGCATCATCGGGGTGAACTGTGCACCCCTAATTGGGGAGGTTAGATCATCAAAACTAATGGACAATGTCACAGTCTTATGCCATGTTATTGGTGGTAAGAACTGCACTGGAAAAACTACTTAAAACTATCAGAAACTTGCACCGGATGTGAGAAGATGTTTCTGTCATTGTGGCAGACGCTCTCTCTCTCTCTCTCTCTCTCTCTCTCTCTGACTCTTTCATCATCCCGCACGTCCAAATTGACAGAATTGAAAAGCTCAGGCAAGAGATTATGAACCTTTAATTGCGTTGTCAAAATTACTGCGATGTATCATTTTCACATCCCATACTTCAGATTCGTTTCTTCATCAACATCTTTTTTGAAAAAGTACAAAAGTAATGAGTTGTGAGAAAATCTCTATCAAAGCCTTTCTTTCTCTCTATCCAGTGTGACATTTTAATTATGAAGCCTTATCTGATAGATATGAAGATATACCTTGTGTCAACGTAAAAGTCTCCTCTTATTGTTTTTCATCATATATTCTTATATCCACACTGTCAATGAACGACTAGGAGATTTCATTTGACCCGTCATTGAAGATTATCAGCGTCATTGAGTGGTGTTATCATGAACCACCAATCTGTCCGGTTTAAACTGTTCACTTATTTGAATGACATTGAGGGAAAAACTTAAATGTGTGTTTATTCTCAGCAACAAGGTAAAGTGAAGGAGTCACTGAGAATGCTGTCTGAGAGGCTGAACACACATGTGCTGTAAAACAGAGACAAAACCTTTTAAGGTCTGAACCTAGGGAGATTAAATAATAAAATGTTGCGTCCTTGTTGAATATTGTTTAAATATTATCGGACTGAAAGTCTTAAAAAAACGGCAGGTAGGTTAGTTTTCAAATTCAATAATATTTTGAAACAGCTGTATTGGTAGTTGCTGTATATTCCTCACAATACACTGGGAAGAGTTTAACTATGTGACTAAGAGACAAACATTTTGTGAAAAGCAGATTTAGCTGAAGTCTTCAGTTGGATGGAAGCATGGCTGTTTCATACGAGCGTTTCCACATCATAAGAAAGATTATGT
Source organism: Protosalanx chinensis (assembly GCA_030340685.1). NCBI lineage: Eukaryota > Metazoa > Chordata > Actinopteri > Osmeriformes > Salangidae > Protosalanx > Protosalanx chinensis. The sequence continues at coordinate 9,686,473 of CM059334.1, read as the reverse complement.
TGCTAGGAAGCTCACGCCATTCAAAGGAGGGAATGAGTTCCACAGTTCTGGAACAGATAGAATGCTGAACAAGGATGAAGAACATGATGATGATGATGATGAATCATGAGAGACTTTTTACTTAAAGAGCCATGGGTCTCAACAAAAAGCCACAAAGAAATGTTCGATGACGTATTCTTAAATTAAAGATCCAAAGACACAGTCCGGTAGTGAATATTACACAATTTTATTGATAATAAACAAACTTAATTGGTTAACAATTTCAATTTTAAACATTTTAAAACATGAAATTGATTCTATCTGAAATGGAGCGTACCTTTTTGTTTATTATTTCACCGTGATGTGAATTTAACCTCGTGCCTGTGGTGAAGTTTTTTGGAAACATCAGCCTACATTTGGAAACATTTTACAGGTAATTTGAGGAAGATGAAGATGAGAAATGTATGAAGGTTGTGTTTTAAACTCTTAAATAAAAACCTGTGGGGTCGTTGGTTGTGTCCCTGGGTGTAGTCACCTCTCTCACCCCAGTTCTTACAAAATGGTGGCTCTTCTCCTCAGAGTCCTCCAGCCACACTGTTCCTGTCCACGTCAACCCATCTACAAAAAAAAGAAGAAGAAAAAAAAGAAGGAAAAAGGGCGAGAGAGAGAGAACAAAGTAAAAGACGTAATATATGCAGATATACACACCAGTGTCTGCTCACACATGTTCACATGTACTGAGGGAGTGTTTTTGACGTGAAAAAAAAAGGCGCACGGTGACACAGAATGAGGTTGACGCGTCATCGCATTGTCACTGTGTCAGGATGAAGAGGTGTTTTATATGCACAGTGTGTGGGGGGTGGGGGGGGTGGGGCTGTGCCATATTATTGTTTGCCAATGTTCAGATCTTGACATACACGCGTGTGGACACGTGTGATGGTGTCCTGGATAGTGAAGCTTGCAAACAATTTGGATCACAGCGTGTTGACGGATTACAACTACAGCTGTAAAGACTTCAAAGACTACACAAAAGGGTTGTAAAACTACAAATCCCAGTCCGTGATTTCTTCCACAATAATGAATAAAACATACACGTTTTGAAGGTAACCAAACAGAAAACTGGCGAACATTCCAGGGAGTGCAGCGTATCCTAGGGTGAATTATGACCCTGACTCCCTCTTGTGTTTTTCCCGACCCAGGGATGAGCCACAGAGCTGGGATGAAATAAACGCTGTGTTGGCCAGTGCCTCTCTCCCCTCTCCAGCCTCACTGGATCCAATTAAAGAGGTTAGGAATTGACTCCTAACACATAAACACGATGATTTGTTTTCTTTGTGGCGTCCAACCTTGTAAGAAAGAATTCAAATAAAAAGCCCTCAACATCTGTGGACAAATATAGACTACAGTCACTGTACCTATCGTTGTGTTATATCAAAGCGTTAAGGTAACCAATGAAAATTAATGTTGTTGCAGGTTTTAAAAACAAGGTTACGGGGATTTAAAGTTTTATAAACGGTGTTAAACATTTATTTCACCTGTTTTTTTTTGTTGTTTTTTTTTAACACAGGCCTTGCAACTGTGTACGGTCAAGACAAGGCGGTACTTTAAGACTGCTGTAAATAATATGTTGTTAAAATTCAGCTGAGTTTGTTGCTGATAACACGTTTTATCTTTATTTTATCTTCTTATCTTTTAATGGCTTGAGGTATAGTTTGCGGGTCCCTCAAACTCTAAAGGGATCACTTAGAAAACGCTTGGTAGGGACCCTCGAGCCACCATCTTGTTTAAGCGAGTGTGTTAAGGTGGAATTATTAACAGTTACTAGGTTAGTGACTAGGGAAGAAAAGCAACACCATCTACTGTGTGTGTGTGCGCGCGTGTGTGTGTGCGTGTGTGCGTGCTTGGGGGTGAAAAAGCATATATGTTAGTATGTGTGTGTGTCTATAGTATGACATGACCTTCCTTCTGGACCAGAATAATATTTGGAAGTGAATATATAGGATGGCATTACACTGAGACCCGCTGAAAACACACCCAGAATGCACCTCTCATTCAGGAACAGAGATTAGATTATTTTAGTATTTTATTTTTTAAACAACCTGATAGGCTAAAGGCCTTTGAATGGATGAAGCTACTTAAACTCTGCTGAATTTCTCAATATGGAGGCAGATGTGACTAGCTACACCTTAAGTCACGTACAAGTTTGAAAGTAGTTTGTATTTGTATCCTGGTTTAGGTTTTTACACTCTGGTGGGTTTCACAGCCGCTAACTAGAGGTTTTACAATGACGGTTTACATTTTGTATTTTTAATAAATCAATGTTACTGATGCAAAGTGATGCAAGTTCAAATGTTTATCTATCATCACAGAGATAGTGTTTCCTGTAAGGGATTTACATCTACCTCTGTAGATAGGAGTTAGCTGTGTATCCAAGTGATCACTAACCTTAACCTTAATTAGCCCCGTTGAATGAACGTTTGTGTGAGTGTGTGTGTGCGTATTATTGTTTATTTCTATTATGTCCATACCATAACTTGTGACTGGTTCCCTGCAAGAGAGGTTATGTTCAAAACTAAATTGTAGTTTGTTTAACCTATATGAGTGATTAAGATAAAATAACGTGTATTTTATTGCGTTAAAATTAAGCAGAGTAGTGTGCACGAGCAGCAGATTGGGCAGATTGAGTTCGCGGATGATCAGCATCGATGATTACAACAACGACGCAAAATACGAACATTTATAGGAGTCATATTAAAATACATTCGACATACTAAAGCCGATAGCGAATCTTGAGTTTAAATAGGCTATTTTAAAACTAAATATGCACTTTAAAAACTATTCTGACATCTGATAAATGTAATTTAGCGAGCAGGGGATAGACTACTTTACGTGTCAATGTGATGAATTGAACGTTGATTGTTTTATCACAGATAATCACCAAAACATCTGAAGATGAGCCACTTACTTTACTGTTTAAATTAAAGAAACGTTGCATATCCCGCGTGTTTCGGCTGTTACCGCAATGCACGCGCCACTAAACACCTTCAAACCCCGCGAGTCTGATAGAAGATTAGTGACGTAGAAAACATCAATAGCGACAGGCAGATTGGAGGTAGATGGAGGGATGGATGGATGGATGGAGGGATGGACAGATGTTGGGGCGGTACTAGAACATATTGCCACATTATTAGCCCCCTCTGACAGCCTTCGACACAGATGATCAGTCTGATAGTGGCTGGCAGGGTGGCAGGAATGGGGATGAGGACGAATTTCAGTGCGTAAAAAGGGATGAATGTCTAGTGCTTCAAATCATGAGGCTTGCCGTGCAGTTTACGCAATTTACATCGAAAAATAACTATACTTAAGGGTAAAGTGTAGTGGAGGAGTTAGTCTGAGAGCCGTAAGGTTAGTATATGGTGCAAATTCCAATAACTCACCAAGGTCCAGTAAGTGAGAGTGTGTCCATCTGCTGCTCCAGGTTAATCCGTTCACTAGGGCAGCGGCAGGGAAACACCGTCTAAACCTAACTACCCAACACATCTAAATACAATTTACAAGTTACCATTTGCTTATCAAGCAAGCTATAGAAACCACCCCTTTCTTTTCGTGCCTAGCTTGCCAAATAGGCTGTAAAAAATAACAACACTGGTCATTTACTGTGGTTATCTAGTTGGAAATAGGCAACGGAGTTACTTCTAGTGAAATAGCCAAACTACCTATGTGATGTCGCAGCCTACAGTCAGTGCAGGTGTATTTACATGGTAATAACGGCTTGAATCCTGGCAATTGGTAAGTAAGTGGATGGTGTACAGACTGTTGCAGTGCCAGTGAACTTGCTGCGCGCCCCTCCCCTTCCTGCACCAAGTCTAAGGTGGAACAAGTCAATCTGGATCTTCAATCAATGCCCTATTTTGTTACTTGTTCTCTCGTGTAAAGCAGTCTTACTTTTCCCCCACAGATTTTCTTTTGGGGGGGGAGGTCAGATTTGACTTCTTAAATGCATCTCCGAAAATCTCTAGTCTAAACAAAGGGTAATTTTCTGTGTGCCCACCGCAATAATTCTTTTTTAATTCTCTGCCAGAAATTATTAAATTAAATTGTGTGTGTTGTGAGTAGGCATATCCTCTCATGGTGTTACAGTTATTTATATACTATATTATATATATTCAGCCTTGCTGTAAACATTTTTCCCCCACGTATGGTAAACCCAACACTGGCAGATGCCCCGCTAACACAAACCAACACAAACAACCAATTTGATGAAACAATAATCCAACTGTCTGTGTATTAAAGACAAACATGCACTTTTCCGATCTGACCACTCTTATTTTCGCAGTTTTTTTTCTTCCTTCTTTCTATAATCATGGAATAAGAAAGGTAGAAGAAGAAGACGGGAAAGAAAAATAAGAAGGAGAAGAGAGAAAAAAAACAGAACAATTAGAAAGATTGACAGGTGGGTTCTTCTGTCAGTGTGACGCTTCCAGAGGGGTGGAGTAACAGAGAGGCAGCGCGAGGCAGGCAGCTCGTGCATGTGTCTGTCTATCAGTTCAGCCTGTCGGAACGCTCGCGCATCCCGAATCTACGTTCCATATTCCACCGCGGATACACGAGACCCGTTTCGTTTTGAGTCAAAAAAAAAAGAAGTCAAATAGTGCATCCCTTTTGACCTTGGTCGAGTGTTTGTTATGGTTGAGTTTTGTTCGTCATCAGTTTTGAAAACAGCAGCGGTAATTCGTCAACTGTCCTCATGAAAGCCAAAAGAACAGCACATTTGTAAGTATCAAAATACACGAGATCATGTTTTTCATCTATGTTTTTTTTTCTTCTTCCGTAAAAAGTGACGTATGTAAGCGATGTATGAAAATAATCATGTTGATTTAAAAAAAGAAGAAAAAAAAGAAGAAAAAAAGCTGTCTGATCGTTTCGTAGGGAGGAAATGACTCGCTTGACTGACTGATTGACATAAACCTGCTGCCGTCTGTCTCTCTCTCCCATTTTCTGTCGAACAGCAGACCCTGAACACCAACCCCGCACCTGGGAGGATATACAGTGTGCATCTGAGGTCCTGGAAGTTATATTGATGCATTGAATCCTCTCTTTGTGACTTTTCGTTTGAAAATCGTCCTTGCAAGTGTCGTTTTTAAGGTTGGAATCCCTTTTTGATGGAAGCACGGCGAGGGCTCGAGGACGCACGAGCGGCTGTTCATATTCTCCACTGCTAGACTGAAACATAAAACGGAGATCAGACGAATTTGTATGAAGATGCAATGAGTTTATCTTTTTTAAGCAGCACCAGACTTCAATAGATCCATCCCCCCCCCCCACCCCCGTACAACAATTCTCAGATTTCCTTAAAATCGGACAAAAGCTTTCCTTAAAGATGATTTGAATTTTTATTTTGTATTTTTTTTAAACTTTATCTTTACGCATACACCCCAGCAAGTTGCCATCAACGGAGGGGAATCTACATTTCCACGCGCATAACCGAGAGAAGGACAGCGAGATTTGCTTTGATCTTGGTTTTCCTCTTTGCCTCGTCCGTTCTTGTGGTATCTGCATGAAAAGTCAAGCGGAAAGTCTGTCAGCAGAATGCCGAGGAGAAAGCAGCAAGCACCGCGGCGGTCTGTAGGTAAGACAACTTCCAAGTCCTTCCCTCTTTCTAAACTTCCAAAAATGAGATTTTCCATCAGCATCTAGAACATTCTTAAATGAAGCTGCACGTCGTATTTACAACAACAAAAACTCGAATAAACTTGTCAACGTTCATTTGTATGTTAAACAAGTAAGCGCCAGAAAAGTAACGTATTTTGCAAAAATATTTAACGGATGTTTTACAGCCGCAAGTTCACATTTAATGTGTTGTCAAAGTCAGTTTATAAGTGTTACATTGGCTACAATGAAGACAGACAAAATAAAAAAGTCACCCAGTTAAGTTATTTTATAAATAACGGTTAAAGTCGTACAAACTAAGTGCCCCTATGTATAAAAATAAAAACAAGTCGTCGCCACCTAGACTGCGTTCCGCTCGCTCGCGCCATCCTTGATTTGATGCCTGATTGATCTGCTGTCACGCGCACTGCCTTTGATCTATTCAGTCCTGATAAACATCAGTAAATCATTCACCATGGAAACACGCATGCGCTTGACAGGCTCGAGCCACTCAAAGGGACAACTTTTGCTCCCTGTCGAGGAGCAAGAAAAGACAAATTGAAAGAAAAGTTCTCAAGCGGGGTAAATACTTTGCAGATTAATGCCCCGGGGGGAGGATCACGGGAAGAAGGCGGTGCGCGAGGGTTCTGGGGCGTGTCGAGATCACAGAGTAGCAGAACCCTAGCAGGCCTGGGAGAACACCAGCACACAGAACCACTAACACGCACCAAACTTTTACCAAGTTCAATTCATAAATTAGGGAAACTATGTCATGTTAAAGGTGGCTTGTATAGTTTTTTGGGCCATCTCCATATTTTATTCATGTCTTCCTTAAGTCACAAAAGGTTTAGCTGTATTTGTATTAGACGTAGGGAACAGTTTGTAAGTCCTGTAAGATGTCTGCATTGTGCGCACACCTAAGTGATCGACAGCAGGTCGATCATAATGAGAAAATGTCTACATGGATAAACTGAATCTGAATAAAGTTGTCCTCTGTAAACATAGTTTTTAATAAGGATTACTTCAAATAAGTTTGTAGGCTGACTGAAATAAGGGGTTTGAGATGCCTACACTGTCTGTTATACACTTCTGCAACACACCATTAGAACCCAGAAAACTAGAGATGCTTTGGGAAAATATGAACTGGGTTTTTATTTTCTTACCCAGGCTGTCGTGCCTAACAAACCAAGCCGCTCAGTGGCCATCTCTCCCAGCTAGCCTTTGAATATTGATTTAATTGTCTGTTTTGTGACAGCCACATACATCACTGACTCTAATGGTCAATCCACACTTGGCAGGCATCATCCTTCCATTATTTCCAGTGTACGACATGTGGTGGACTCAATCAAAACACTGTGACAAGAATTGTGTGTGTGTGTGTGTGTGTGTGTGTGTGTGTGTCTTTGTGTATGTGCCTTCTTGCTCTTGCATTAAACAAAGTATGAATAACATTTCAGACAGCACGGGACATTGTCAGGTCAAGATGACCGATAACAAGTCACAGAAAACTGTGAGCAGGATCGAGCCCCCCCCCCCCCCCCCCCCGACTGCTTCTGTAATGGAGGGTATCTTTAACACCTGGAGTCGTGTTCTCTTATGGCGCTTTAGTCTGGGTTGTGGTTCTCCACACAGTCTGGCCCTCCTGTGAAACCACAGAGCCTCGTCTGGGAGTGTCGGGCGCCATCGTTTTCTGGTCCATCATCTCAGCACGGGTTTCCTTAACGTTTCCTACGTAGCAGCGTTGTAAATGTTAGCTAGTGTCTTTGTCCACTAGATATTTTAATGTTGCCTGACAGTGTGTAATGTAGTTCACATAACATGGCGCTTGTAACATTACCTCTGTAACAGTACCTCTGTAACAGTATCCCTGTAACAGTACCTCTGTAACAGTACCTCTGTAACAGTACCTCTGTAACAGTATCCCTGTAACAGTACCTCTGTAACAGTACCTCTGTAACAGTACCTCTGTAACAGTACCTCTGTAACAGTACCTCTGTAACAGTACCTCTGTAACAGTACCTCTGTAACAGTACCTCTGTAACAGTACCTCTGTAACAGTACCTCTGTAACAGTACCTCTGTAACAGTACCTCTGTAACAGTATCCCTGTAACAGTGTTGCTGCCTCTCAGAGAGATTTTATTGTAGCTGGTGTAACAGCGTCTTTGTTAAAGGTGTGTTACAGGAGTGTGGAGACATGGCTGCAACAGAGACAGTGTTGCTGTACGAGAGAAGCTAGCTCTGTCCTTTCCTAGGCGCTGGGTCATAAAGGCTTTGATTCAGCGTAGCAACGATAGCTAGCTATCACCTTTGACCTTTGTTTAAAAAGGATATAGATTTTTGGGGGGGTCATCATTTTAAAGAGAAACCTCTTGCATCCTGTGAATCAGTCTTATTGTCTGACATGTCCAATGTCATGACCAACAAGAACAATTTAAACTGTGGTTGATTAAAAATAAGCAGTTATTTAAGATTAGTACGGCTGAGAGGATTCATATATTATTTTCAGCGTGGATGTTTATGAAACGCACAGGGGGAGATGAACTCCTTCCTTGACTCCATCAATGTTCTTTTTCCCTCTCACCCAGCCTTTTCTCTTCGTTGGTAAAAGTGTAGCCTCTTAATTATCACTCCAAGGAAGAAGAAAAAAAGCGTAAGCCTCCCTTCTTCAACGGCATCATTAGCCGAGGTCCCTAATTATCTCTGAAGCTGACGGATTGGTGACAGGGCCCCACCGATTAATGCTGACAAATTCAGCTAGGTGTCAAGTCCGCAAGCTGCCTTGATGTAATCAACTTGATATTAGCCAGTCCCCATATAGACCCACACCTCTCTCTCTCTCCTCTCGCTCTCTCTCTCCTCTCGCTCTCTCTTTCACTCTCTCTTTCTCCCCCTACTCTCTCTCTCTCTCTAGCTCTCTCTCCCCCTCCCCTCTCCCCCCCCCCCCCTCTCTCCTCTGGTGTAGTGCAGCATTAACTCAATTCAAGCAGGGCTCACAGGTGACAAATGGACTTTGCCTACCTGACTAATCAAGTGTTGGGAGGCTGGCGTTGCTTAATGGCTGCCGTGTTCCTTAGCGAGCTGCTGAGGTGGAGCGTGCCGCTCGCCAGGAGTCGCCATTTTTCGCCGGGTCCCCTCTGAGAAGTTGATTCATCCGCACGACACCTGCTTTAGGAAAAAAAATATGATGAGATATTTCTTCCACATTTCGCTAATTACGTTGGTCTGCGGTGAATGCTGCGGTCTGATAGCGGTTTGTCAGCATGTTGTCTTCTCTGTGGGAGACGAGGGCCGCAGGGTTCGCTGTGTTTGGCTGCGGCCCAGCTCCGGGAACGAGGCAGGAAGCAGCGCCGTGTGGCCTGTGTCGCTAGCTAAGTGTTGTTACTGGGTGTCCATGTTGTGTGTCCCCACCCCCCTCAATCTCCCAGGGGGTCCTGTGTGTTCGGACGACTGTGTTTACGCTCGCTTCTCTACATCGTCAGGTTACTATCGAGGCCTTCCTTTGATGCTGATGAATCCAGTTAGTCCAAAAAATACTAGGTTCTACTCGTTAAGCGGCTGGTGAATGGGGCGTCAGATGGCTCAATGGTTAAGGTGTTGGCCTCATGATTGGAAAGTTGTGAGATCGAGCCCCCGCTGTGGCTATGTGACGTTGTGTCCTCGGGCAAGGCACTTCACCCTACTTGCCTCAGGGAGAATGTCCCTGTACTTACTGTAAATCGCTTTGGATGAAAGCGTCTGCTAAATGAATAAATTTAAATGTAAAATGAATTGAAAAGTGCCACACGAAGGTGTGTGTCAGGTCTCAGGGTTGTGTAACAGCAGAACACCTCAACACAGGTGCTGCTGTGTGGTTCAGTAGCACATGAATCAGCTTGGGTCATGTCTGACTGCCCATCTGTCAACAAGCATCTAGTAAACACACCAGCCCACTGGATCTCTGAAACATCTGTGTGTACCTATGTAAAATATGTTCATGCCTGTACATTTTTTTGCTGTTCCCGTGTGTGTGTGTGTTGTATGTGTGTGTTCGTTTTATGTGTGTGTGTGTGTGCTTGAGCACGCCCTGTCCCTTTATCCGATCTGCTAATGAAGGGTATGCAGAATAACATTAACAGGTGACATTGACTGAGACAGTCAATAGTAATGCCTTTCCCCTCCACTCTGCAACGCAAATACTACCATTTGCATTTAGGGTCACAGTCACTGGGCCTATAGGAAATCAAAGGAACAAACACACACACTCTCTCTCACACACACACACTCTCACACAAACACACACACACACGCTCTCTCACACACACACACACACTGCGTTCCTGTACTCTCCAGTCTCCTTCTCTTACGTGGAGGTTAAGTGACAAATGGAGATCGATGGCTGCTCTCGTGGAAAAGCACTGGTCGCCATGGAAATATGCTGGGATTAAGCTGGCCAGAAGTGTGACGATACCAAGGTATTCGCCATGGAGACGCCAGGGTAAAACTAGCCCGGAGTTTAATGAGGTTTTATGCAACCAGGGAGATTTGAATTTCCACATGTGCACACACAGAAACACACACACACACACACACTTAGGAATGGAGCCACCTAGGATCATTGTGATCTGCTACAGACTAGCATGTGTTTCCATGTTCACAATATTATGACAGAGCTCTTTCAATGACACATTGTGTGTGTGACAACTATTATAGCTCTGCACAACTACAGTACCACTACAGTACTAGAGTACAACTACAGTACTAGAGTACAACTACAGTACTAGAGTACAACTACAGTACTAGAGTACAACTACAGTACTAGAGTACAACTACAGTACTAGAGTACAACTACAGTACTAGAGTAAAAATACAGTACTAGAGTACAACTACAGTACTAGAGTACAACTACAGTACTAGAGTAAAAATACAGTACTAGAGTACAACTACAGTACTAGAGTAAAAATACAGTACTAGAGTACAACTACAGTACTAGAGTACAACTACAGTACTAGAGTACAACTACAGTACAAGAGTACAACTACAGTACTAGAGTACAACTACAGTACTAGAGTACAACTACAGTACTAGAGTACAACTACAGTACTAGAGTACAACTACAGTACTAGAGTACAACTACAGTACTAGAGTACAACTACAGTACTAGAGTACAACTACAGAACTAGAGTACAACTACAGTACAAGAGTACAACTACAGTACTAGAGTACAACTACGGAACTAGAGCACAACTACAGTACTAGAGTAAAACTACAGTACTAGAGTACAACTACAGTACTAGATTACAACTACCGTACTAGATTACAACTACAGTGCTGCAGTATATCTGATGGCCTCAGGCTTCACATTGTCCTGAAATGTCATAGCAACACAACACATTAGTGTTGTACGCCACTCACAATACTGAGTCAAGCTCACCTCTTCCAGAGAGCAGGAGTGGAAGATTGTGGGTAGTTGTCACCCCATCAAAGAGGGCCCAGCTGTATTTGCCCTCCCTCCCTCCCTATCCTCCCTCCCTCTGACCTGGACATGGGAAGACGCTGAGGTCCAGAGTACACGCTGAGGTCAACATTCCCCCTGGGAGGTCCTGTCTGAGCCATCTCCATCCTAGCCCACAGTGTGTGTGTGTGTGTATAGTGTGTGTGTAGTGTGTCTGTGTGTGTGTTGTCCACCAGTATCCCTCCTTTTCTGTAGAGGAGACGGTCGTTTTTGGGATTTGGATTTTTGTCTCCTGTCGTCTGAACACTAGAGCTAAAAGACTGCTGGGCATTTCTTAACCTGACGTCAAACACAATTGTGTGTGAGTGTGTGTGAGTGTGTGTGTGAGTGTATGTGTGTGTGTGTGTGTGTTCTGGAGCTATGCTGCTGCTGAGTGATGGGTGCCAGACACATGGTGTTTTCGGAGAGGATGACGTAATGCAATCTCGTCTGCTTCGGTTGATTTGTCAAAGCAAATGAACTCCGCCATGTTGGACTCCATGATCCTGCCTGATCCTCACTGAGTCTCTCTCTCACACACACACACGCACACACACGCACGCACACACGTTTCACACACCACCGAAAAGAACATGTCAAACACATCACATATTTATGACCCCATAGCACAAACATCAATTTTTTTAATTCTAGTTGTGTATAAACGTTTATACAAATGTGATTATTGTGATAGCTCAGATATATTTTTTGTTACAGAATTAGTCTTATGTGGAGGAAAAGACACAAAAATTGCTTTCTTATACCAAATACAAAGCAGTTTAGGTTGGATGAAAAGGAAGAGAAGAAAGGGATAAAGAGAGGGAGAGGAGGAGGAGGAGGGGGAGAGGGAAGGTGCACGGGAAAGGTATTAGATGTGACAGATGAACAGGACTGGGGTAGGAATTCTCCCTGTACAGCTGTGACTGCAGCCATTATCCTGACAGGTGTCAATTAAGAATTACTGCTCGGGCCCCCAGTCATTTCTGCAGCCCAGCTGTCTGTGTGCGCGCCAGAGAAATAACACTTTACCCTTGTCACTGTGTCTCTTGGCTGCAGTCGCCCCTGACTGGGAGCGTTGCGGGCAACGCTAATCGATAACCAGTGTATTAGCAATTATTTTGCTCATTGATTTACGGGGGCCAGAGACTCCCACTGTGCTGTTATTAGCTCTTGATTAGACGTGCCTGAGCTACACCGCACACACACACACACACACTCTCTCTGTGACACATACACGACTACACACATGCTGACTGACTCTTTATCCTGCTCCTGTTGCCAGGTAGATATATGTTTCACATGAACACACACACTGTACACGGCTGTTGCCAGGTGAATATACGGTTCCTCGGAGGCCCACGGGGTCTAGAACAATCTTCTGGGTTCTCTCTCTCCGCACCTTCTGTCCTCTGAGTGGGACGAAACAAAAAAAGGGACTAACCCCTTACAGCTCTGGACTAGCTCCTACCAAACCTGAGCTAGCCCCTCATAACCCTGGGCTAGCCCCTCATTACCCTGGCCTAGCCCCTCATTACCCTGGGCTAGCCCCTCATTACCCTGGCCTAGCCCCTCATTACCCTGGGCTAGCCCCTCATTACCCTGGCCTAGCCCCTCATTACCCTGGGCTAGCCCCTCATAACCCTGGGCTAGCCCCTCATTACCCTGAGCTAGCCCCTTATTACCCTGGGCTAGCCCTTCATAACCCTGGGCTAGCCCCTCATAACCCTGGACTAGCCCCTCATAACCCTGGGCTAGCCCCTCATAACCCTGGGCTAGCCCCTCATAACCCTGGGCTAGCCCCTCATTACCCTGGGCTAGCCCCTCATTACCCTGGGCTAGCCCCTCATAACCCTGGGCTAGCCCCTCATAACCCTGGGCTAGCCCCTCATTACCCTGGGCTAGCCCCTCATTACCCTGGGCTAGCCCCTCACAGCCCATTGGTAGTCGAGGGCTGAGGAGATGTAATACAAGCTTGTTTCTGGAAGTGGAATATGTGTGAGTCTGAGTACATGTATATAATAGTATAACTGTAGAGCTGTTGAAGATGATTATGAATGTGTTTATATTTATTTGTACCATTTTTGGTTGCCAAAGTGTTCAAAAAACAAGTACCATTTTACCAACCGTCATAAGGCATAATTCTGAGCATTCTTCCATGTGATATGACCATCTATATAGACTTGACAGGTTGTTCTAACATACAGACTTGATACACTTTTATTATTTTGAGGAGGTTTAAGTGATTCAACCAACTCCAGAGAGATGGATAAGCACTTACATAAAATACAAAAAGTATCGGTAGTTTGAGCCAACGTTATGACCGTACTCAGCTCTCACATCAAGATAAGCCTTAAGCATGCATTACTGCCTGAGCATCGTATGTCAGCCTGTTACAGCCTCACAGAAAGGCCTATTGTGCTTCATTTACGACGCATTTTGCTGTGTCGTTTGGCAGTAAAATGTTGGCAGGGAAGGTGTCAGAGTGTTTGTATGTTTCTACTGTATTTTAATAGTTTGAGGTAGTTTCACTGCAGGGCCTATTTTGTTTTCTGTTTCCATTTCTGAGGCGTTTCACCTATAAATCCCTGGTCTGTATTTGCAGCACGTCAGGTCTTAAAGACAAATAAAAGAGGCTTGTTTTTACGATGCTGTGATTGATAAAAGCTGCTCTCAGCACATTGAGCCAGTGTACTGCCTAGTGGACAAGAGGCGCAGCCCCAAACAGGACTTGTTTAACTGATCGCAGGCTTGAAAAGCAATGAATATCATTTTTTTTGGACAGCAGTTTACCGTGGCTGTAGATAAGACATCTGGGAACGGATCGGGTCGAGGATGATGGTGTGTCCTTGAGACGCACCGACTAGGACAGGTCACACAGTGACTTGTTAAAACGTTTTCTGTCCCTCTCCCTCCTCCCTATCCATCTCCCTGTCTGTCTTTCTATTTCCCTCTCTCTTTTTCCCTCTCTTTCTCCCTCCCTCTCTCCTCCCTATCCTTCTCCCTGTCTGTCTTTCTATTTCCCTCTCTCCTTTTCCCTCTCTGCCTCCCTCTCTCCCTCCCTCCTTTCTTCTTCTCCTCCTGCTCTATCAGTGTTCTCTATCTTTACCTCAATTGGGCCTCTGGGTCCATTTTTCCATCTGACCTTTTCTATCTTTGATCTCATGTCTTGGAAGGTCTCTCTCTCTCTCTCTCTCTCTCTCTCTCTATCTCTCTCTCTCTCTCTCTCTCTCTCTTTCTCTCTTGCTAGTCAGAAGCAGCTCCCCTCAGGGTAGAGGGTTGTAGTTTGGTCCTAACCTGATGTTCTGTTCCCAACTTTCTAGAAGAACATTGACTTGTTGACTTGACTGGTTCATACAGCTCTGTGCTGGTTCATGCTGCTCTGTGCTGGTTCATACAGCTCTGTGCTGGTTCATACAGCTCTGTGCTGGTTCATGCTGCTCTGTGCTGGTTCATGCTGCTCTGTGCTGGTTCATGCTGCTCTGTGCTGGTTCATACAGCTCTGTGCTGGTTCATGCTGCTCTGTGCTGGTTCATGCCGCTCTGTGCTGGTTCATACAGCTCTGTGCTGGTTCATGCCGCTCTGTGCTGGTTCATGCCGCTCTGTGCTGGTTCATGCCGCTCTGTGCTGGTTCATGCCGCTCTGTGCTGGTTCATGCCGCTCTGTGCTGGTTCATACAGCTCTGTGCTGGTTCAGCTGCTCTGTGCTGGTTCATACAGCTCTGTGCTGGTTCATGCTGCTCTGTGCTGGTTCATGCCGCTCTGTGCTGGTTCATACAGCTCTGTGCTGGTTCATGCTGCTCTGTGCTGGTTCATGTCGCTCTGTGAAGTCCCACGTGAAGCCATTCACAGAGGCTGTCACACACCACACACACGCACATACCACACACACAAACACACACATGCCCCACCTCCTCCCGAAATTCCTCAAAATCTTCTCAGAGCTCATGCAGCCCCAGACAGCGTCAGTCAGAGGGGGGGCGGGGGGTGGGTGGGGGCATAATCTCCGATCCTCTCCTAAATCGTCTGTCTGTGAACAGTGGGGTTCCCCAGGCCCCGGACCCCCCCACCCTGACAGCCTGACTGATGTCTGGCCCGTCACTCACCTCACCGTGGACCAGGACGAGTCTGTCACCCCGTCTGTCTGACACTCGGTTCACCTCTCACCGTGCGCTGTCTGTTTTAGCTGTCTCTCTCTCAGCTAGCTGTCTGTCTCTCAGCTAGCTGTCTTTCTCTCTGAGCTAGCTGTCTGTCTCTCTCAGCTAGCTGTCTGTCTCTCTCAGCTAGCTGTCTGTCTCTCTCAGCTAGCTGTCTGTCTCTCTCAGCTAGCTGTCTGTCTCTCTCAGCTAGCTGTGTGTCTTTCAGCTAGCTGTCTGTCTCTCTCAGCTAGCTGTCTGTCTCTCTCAGCTAGCTGTCTGTCTCTCTCAGCTAGCTGTCTGTCTCTCAGCTAGCTGTGTGTCTTTCAGCTAGCTGTCTGTCTCTCTCAGCTAGCTGTCTGTCTCTCAGCTAGCAGTTTGTCTTTCAGCTAGCTGTCTGTCTCTCTCAGCTAGCTGTCTGTCTCTCAGCTAGCTGTGTGTCTTTCAGCTAGCTGTCTGTCTCTCTCAGCTAGCTGTCTGTCTCTCAGCTAGCTGTGTGTCTTTCAGCTAGCTGTCTGTCTCTCTCAGCTAGCTGTCTGTCTCGCTCAGCTAGCTTTGTGTCTTTCAGCTAGCTGTCTGTCTCTCTTAGCTAGCTGTCTGTCTGTCAGCTAGCTGTCTGTCTCTCTCTGCTAGCTGTCTCTCTCTCTCAGCTAGCTGTCTGTCTCTCTGAGCTAGTTGTCTGTCTCTGTCAGCTAGCTGTCTGTCTCTCTCAGCTAGCTGTTTCTCTCTCAGCTAGCCGTCTGTCTCTCTCAGCTAGCTGTTTCTCAACTAGCTGTTTGTCTCTCTCAGCTAGCTGTCTGTCTCTCAGCTAGCTGTCTGTCTCTCTCAGCTAGCTGTTTCTCTCTCAGCTAGCTGTCTGTCTTTGTCTGCTAGCTGTCTGTCTCTCTCAGCTAGCTGTCTGGCTGTCTCTCTGTCTGCCTGTCTGTCAGCTGGCTGGCTTCATATCTTCCACCATTCTGCTGGATCTGTCTGTCTGCTTGCCTGTCTCTGTGACTGTCTGACTCTTTGATCATGAGTCTATCAGTCTGTCAGCACTTGACGTCTGTCCAAGCGTCTCTCAGAGATCTCCTTCCCTCCCCCCTCCCTCCCCCCTCCCTCCCTCACACACGCTGTCCTTTCAGTGTGCTCTCCCGGTGGCAGCTACACTCGTGCACACACACACGCGCGCGCACACTCCTGGTGGCATCTGCTCAGTGTGTGTTTCTGTGTCCCAGCCAGGGTGGATCAGTCACACCCCGTCACATGACTTCTTCACACACACACACACACACACACACACACCGTATGTGAAGGTACAGTCCTTTACACCCGGCTCCATTTTGTTTGGATGGAGGAGCTCTTCCATGTCTCCATAGACGAGGCGTCTGTCTGTGTGGAGTCCCACAGCCTGGATAAGTGCTGCAGAGAGAGAGGGAGGGAGAAAAGGGGGGGGAAGAGAGGGATAAAGAGAAAGAGGAAGAAAAGGAGAGAGGTGGGGAGAGAGAAGGCTGGGGGGGAGAGGGAAGGAGGGGTAAAGGGAGAGGAGGGAGGGAGGGAGGGAGAGGGCCAGGGAACAAGAGAACGACAGCGAGGAGCAGGGAGGAGGGGGGTAAGGAGGGGGGGCATCCGGGGATAGGAGAGTAGGAAGGCGGAGCGAAACAGAGAAAAGGGAGAAAGAGAGAAGAGGGAGACGGAGAGAGAAGCCGGAGAAGAAAGCATGAAAAGGAGAGGAGGGGCAGGAGACAGTCGTGTCTGTGTGAACGAGAGGGGATGGAATCAGAGGGAAGAAAGAGGGAGGGAGAGAGAGAGAGATGGAGAGAGAGGGAGAGAGAGAGAGAGGGAGAGAGAGAGAGGGCCCAGAGGAGGTCACCCATGACTGCCACTCATCACTCACTGCTTAATGATGGGGTTTTTTCTCTCACTATTTCCCTGGGAGTAAGAGCCTGGCTCCTCACCAAAGCAGGTCAGCCAGAGTTCACGACCTCCAGGTGGGAGGCTGCCCCCACTAATGTGTGTGTGTGTGTGTGTGTCTTTGTGTGTGTGTGTCTTTGTGTCTTTGTGTGTGTGTTTGTGTGTGTGTCTCAGTGTTGTCAGCGATATAATTTTTTTTTAAACCTCAGTTAGGAAAGCAAGCAGCATCATGGTTTAGTGAGAATGTTTCTGTGGATGACCACCAAACAGATCCTTAAAAATGTTTGCTTTAGGTAACAGTCTACAGCATGCATGTGTACGTTCTTCTGTGAGTGTGTGTGTGCCTCTGTGTGTGTGTCTGTGTGTGTGTGGCTGCCTTTGAGACTGAGGTATTTATGGTGTGTGTCCAGTCAGCCTGGGATCAGGCCAGATCTGGGAGATGTAGCATGCACCCAACTGTTTTACTGTGTGTGTGTGAGAGTGTGTGTGTGTGTGAGAGTGTTAGCAGCAGGGCAGCAGTAACGTATGTATTCACGTGTCTCTTGTGTCCTGCTGGTCTTGGCCAGGTTCCTGCTCAAGCTAATTCAGGGTGTTGATGGCTCAGACTTGTGTAGCTGTGTGTGGACGTGCGTTTGTGTGCGTGTGTGTGTGTGTGCATGGGTGTGTGTGTGTACATGCATGTGTGTGTGTGTACAATGTATGCATGTGTGTGTGTTTTGTGTGTGTGTGTCCACAGTGTTCTGTTCTACTCGGTTCAGCTCACCTCGTTCTGGGAAGTGTCAAGCATTGAAACTCTGACCTGAAGCTTTTCTCTCTCTCCTCCTCAGCTCCTCCTCTTCTCTCCCACCCTCTACCCCTCCTTCTCCTCTTCCCTTCCCCTCTCTTCTCCTCCTGCCGTCTTTCTTTCTTCTTCTCCTCCTCCTCCCTCTTCATCTCCCCTCCCCTTTTCTCTTTCTCCCCCTCACACCAAATTTGGGGAACAGCTGGGGAGGCTATGACGATGATTTGTCTCCTGCTAGCCTATCTTGACAGGTTCCGTGTACACACACACACACACACACCACAGACGCACACACACACACACACATGCAGGTCTGTTGAGGGAGAAAGCAGGACACTAACACAGAGAGAAGTGGACTTGTTTTGGAGGGCCAGTTTGTGCTGAATCCTTTCCTATCCGTGTGTGTTTGGGTGGCGTGTTAGCATAAAGCTAACTTATCATCCAATCTTGACCTGACACACACTAACCCCCCTGACGCACACAGACACACACACTCAAACATTCTCTGTCATGCCCCACAAATCCCCTACCCCTCCACCCCACACACCCCCCACCCCCACACACACACACACACACCGTCTCGTATGAAAGGCTGTGTTCTCAGGGGCTCTGCCAGAAAGGTCTGATTTCCTTTAGCTAGCAGGGCCATACATCAGTGAGGGGCCTCCCAGCCCCCATGGCAGGGGCTGACAGAATGACACATGTCATTTATCAAAAGGGAGGCCAGGCCTTGGGAAGGACCGGACAGCCACATGACAAAGCCCCAGAGAGCTCTCAGTACTCAGCACAGGCCAGGGAGGACACGAACATACACACACACACTATCTCTCTCTTACACACACACACACTCTCTCTCTCTCTCTCTCTCACACAAACGCACACTCCATCTCACACACACTATCTCTCCCACGCATGCAGACTCTCTCTTACCCACGCTCTCTCTCACACACACACACACACCCTCTCTCTCACACAAACTTTCTCACATACACACTCTCACATACACACACTCCCAGATGAGATACACACGAGACATGGTACCGCTTAAAAAGCTAAAAGCTTTGAACACACCGGCACACAGAGTTCAGCCGATCACTGGACACCCTGCTGGATGGACCTGGCCAGCGAAGCCCACTGCTTCACTTCATGACACCTTGGATTCCCAGACACCTGGAGGCGTCACATGTTTGGATCCAAGCTTCACTCCCTACTCTCTCTCTCTCTCTCTCTCTCTCTCTATCAGTGTCTTTCTTTCATCGTCCACCTCTCTCTCCCTTTCCAGCTACACACATGTCTCTCTGTCCCACTCTCTCCTCCCCTCCCACTCTCCTCCCCTCCCACTCTCCTCCCCTCCCACTCACTCCTCCCACTCTCTCCTCCCTCCCACTCACTCCTCTCCTCCCTCCCACTCTGTCCTCCCCTCCCTCCCACTCTCCTCTCCTCCCCCCCACGATCTCCTCCCCTCCTGTCCGCTCCTCCCTCTCTCCCACTCCCTCCCCGCTTATTCTCTCACTCCCCTCACCTTCTCCCTCCTCCCCTCCTCTCTCCTTCCCTAGCCCTTTAATTTGTCTTCATAAGACTAATTTCTTTTTGCTGCCAGATGCAAGCTGACATCACTCACTCTGATCGTCTCTCTCTCTCTCTCTCTCTCTCTCTCTCACACACACACACGCACACACACACACACACACACACACACAACCACCTGACACAGCCATAACACACTGTCCCTACCCCCAGAAATACACACATTCACAGACACACACAGCCCATGCCCTCCCCAGGAACACTGCTGTTTCCGAGGTCAGACCCACAGTCACGTAGCCCTGGCTGCACCCCTGGCTGCCCCCCTGCCTGCCCCCCCCCCCCCCCCCCCCCCCCCCAGCTGCCCCCCCCATCAGCGTTACTGAAGATGGATGTGTGTTTAAAGCACAGATTGATTGCTGATATCAGAGTTATGGTGCTATTTATCAGCAGAGGGGTGGGGTGGAGGGGTATTATTGCAACTCATGGAGTCTAGCACGGCAAGAATGTGTGTGTGTGTGTGTGTGAGAGAGAGAGAGAGAGAGAGAGAGAGAGAGAGAGAGAGAGAGAGAGAGAGAGAGGGAGGATAGAGACAGGCAGTCTGTATGGCCGGTGTGTGTGTGTATGTAAGAGAGAGGAAGACAGAGACATTGTGTTTGAGTGGTGTGATGTATGTGTGTGTGTGTGTGTGTGTGTGTGTGTTTCCTTAGAGGGCACTTTGGGAGATTGTAGAAAAGTTTAATTGCCTGGGAGGTGCACTCTTTTCGGCTCAGTTTCTAGAATGTTCTTGTCGTTCGTCTGCCCTCAAACATATTATGTTGTGTTGAAGGATGGCTTCCTGTCTGTTTCCCCCTCTACACCCCTCCTTCTCTCCCTCCTTCTCTCCCTCCTTCTCTCCCTCCTTCTCTCCCTCCTTCTCTCCCTCCTTCTCTCCCTCCTTCCCTGCCCTCTCTTTCCTTTTCTCCTCTCTCTCTCATTCTTTCTCTCTGTCTCTTCTCACTTCTGTCTTCATCTTTAAAACACTGCTGGAACTTGTTGTCAGGAATGGTTACAAAATGCTGTTTCTGTGCTACCCTGGGAATGTACCGCACACACACACATACACACACACAGACATATACACACACACATACACACACAGACATACACACACACACAGACAGTCTAAAGTGTAGCTATTGATCCTCCCTCCTTTCTTCTCCAGTTCCTGATTTACTGTCTTCCTTCCTCCAGGGCTCCTCCTCCTCTTCCTCTTTTGTTAGTTCACTGTCATGGTCTTTAGGAGACACACACACCCTCTCAAACACACACACTCTCCGAAACACACACAGTCTCTCTCTCTCTCTCTCTCTCTCTCTCTCTCTCTCTCTCTCTGTCTCTGTCACACACACACAGTCTCTCTCTCTCCCTCTCTCTCTCTCTCTCTCTCTCTCTCTCACACACACATACAGTCTCTCTCTCTCTCTCTCTGTCACACACATACAGTCTCTCTCTCACTCTCTCTCTCTCTCTCTCTGTCACACACATACAGTCTCTCTCTGTCTCTGTCACACACATACAGTCTCTCTCTCTCTCTCTCTCTCTCTCTCTCTCTCTCTGTCACACACATACAGTCTCTCTCTCTCTCACACACAGTCTCTCTCTCTCTCTCTCACACACAGTCTCTCTCTCTCTCTCTCTGTCACACACATACAGTCTCTCTCTCTCACACACAGTCTCTCTCTCTCTCTCTCTCTCTCTCTCTCTGTCACACACATACAGTCTCTCTCTCACACACACAGTCTCTCTCTCTCTCTCTCTCTGTCACACACATACAGTCTCTCTCTCTCACACACAGTCTCTCTCTCTCTCTCTCTCTCTCTCTCTCTCTCTGTCACACACACACAGTCTCTCTCTCTCTCTCTCTCTCTCTCTCTCTCTCTCTCTGTCACACACATACAGTCTATCTCTCTCTCCCTCACACACCCTCTCCTCCTGTCCAGAGTGTTTCACTCTCCTGTGTGTAGCTCCTCATGTGACGTGTCTCCCTTTAGGGACAGGACTGTGAACAATCCCACTGTTGTCAGGTAAGCAGGTCATTGCTGCCGTGTCACATCCTGTTAGGGGCTGACTTACAGGAGGATTCTGGGAAAGCTTCTCCTGTTCACCTGTCTGGGGCAGGATGTTCATGCTCTGTGTGTGAGCGGGGGGGCGGAGCCTCTAATCTGAGTCATCCACACTTTCTGGTGTGAGTTTGTCTGTGTGTGTGTAGCGAGCGTGTGTCCTGTGTGTGTGTTTGTGTGTGTGTAGCGAGCGTGTGTCCTGTGTGTGTGTTTGTGTGTGTGTGTAGCGAGCATGTGTCCTGTGTGTTTGTGTGAGCGTGTCTCTGTGTGTGTCCTGTGTGTGTCCTGTGTGTGTGTGTGAGTGTGTCTCTTTGTGTGTCCTGTGTGTGTGAGTGTGTCTCTGTGTTTTGTTCCTCAGCAGCAGTGTACAAAGCTGGCAGTCTCTTTGAGAGGAGGCCTGAAGGAACTGGGAAGTGTGTGTGTCTGTGTGTCTGTGTGTGTCTGTGTGTGTGTGTGTCTGTGTGTGTGTGTGTGTCTGTGTGTGTGTGTGTGTGTGTCTGTGTGTGTGTGTGTCTGTGTGTGTGTGTTTGTGTGTGTGTGACGGCACAGGGAAGGTTGATCGATGGGTTATTGTGCAACCAGACCCAGCTAGACAGAACTGGTGAGGTCATGACCTTTTCCTGGCCCCCTGCCCTATCATTTTCTTCATTTTCTCTCCAACTCCCCTCTCTCCCTCCCTCTCTCCTCTCCTTTCTCTCTCCCTCCCTCTCCCTTTCTCTCCCCCCCTCTTTCTGTCTAGCTCCCTCCTCTCTTCCTTACACTATCTTCTTTCTCCAACCCCTCTCTCTCTCTAAATCCTCTCTCCTCTCTCTCTCTCTCTCCCTCCTATTAAATCATTATTCTCATAACAATCCTCCCTCTCTCCCTCCCTCCCTTCCTTCCTCCCTCCCTCCCTCCCTCCCTCCCTTAACAGGTGTCTCTTTACATGAAGCTGATTGGGTATGAGGGGTCGGCCAATCACGGAATAGGTTACTAACTAGCAACTCATGGGTTTTGGTTTAAACCTTACTTCAGACAAAAACATTTCTTCTCCTCTGGGGTCAAAGCAAGTATCTGAGCAAGCTGGTGTTCTCTCTCTCTCTCTCTCTCTCTCTCTCTCTCTCTCTCTCTCTCTCTCTCTGTCTCTCTCTCTGTCTCTCATCCCCCCCTCCCTCTCTGACGTTTTCGTCTCTCCTCTGCCCCCCCCTGCCCCCCCCCTTCCCCAGAAAGGGAATGATTTATGGTAATTATCTATCTTTTGGGTCATCCATCAAGTGGTTGTTGCTAGGCAATGAGAGCAGCTGTTGTTAGGGTTTGGAAGAGACAGAGTCAGGGCCCTTACACAGGTGACTTCAGAGGGGACACGCTTCAAGCAAAACAACCAATCTTTTAGTTTTCCATTTTATACTATTTAATATGAATTGAGTAAATCAATTGAGCTGGTGGGTAATTTGAAAATTAAAGATGATGTGGACGGTTAGGCAACTCATTTAGTAACTTTTGACTGTTTTAGCCATCTAACTTGACAAAGGAACGTCCAGAGGACAACACCAGCTTTTTTCCTATTACATGTTCAGTTTAGGAGAAAAAAAACAGGTTTTTTATTTTTTATTGTCATCTATTCTAACCTTTTGTGTAACCTGTGAACTACAAGTCTGCTCTGTCACATTAAGTTAGCGTTAGCTAGTCTTAACGTTAACCTTTACACTCTTTAAGCTACCAAATGGACTGAAAACGGGTCTTGGATGGCGTGGTAGCGCGCAGCTAACGATGACGAGGAGCGTGACATGCCTGTGAGTCGTCTGGTTTCCGCCAGCCAAACAGATGGAGCTGGACGCTGCAGTGCTTATGATATAATGGCCGTTGTCTCATCTGAGAGCGCGTCGCGCTGACAGTGGGGGAAAGGTGATTTATAGACTGCGCTTGTCGCTACGCAGGGCTGTATCCTGTTCACAGGGAGGCTGGACTCACGGAGACCAAGGAGAAAAGGGAGAAAGGGAGAGAGAGAGAGATGAAGGGAGGGAGAGAGAAAGAGAGATGAAGGGAGGGAGAGAGAAAGAGAGATGAAGGGAGGGAGAGAGAAAGAGGGTGAAGGAGAAAGGGAGGGATAGAGGAGAGAGAGAGAGAGAGAGTGGGAGACGAGAGAGAGGGATGGAGGGAGGGAGAGAAAGAGAGATGAAGGGAGGGAGAGAGAAAGAGAGATGAAGGGAGGGAGAGAGAAAGAGGGTGAAGGAGAAAGGGAGGGATAGAGGAGAGAAAGAGGGTGAAGGAGAAAGGGAGGGATAGAGGAGAGAGAGAGGGTGATGGAGAAAGGGAGGGATAGAGGAGAGAGAGAGGGTGAAGGAGAAAGGGAGGGATAGAGGAGAGAGAGAGGGTGATGGAGAAAGGGAAGGATAGAGGAGAGAGAGAGGGTGATGGAGAAAGGGAGGGATAGAGGAGAGAGAGAGGGTGATGGAGAAAGGGAGGGATAGAGGGAGAGAGAGAGTGGGAGACGAGAGAGAGGGATGGAGGGAGGGAGAGAAAGAGAGGAGGGAGAGTGAGTGATGAGGGAGGGAGGGAGGGAGGGAGAGAGAGGAGGGAGGGAGAGAGAGGAGGGAGAATAGTGCAAGCGAATGGAACAATGGGATGAGAATTTCCCATGTAAAAAGAGCGGTTAGTTTACCTAGGTTTCATTGTTGTGGAAGTATAAGATTTTTATGCAGAAAGAAAACTATCAGAAAATGTTTTTAGAATATTCACTGTCTATCAATACATTTTTTACGTTATATTTTCACAACATCCAAAAAGGTTCAGTTTATCACTACGTCTAGATGCGATGTGATATTCTGTCGGAATAGCCTGTTTCTTAGACACAGATTAGAATAAATTTCTCGTAGCACAAAGCTAAATGAACCTATTTGAAATTCCCCTAAGAACCTCTTAAGTCTGACACACTTGAACTCACACTATAGCCTTACTCAGTGGTAATACCTTCTAATGGGTTCCTTTGTGTGTTGGCCTTGTTGTGTGTCTGTGGGGGTGGGGTGTGTGTGTGTGTGTGTGTGTGTGTGGTGGGGGGTGTATTGATTCCAGAAAGCATAATCAATCCCACAGCGGCACGCAGGCCGTATTTTCCACCAAGCAGGGGGCAGCATCCTCATTGCCATTCAGTAAAGACCTGTGTCCGGTGTGCTAAAGGGGACTTTAATAAAAAACAGAGTTACCGAGGTCGGCCATCTTGACTCATCATGACTCGTCACTCACGACTCCAGACGACAGCAGGAAGTCCCTTCATCTGAATCATTAGTTGGATGTTTTATTCACCCTAAAGTGTTACGAGATAAATACGTAATGCGGCCTTTAAAAAAACAACTGCAGCCCGGGATCCAAGATGGCTGCCGTTCAGCAACGATGGAATTTGGTTCTAAGAAGTAAGACCTTCATCTGAAGTTCGGTGTTAGAAAGTCTCCCCTCAGCTCCGTGTCTCTCATTGGACACTTCATTACTGTTGGAAGTGAGGGGGTTATTCACCGTCTGGGTGACCCATTTAGGGCTTTTGTCAGTTGGCTTAAATTGGCCCCCCAAGCTGTGGTCTTTATAGGCCTCAGGGTTCACTAAATATATAAGAATACAACAATCTAGAATGACATGGTGGAGTGCATGTGTGTTTCTGTTACTCTGGTCCCAAAAGACGGCCTTGAAAGAGACTGAAGTTGTATTTTGCGTTTGTGGCGATGTCGTAGTGAGGAGATAATGCGGAGCTGTTATGGAAACGTGTCATTCTCTTATCTTTGGAAGTTTCCAGAAGGCTGAGGAGATGGATGCATACGGCAGGCCGGAATGGCACACCAGTTTTTGGAAGCCTGTGAGGTATCGTGCCATATGGTGAATTATTCCACCTCAGTGGGGTGTGTGCGTGTGTGTGGGGTGTGCGTGTGGGGGTGGTGTGTGTGTGTGGGGTGGGGTGTGCATGTGTGTGTGGGGTGTTGTGTGTGAAGGGGGCCGGGGGGCAGGCTTTTTACAAAAGTGGTTAAGGAGGAAACTCAGAAATTAATTTAGAGGGGAGCGCGTCACGCTATCCGCGGCAACACCAATCAAAGTCAGTCTGCACATGAGCGATGGGTGGGGGGGAGTGTGGAGGGGGGGGGGGAGTGTGGAGGGGGGGGGGGGGTGGAGGGGGGGGTGTGGAGCGGGGAAGGATCCTTGTAAACACGCACCTGCACTTTCTGCATTTTCTATGCCTGTCTTCCTGTTTGGTCTAGAAGAGGGTTTGATGTTTCTGAGAGAGAAAGAGAGAGAGAGAGAGAGACAGAGAGAGAAATAACTCATTCCAGCTGCTTGATGAATAGATTTCGAAGGAATATAAGTACATGGATGAAAGGAAAATTGCCGTTTTCTTCCCGCCCCGATGAGGGAAATAAAGACAGCCCCTTTTCTCGGGTGTATCGAGAGGTCAAACAAGTCTGACATTACAAACGAGCTAAATTATTCCTTCATTATCTCATAACGAGGACCATGCCTTGATTATGGGCGTCGAGGTGGGGGGGAGGGGCAGGGCAGGGGAGGAGGGGGGACAGCGCTTGGCCTCAGCATTTAGATGTCACAGAAGGAACCCACCCCCCCCCCCCCCTTTCCACCTGGATTATTTTAGAAAAAATGAATTTTCTCTTAATAATGTCTTTGATGTCTTTGAACTTGAACAGGAAGTGATGAAAAGGTCTGGCTCTTCTCTAGGTCTCATCCTTTCAGCGAGGACGCAGGGAGACTTTAGGCCAGCTTGCCTCCGCTTCCGGCCTGCTAGAAGTCCAGGGGGAGCAGGCTGTCCCAGAGAGGAGGAGGAGCTGAGGGAGGGAGGGAGGGAGGGAGGGGGAGAGGGAGGGAGGGCCTGAGAAGGAGGTAGGAAGGGAGGGATAGAGGAAGAAAAGAACGCGAATGAGAGATTGTGCCGTATTCCCCTTGACATCCAGAGCATTACCATAATTGGCTTTTCTACATGATAGGACAGAGGAAATAATAATGTCATTTTATTTACAGCCTGAGTGTCTCTCTCTCTCTCTCTTTTTTCTCTCCCTCCTCTATTTCCCTCCTCCCTCGATCCTGCCCTTACGTTCATCCGCAGACACACACACACACACATGCGCTTACACCATGCAGGTCAAATGACACAGGCTGATCAGTGCTGTCCAAAGCCATCACAGTGGAGTGGCAGGGAGTGGAGAGGATGCTGACAAAGCCGAGCCCAGAGCGAGGGAGAGGAGCGGGCGGCCGGGCCGCTGGAATAGAGCGCTCTGCCCTGCTGCTAAATCAACAGAGTGAGAGCTGGCCGAATTGAACATTAGCACCGCAAATGACTGCCTGGATTGAGGCTCTCTTCCTCGGGGCCAAATAAATAAATAAAGAAGCCTTAGAAAGAGGGTGTGTGTGTGTGTGTGTGCGTGTGTGTATGTGCGTGCTCCTGGTCTGTCTCCCGGCATGTCAGTGAGCGTTTGCTTTGGTCTGACACGCCAGCCAAGTGTTGCAGCAGCCGTGATCGTGACAGAGAGACGGTCTGGTGACTGAGGCTGACATCTGAGGAAGGCTGAACACATGAGGGTCAGATTCTGCAGAAGTCTGCCTCCTGTGGAGCTGCTGTGGAGCTGCTGTGGAGCTCTGTCTGTGGAGCTGCTGTGGAGCTGCTGTGGAGCTCTGTCTGTGGAGCTGCTGTGGAGCTGCTGTGGAGCTGCTGTGGAGCTGCTGTGGAGCTGCTGTGGAGCTGCTGTGGAGCTGCTGTGGAGCTCTGTCTGTGGAGCTGCTGTGGAGCTGCTGTGGAGCTGCTGTGGAGCTCTGTGGAGCTGCTGTGGAGCTCTGTGGAGCTCTGTCTGTGGAGCTGCTGTGGAGCTGCTGTGGAGCTCTGTCTGTGGAGCTGCTGTGGAGCTGCTGTGGAGCTCTGTCTGTGGAGCTGCTGTGGAGCTGCTGTGGAGCTGCTGTGGAGCTGCTGTGGAGCTCTGTCTGTGGAGCTGCTGTGGAGCTGCTGTGGAGCTGCTGTGGAGCTGCTGTGGAGCTGCTGTGGAGCTCTGTGGAGCTCTGTTTGTGGAGCTGCTGTGGAGCTGCTGTGGAGCTGCTGTGGAGCTCTGTCTGCTTCTGATGTGGGGCGGGTCAAACTCAAGTCCATCAGATGCTATTTTTGATGTGTCGACTCATCTGTGTGCGTGTGTGTGTGTGCGTGTGTGTGTGTGCCCCCCTGAGGGACGGTTTGTAATCCTGTGCACTTACTGGACACTCCCAAGGTCTGCTGGAGACTGAATTAAGCAGAATATATGCATTACCTGTGGGAGACTGCTAATGTGGTGTTGCTCACAAGAGGGCTGTAGGAGCTTAACTGGTGTGTTGGATCACTGGTATATGTAGCGTGTTAGCTCAGGAGTATATGTAGGGTGTTAACTCGCTGTGTGTTTCTGTGTGTGTGTGTGTGTGTGTGTGTGTACACAAGTCTATCATATCTATAGATGGAAGTTAAATCATGAGAATGCTCATGTTGAAGCTATTGTTGTAACTTTTTATGTAACTTGTGTACTGTATATTTTGGCATATTTATAAGTGTGTGTGTATGCATTTATGTGTGTGTGTGTGTGTCTGAGTGGGTGTGCACGTGTGTGTGTGGCCTTGTAAGGCCTGCTTCCTCTGGGGTAAGTGACAGTGAGGCTGGGGCAGTGAGGCTGGGGCAGTGAGGCTGGGGCAGTGAGGCTGGGGCAGTGAGGCTGGGACAGTGAGGCTGGGGCAGTGAGGCTGGGTCCTGCCGTGATGTCACCTGTCTGGAGGAAGCAGAGAGGAAGCAGAGAGGAAGCAGAGAGGAAGCAGGGAGGAAGCAGAGAGGAAGCAGAGAGGAAGCAGAGAGGAAGCAGAGAGGAAGCAGAGAGGAAGCAGAGAGTCTGGGCTCAGCCAAAGTGACAGGCTCCTCTCTGGACACAGATGGCCTCCCTGTCCTCCTGCCAGACGTCACACATCCCCTCTGTGTCTGACACAAACACTGACACGCACACGCGAGCTCACACACGAGGGCCACACACACACATACATACCTTACGTGGTAGTACATGACAGATAATACACACAAATATCCCAGGAACAAGATGAAACACACACACGGTTCCTTCTTAGATACGCGCTCACAAAATACACACACACACATTCAGGAGTCATTTATAGATTTCAGTTCCATTTTCACACTCTCATCCCCTCAGCTCTTTTTGAATGGAACAAATTAGACCCAGCCCCCCAGCCTCCCAGCCTCCCCAGGCCCCCAGCCTCCCCAGGCCTCACCTTCTCATTCCCCCTCCTTTCTTCACCAAACTTCCCTTCCTTCCTCTCCTCTGCGTGACAGCACAAAGTGGGCTTCCTCCTCTCTCTCTTTTTGACTGACAACCACAACAGACAAACACCCCCCCCTCTCTCTCTCTCTTCCCTCCCTCCCCCATTTGAATCCCCTCCTCCCACACTCATCTCCCCTCTCCATTGTTCTGACTGACGCTTGAAAGAAGCAGCATCAGCATCTTTCCATCTGTGATTGGCTTATTAGCCGCCGGTGGCACCGCGAGGTTCTGACACAGATGGTGAGGGAGGGAGGGGGAGAAAAAAAATGGCCGGCTTCTGCTGTGCTTTTCCCCCTCTCCCTCCTCCTCTCCCTCCTCCAAGGCTTGTTTGTGTGGACACGGACAGCCAAGGCTGACACAGACGCACTCTGACACTGACGTCTGTCAAGGCAACAGACGGAGGATGACAGGAAAAGACTGGTGTAATGTTTTTGTGTGTGTGTGTGTGTGTTTTCTTTCTTTTTTCTTTTTTTCTTTTTTTTTAGGTGTCAGCTTCTTTTGTCAGTCAAGACGTTTTCTCTTTTACATACTCTGGAAATATTGACTGTAATTAGTCCGTAGCGAGGTGGAAAACTTCTTTTAAGAGGTGTTTATTTAAAAGCCGGAGCTCTCCGTAGAGACAGGGAGCCTTGGTGTGTGTGTGTGTGTGTGTTTGTGCTTACTCTCCTCTCAGACACACACATCTACAAACGCACACGTCTGCACGTGTGTGTGCGTTTCTAACATACTGACCAAGTATCGCTGTCAAATAAGGAAACGTTCTAGAAGAAATCACACTTGTGTGTCCTTGTGTTTCGGCTCTGCCGACTGACATTACATTAACGATGGTACTCAGTTCAAAATCAGCGGAGAGATTTATTGCGCAGGCGAAGCTCTTAGCGTGTTAAATGTGCGGACGACACGTCGTATTCTCGCTCGCTGTTATGGACTGAGGCGTTCTTGGCCAGGCCGCTCGCACAGATCCTCCCAGACAGCGGTAAATGGCACCTCGCAGACATCAGGTATCGTGTCCACTCCGATTACAGGATGATGGGCCGCGCGATGCTCGGAGCTGACAGCACATCTGCCCCGCTCGCTGGAGACCCAGCCTGGCATCCTGGACAGACATCTTATGGGGGGGGGGGGGGGGGGGGGGGGGAGAGATGGAGAAGAGCTGTTGTCCGTTAGATACAGTTATATCAGCGTATATACCAGTGAAAGATACAGTTATATCAGCGTATATACCAGTGAAAAATACAGTTATATCAGCGTATATACCAGTGAAAGGTACAGTTATATCAGCGTATATACCAGTGAAAGATACGGTTATATCAGCGTATATACCAGTGAAAAATACAGTTATATCAGCGTATATACCAGTGAAAGGTACAGTTATATCAGCGTATATACCAGTGAAAGATAGTTATATCGGCGTATATACCAGTAAAAGATACAGTTATATCAGCTTATATACCAGTGAAAGATACAGTTATATCAGCGTATATACCAGTGAAAGATACAGTTATATCAGCGTATATACCAGTAAAAGATACAGTTATATCAGCTTATATACCAGTGAAAGATACAGTTATATCAGCGTATATACCAGTAAAAGATACAGTTATATCAGCTTATATACCAGTGAAAGATACAGTTATATCAGCGTATATACCAGTAAAAGATACAGTTATATCAGCTTATATACCAGTAAAAGATACAGTTATATCAGCTTATATACCAGTGAAAGATACAGTTATATCAGCGTATATACCAGTAAAAGATACAGTTATATCAGCTTATATACCAGTAAAAGATACAGTTATATCAGCGTATATACCAGTGAAAGATACAGTTATATCAGCGTATATACCAGTAAAAGATACAGTTATATCAGCTTATATACCAGTAAAAGATACAGTTATATCAGCGTATATACCAGTGAAAGATACAGTTATATCAGCGTATATACCAGTGAAAGATACAGTTATATCAGCGTATATACCAGTGAAAGTGTAACTGTATTTTTCTTCTCTTTCTAATTTCCCCCACATACAAAGAGCCGCTTGAGACTTACTGCTCTATTTCCATTTTCCCCCTTGAAATGACCCAGCAGAGTGAGCCCTGGTCCAGCACGGCCACTGACAACATGACATGTTATGTCCACCGGCGATTTCCGGGCATCACGCTGTGAGCGCTTCCACAGACGATGCCAGCTCCACTCCAGCCCGGCGCAGAGCTGGCAAGCATGGCATCCTCGCTGCTGCCCACCACTTGATGGGCATAGTGAGAGCAGCAGAGTGGCAGGAGGGATCGGATCAAAGGCAGATTGAAAACATGCCCTCCGAAACTGAGGGAAAGAGGGGAGGGGGAATCTTCTGTACAGTGAGCGTTATTGGGATGGAAATCTGGGTGGCGTCATTACGTACAGTTATACATTTGAGTACTAGTCTGAAACACATAAGCTGAGTATGTATTTTGGTTCTGTGTGTTTTTTGTGCTTGTTCAGACCAGATAGATCGTCACTGTACATAATAACTTCTATGAACAATTATTGTCGTTTTTTCTCATTTTGGTTCCACAACGGTCGGTGGTGAACTTGAAACAGACTCACCGTCGTGATCAAAATGACATCATGCACTCTGAAAACTCCTTCTCTTCACATTTTGCTTGGGTCCCTGTTTTTCTTTTCTTTTTTTTTCTCTCTTCATCAACCATTACTCAAGCACATCTGCGGTCCCCTTTACCCTTGCTGAGCTTTAATGTTCAATACCTTCGTTAGGCTCACAGAGAAGAGGACTATCTATCATAGTCAAGATATGGATGTTTGCCACTTTATAATTGCAAAGCTGTGTCCTCTGCCAAGACTATTGACTAAAATCTCTTGAGAATCATTATACTCACTCGCCCTTGTGCACATACTCAGTCTCTTACACACACACACACACACGCACACACACTTACATAGCCCTGGGTTGTGCTTCTACACCTAAGAAAACAACAAAATAACTACATCTTGACTAATGTGATCAGTACCAATAGTAAAGATATCCTACTAAATTATGTTCTTCCCGTCTTTGTGTGTTTTCCAGCGTACGCGCCTGAGGACGAGTTCAAGGCCGACAAGATTGATGAGGAGGAGGAGCATCTTCAGGATGATGGTCTGTCCTTAGACGGCCAGGACGCGGAATATCTGTTCAACGACGACGACGATGCCCGGGACCGCTTCAGCTACCAGAACTCCCCGCTCAGCAACGGCACCAACCCAGATGCCGGCTACGGGTCCCCTCTCAGCGACACCAGCGAACAGCTGGCCGACTTCAAGAGCACCTCCTCGTCCAAAGACGGGCAGGACAAGGAGGAGAAAGCTGTCGGGGCAGACGCCGAGTCCGTCAACGGCCTCTCGCTGCAGGACAGCCTGGCGCAGATGAAAGCCGTCTATGCAAACCTGATCTCGGAGGCCTCCTGGTCCAGCATAGCCATGGACATGCTGAAGAGCAAGCAGGTCGGCAGCAGCAAGTGCAACGGGAACAGCCAGAAGGGGAGCAACGGCGTCCACAGCAGCCAAGGACACAGCCACGTCACCAACAGCAACGGCGGTGGAAGCAGCAGCAGCGCCGTGTGCGCCTCCACGACCACCACCACCACCACGGCCACCAGCGCGTCTTCTAACCACACCAACAACGGCAGCGTTGGCGTCGGTAACGCCGGAGGGGTCACCTATGACTGGCACCAGGCGGCTCTGGCTAAAACCCTCCAGCACACTCCGTACCATCTACTCCCAGAGCCCAGTCTGTTCAGCACGGTGCAGCTGTACCGCCAGAACAACAAGCTGTACGGTCCTGTGTTCACGGGCGCCAGTAAATTCAGGTGCAAGGACTGCAGCGGGGCGTACGACACGCTGGTGGGTCTGACGGTGCACATGAACGAGTCGGGACACTACCGGGACGACAACAAGGACAAGGAGGAGGATCGGGGGAAGAGGTGGTCCAAACCCCGCAAGCGCTCCTTGATGGAGATGGAAGGCAAAGAAGACGCCCAGAAGGTCCTCAAATGCATGTACTGTGGCCACTCGTTTGAATCTCTGCAAGACTTGAGCGTCCACATGATCAAAACTAAACACTATCAGAAAGTGCCTCTCAAAGAACCGATGCCAGCCCTTGCCTCTAAGCTGGTGCCCCCTACCAAAAAAAGAGCCTGCCAAGATCTAGTATCCCCATGCTCACCTGAGTCCATCAACAACACACCTGGGGTACACTTTGGGGACAACTCAAAAGACCAAAAGGTAGTCAACCCTTACGTCACGGCCAATAATCGGTATGGTTACCAAAACGGAGCCAGTTACACCTGGCAGTTCGAGGCACGAAAGGCACAGATTCTCAAATGCATGGAGTGTGGGAGCTCCCACGACACCTTGCAACAGTTGACGGCGCACATGATGGTCACCGGACACTTTCTCAAAGTCACCAACTCAGCTTCTAAAAAGGGGAAGCAGTTGGTGTTTGACCCTATGGTTGAGGAGAAGATCCAGTCGATCCCACTCCCGCCGACGACCACACGACTCCCAGTTCCAAGTGTGAAGCCGCAGCCCGACTCTCCGCTACCCCCGTCCACCCCGGAAGACCAAAAAGAGGACCGACGGGAGGAGGAACACAGAAATCCACCAGAAAAAAAGATCAAGGAGGAACAAGAGGATCCGCCTGAGAAAAGCGAGAAAGCGGAAAAAACGCAATCCTACAAGTACCTCAGAGAGGAAGATCTTGAGGAAACTCCCAAAGGGGGTCTGGACATCATTAAATCCTTAGAGAACACAGTGTCAAGTGCCATCAGCAAGGCCCAAACAGGAACCCCAACCTGGGGAGGATACCCCAGTATTCACGCCGCTTACCAGCTCCAGGGGTCTATGAAGGCTTCCTTTCCTTCTCTTCAAAGTGTCCAGGTTCAACCCTTGTTCAGCAACAACAACTTGAAGGCGTTGTCGTCCGACTCCAGCACGCTCATCCACTCTCCCACCAGCCCTTCTCCGCCTCCCAACCACAAGAACAACGTGTTGGCCATGGAGGAGTTGGTGGAAAAAGTCACAGGAAAAGTCACGGTGAAAAAGGAAAGGGAGGAAAAGTCTACAGACAACAGGTGTAAATCAAGATCTGCCAAGTCTCCCTCCCCACTTCCCAAGGACAGAAAGGGGTCGCCCAAACCAGACAACCTCATCAAACCTGTGAAAAACAAACCCCCAGAGGAGCAAACGGAGCCCAGATCCAGGGACGGGGAGACAAAAGATCGAAAAGTAGATCCTCTAGTTAAAAATGGGACGGATTCACTGAAAAAACCCATCTCCAATGGTGGCAACAGCTTAGGGATCATCACGGATCACTCCCCTGAACAGCCCCTTATCAACCCCCTTAGTGCCCTGCAGTCCATCATGAACACACACTTGGGAAAAGCTTCAAAGACTTCCACTCCTTTTATGGATCCTCTTTCCATGCTGTACAAAATCAGCAACAACATGATTGAAAAACCTGTCAACAATTCCACTCAGGTCAAGCAAGTAGAAGCTCTCAACCAGTATTTCGACAGTGACGATCAACCCATGGACTTGACCAAATCCAAAACCTCCAACGGGCGCACTGCTAACAGCACGCCTTCTACACTTCACAGCTCAAGCAACAGCAGCGTGAACAGCAGCAGGCCGATCCTCAGTAACTTATCTGAGTCCATATCGTCTCCTCTACGGGAGAACGCCCTGATGGACATCTCAGACATGGTCAAGAATCTAACCGGTCGTCTGACGCCCAAGTCCTCCACTCCGTCCTCCGTATCAGAGAAATCGGATGTGGACGGCAGCACCTTTGAGGACGGCATGGAGGAGTTGTCCCCCATCCAGAAGCGGAAAGGCCGGCAGTCCAACTGGAACCCTCAGCACCTCATCATCCTGCAGGCCCAGTTTGCCTCCAGCCTCCGGGAAACGCCCGAGGGCAAGTTCGTCATGACCGATCTGGGCCCGCAGGAACGCGTGCACATCTGCAAGTTCACCGGACTCTCCATGACCACTATATCCCACTGGCTGGCCAACGTCAAGTACCAGCTAAGGCGGACAGGGGGGACGAAGTTCCTGAAGAACATCGACACTGGTCACCCTCTGTTTCTGTGTAATGACTGTGCGTCGCAGTTCAGAACTCCGTCTTCGTATATCAACCATTTAGAGTCACACTTAGGTTTTAGTTTGAAAGACCTCTCTAAGCTTTCCATAGATCTCATAAGAGATCAACAGGCAGTTAGCAGAATGATATCCGATAAGACCTTTAGTTCTCTTGGACTGTCAGAAGAAGATTCCGGGTCTGTGTTCCAGTGCAAGCTGTGCAGTCGGACCTTTGTGAGCAAGCATGCGATCAAACTTCATCTTAGCAAGACACATGGCAAGTCACCTGAGGACCATCTGATCTTCGTCTCTGAGGTGGAGAAGTTTGATAAACAGTAGATGATGATGGCATGACTGGTTATTGAATTGTTGCACTATATCAACACTGCACTGCATCTTAACTGAGCCTTTGGAATTAGTTAACTGTTGTCATAAAACTGGACCCATCTTCTGTTTTTGATATCAGTTTGATTTCATTTTTTCAACCCACTTTTTTGGAAAACTATTTATATGATGCTTGATTTGTGCATGTTTTTTTCTGTGAAGTATGAAGAAAAAAAAAAGTACATTTCCAATGTTTGTATTTTACAAATTAAAAAAAAAGAAGAAAAAAAGATTACAACCAAAATATCACATTTGGGAAAATAAATAATTGATATGAAGGTTTTTTTCTTTTCGTAAATAAGTCACGACAGTAAATTCTCTTAAACTGATTGCAAATGATGAAGGATCCTTGCACTCCAAGGTAGTGTACCTGAGTGTGTGTACTTGAACAATGAAGAGATACTCTTATGGGTTGGTAGGATTTACTTCATGGCATGATTACATGTTTTTTCTCGCTCCTTCTAATCAACTCATTATTGCGAGGTTGGACAAAAAACATTTGCAAGTTTAAAAATCGTGTGTCATTGCTTTGTAATAAAGTAAATCATTACTTTCATTTTTGGGCTAAATATGTTCAGCTTCTCTCTGTATTTTTTGTTTAATTAATCTACTTTTATTTAATGCCCTTTATTATATTTGCTTTGGTACCCATATTTGATTTATCATTGCGTGCAACACTCAACCTGTACATGAAATGTAAAATTGGTGAATATATTAATGATAAGCAAGTTCGTGTAAATGTATGTCATCATATCTTGCGATTTGCAGCAGCTCAGCATTCTTTGTACCGTGTGCATTTTTATATTGTCATTTTATAGAAACTTGTGAAAAAGGTCAAATGTACAATGGCAAATGTATATAGATAAAAATATATACAGTATATTCTGTAAGGCCACAACATGTCCTTTTTTTCAATGAAAAGTAGGTTATTCCTGGTGTGGTTCAATAGACCTATACAGGCATCACAATTGATGCATGGAACTGTATGTCCAAGTTAACAAGCAATGCACAATACATTTTAATGTTTTGTCATCAATAATGTTCAAAATTCTATCCTTCAATTCATGAAATACTCTTTTGTTTCTCTAATTGTAAAATAAACTCCCAGTAATTCTGAATTCGGTTGTTTTGTTTCAAGTTTGTATTAAATCACTGCATATTGTACTTTACAAACTAGAAACGTAATATATTCAGGCAAATCTATTGAAGTATCATCACCATATAGGTATTTGGGGGTCACTTAACTATTAAGGATATCAATTACTTGAAAGAACAGTTGAAAGTATCTGCTTACTTCAAGGCAATCTACTGTATTTTCATAATAATTCTTAACTGTGGCTTCAGATCACTGAGCTATGAAGATGTGTTAGTTTATCACTCTTTCCAGGCACAACCAGAACAACTCTGTTTCCTCGTATATATTTGAACCTTCAGATAGCTGGCATCAACAGATGTCTAACTCCTCTAGCTGAGGGATTCATGGGTTTTAGAATGGCAGCGTTTGAGCTTTTTCACTGTCTTCTCACAACAGATAGCGTTTAGTCAGCGATTGGCTTTTCCTTTCGGTACGGATCTCAGCTGCTTAGTCTATGTAAATCACAGTAATCGTAAGTAACGCCACAATACAGCTACCTGTGGAGAGAGCGCAGACATTGGAAGATAGTTGGAGTTTAAGAAGATTTGCATAGCTTTGCATTTGTGCTCACAAAAATGTATTCTGAGTGGGGGAGGAGGAGAAGGAGGAGGAGGGGGGGGGGGTTCATGGGTCTCCCGCTTATTTGGTAAATGCCAGCTCCCTTTTCAGGCGAATCTCTGCTCCTTTCAACTCAATTAGGAGCCGATTGTGTATTTTGGATACTGGGAGACACAGGGACTCACAGAATACAGTGGGATTCTGCAGTATGCAAATATTTGGAAACTCCAACACTGCAGTGACAACCCGTGTTAATCATCTGGTTTTAGATTCAATTGTTTTTTTTTATCGTCATTATTTTGAGTGGAAATGTCATGGATAGTGATTTGCTAGCCTTTTTAATTGGTAGATATTTCTAAATGAATGCATGAAATAATAATCATGTTGGCTTTTTGAAACCAAGTATATCAAGACTGGAGTCAAGTGGCATCCCAACCCCTGGAAATAGAGAAAACAACCTTTCCTGATTCATGCAGTCTACCCCGTCTGGAAAAGTAAAGGGTGGGGTAGGAGCAAGGTAAATACAGACTTTACTGAAGCTGAATGCACCTTTATTAAAACAAAGTAATCTCTCTACATTTACAGGAAGACACACACAATTTGATCTGTCTTTTTTCAGTGGAAGCCTGGAAAGGTTGTCAAGGAAGTAAAATATCAAAACACTTTCAACCTGCTTCTGTGGACTTGACACCTCTCGAAAAACCCAGCACCCATCTCAAACTTTAAGAACGACAACAGAAGAAATATGCATAATAAAAAAAAAGACAAACGGTTACTTTTGTTATTAAGAGTAGGATTTGCAAAGGAAGCTTAGCAGCAGTCACAGGTGTGTTTTAAAGACAGATTCCCGTTGCTTTAAGACACGGAGGGAAAGTGGATAAAGAAACGGCATGTTTCCACTGAAGGTATTGAAGATGACACACCGCAGCCCCACATACTCTCTACACCAGCCTGGGGCGATACTCTGAGAAACAACGCAGGCCCCTCAGCACCTCGCAGCTGGTGTTCAGTACCTGGAAACCCTGAGATGCTGCAGCTGAATAAGGCAGGATTACAGTCGTTAACAAAGAAGGGAAAACAACTGCATGAGGGGGGGGGGGGGAGAGAACGGCAACGGATGATTTTAGAACTATATTTTCTCCCCTTTAAAGATGCAGAAAGTCTAGCTGAAGTCAATAGGTTGGATTTAAGTCTGGGGATGGATATAGGCAACAGTGTTGAAGATTCAGCTGTGGAGAATTGCTGGGGTTTGGTTTGACCACCTGACCTATGACCCTGAGCATGCTCTGTTCAGAGCTGATGACTGGAGACAGTTGCCCTGGTCTGTCGTGCAAACAGGGAACCTTGTTTTCACAAATGCACTGGATGCCCTGCGTTGGATATACTGGATTTGCATTCTCGGCTACTTTCCATTTTCACCTTTTCAATCATTGCTAAATTATATGAGCACCAGTCATTTGCTTAAACTTTAAGGGGATGTAAAAATTGGAGTTTCATTGATTGTCTTTCACAAAGAGTCATCTCTGTCTTGTCAAAAAAAAAAAAAAAAAAATTCAATCAGACACTGGTTCGTTCTCTTTTAAATTTTTTTTACTTTCGAGCAAACAGAAAATAAATTGGATAGCAGACAAACACAAACACAGGCAACAGCCATCAATTTACTGTTAATAAAAACCGGTGTTTGACAGAAACCTTGTGATGAATTAAATTTGTTTACGATATACTTTAATCAAATGAAAGAAAATTATTTACAGTGTTCGAATAGCAATTTGCTCACTGGAAAAATTGAAATAATTGATTAAAAAAAATTGAAAAAACGTAGGCTACTGTGAGAGTGACAAACTTCTAGAGATGTTACATTAAACCTTGATATCCGTTTCAAAGATGGAAATTGAGAACCCGAAACACTTGAGACTCGTCACAGTGGACAGGGATTTCATTCCGACTTTAGTTTGACAAATCCCTCCCTCCAGACGTCCACGACAGTGGAGAACCATCTTGTTGTGTCCCTGTCACGAGTGAGGCCGTGTGTCAGAGATAGAGAGACAAAGTTATTCATCAGGGTGAACCAAACACACTTGAACAATGGAGACATGACAACATCACCTCTTTCCTGAATAATGACGGCTGCCAACGCATCAAATAGATGTTGTGTTTCTCAACAACTATCGGAAGGTTTTCCTTGTGACTCCAAGGCCACACTGCCAGCTTTGTCACCATGGCATCAGTCACTGTTGACAACGGATCAAAATATATCTCTTCATTGTTCAGAGATTCACCTAGCCAATCTTTGGATTTATTACATCCTTATGACTTTCTACAATTCACATTAAACTGTCTTCCTAATTAAATTCACTCGTTCATACGTTCATTCATTTCCCTGCTGGCTGATTCAGGGCAAGACCTGCATTATATCGAAGACAATAAGGAAAGATACGTTTGAGTAATGAGAGAAATTTGTTTATATCTCATTTATTTAAGTCTTTCGTTTCCGCTCAAAAGACATTCAGGTTACACCGGTCTGCATTTTATGCCTACAAAACGGAATGATTGAATTTCCCTCTAACTGAATGATATTTGCTCAGTCTATAATTGCATGGGGCCTCTACGAGCAACGAAAGCCTCTCCCATTGCTGCTGAGGGATTTCAGCACAATCGGATCTTAAATTGATGAGAAAAGAAAAAACAGCTACATGTGTACATTACAAATAACATTTAAGTTAGTTCTGTTCCCATTTGTGCAAAGGGGGAAATTGTTGATGCGTCCTTGAGGACCTTGGAACAAGCAAAGTGGTTTCCTCTGTCAAGACACTTCCAGCAGTACGGTGATTCTTCAAAATTTCTTGTTATGTTAGACTATTCCTGGTTGGGGTTGCCACATTTGAATGTCAATGTATTTCTCATTTCAAGCTTTGCGAGAGAGAGCGAGAGAGAGAGAGAGCGAGAGAGAGAGAGAGAGAGAGAGAGAGAGAGAGAGAGAAAAGAAAGCCTTTCTGTCACATGGCCTGCACAGACCTTGGACACTGTGATGAGTCTCATTCACATTCTGTCCAAACCTGACATCATTTGCATGAGAATAAGTCCAAACTCGGAAACGTGACACGTCTTAGACAAGGGATCACAACGTGGCTGTCATATTAGGCCGGTAAATTCAGGTGACACCGATCCTGTGTCCTCATCAAGTCTGGCTTGACAGTGGTTCATGTTCCCTAGTACTTTTTTGAGTGTGTGTGTGTGTGTGGGGGGGTGGGGGATGGGGGGGGTCTTTTGGATATTTTTTTTTTGTTTTTAATCAGGGAGACTACCCCCCCCCCCCCCCCTTTCCGGAGGTGTGCACATCTGGAGGGGCAGCCTGCTGGCCGGCGTGGCATCATTAGCCGAAGCCGGGATGGCGAGCGTCTGACACATGTCTGAGGTAGATCCTCCGACCCGTGGACGCCACATCCGCATAATGTGAAGGTAACGGCGCTTTATGCACAGCTACGCTGTCAGGAACGACACGCGCAGGCAGAGGTGGGGAGGTGCTGGGGGGGGGGGGGTGCTGGTGGGGGGGAGGCGGGGATCTCTCCTTGCTTCAAAGGATGGTCGTGATGCACTACTCTCAGCAGTATACAAAACTCACATACGCACACGTCTCTCTCTCTCTCTCTCTCTCTCTCTCCCTCCCTACCTCTCTCTCCCTCTCCTGTATCCCGCTTTCTCTCTTTCCCTCTCTCTCTCTTTGTCTCTCTGACACGCAAACACAATGACAATCTTCAGCATACTAATGTGCATCCCTCCTTTCCCTCACATTAATCAGTTTTAGTTGCAGTTTATCGCACTAACCGGCCTGACTGTCAGTACAAACCATCCAGCCCAGTAATAAAAACATGTTTTCATGCATTCTCCCTGAATGTTCAGGAACTCTTCTGGATAGAGCAGACCTCAGCCCAGCCTCTGGCCACTGTGACACTGTGATGATGCTTTAGGCATGTCTGTTGTCACTCTGGGATTACCTTCCTGGTTCCGGTGCAGGTCACATGATCTTTTGGCGTGTTTTGTGTAAGTAAATAACTCCTGGTCATTGAGAGGGGAACAGTATTGGCTGACTGAAGACATGACGGTTAATTCAGCAGAGTTTTGTGGATCGATGTCTGCATTCTTCATTAACAGTGGGTCTATCTACAATTTCACTTGGTTATTCTTTGTAATGACAACCAGTTTGATAACTTGATAATTGTTAGAAAGAAGCAACTATTATCTCTTGCTATAG
Organism: Protosalanx chinensis; assembly: GCA_030340685.1. Taxonomy (NCBI): domain Eukaryota; kingdom Metazoa; phylum Chordata; class Actinopteri; order Osmeriformes; family Salangidae; genus Protosalanx; species Protosalanx chinensis. The sequence goes on along the minus strand of CM059334.1, from coordinate 9,645,194 downwards.
GAGATGAAGTTGTTGATGTTCCCATTAAATCTGATCTTCCTCACTGTGATAGTGATGATTCATTTAGCAAAGCGAATTTCAAGAGTGAGCTTTACAAAAGAGCATAAGCTACTGATGGTAACAAAGAAACTACAGGTATCAAAACATGAAGCTTATATTGTTGGACCAGCAGGAGCATCAAGTCCCTCAATAAGAGTCTGTATGATCCTGGAGGAAACTAACATCAGGTGCTGCAGCCATTCCTGAGTACTGGTGAACTTCCGGAACAAGTGAGTTTTGAGCGTTTTCTTGAAGGTGAGGAGACAGTCAGTGTTTCTGATGGAGGTGGAGAGACAGTCAGTGTTTCTGATGGAGGTGGAGAGACAGTCAGTGTCTCTGATGGAGGTGGAGAGACAGTCAGTGTTTCTGATGGAGGTGGAGAGACAGTCAGTGTTTCTGATGGAGGTGGAGAGACAGTCAGTGTTTCTGATGGAGGTGGAGAGACAGTCAGTGTCTCTGATGGAGGTGGAGAGACAGTCAGTGTCTCTGATGGAGGTGGAGAGACAGTCAGTGTTTCTGATGGAGGTGGAGAGACAGTCAGAGTTTCTGATGGAGGTGGAGAGACAGTCAGTGTTTCTGATGGAGGTGGAGAGACAGTCAGTGTCTCTGATGGAGGTGGAGAGACAGTCAGTGTTTCTGATGGAGGTGGAGAGACAGTCAGTGTCTCTGATGGAGGTGGAGAGACAGTCAGTGTCTCTGATGGAGGTGGAGAGACAGTCAGTGTCTCTGATGGAGGTGGAGAGACAGTCAGTGTTTCTGATGGAGGTGGAGAGACAGTCAGTGTTTCTGATGGAGGTGGAGAGACAGTCAGTGTTTCTGATGGAGGTGGAGAGACAGTCAGTGTCTCTGATGGAGGTGGAGAGACAGTCAGTGTTTCTGATGGAGGTGGAGAGACAGTCAGTGTCTCTGATGGAGGTGGAGAGACAGTCAGTGTTTCTGATGGAGGTGGAGAGACAGTCAGTGTCTCTGATGGAGGTGGAGAGACAGTCTGTGTCTCTGATGGAGGTGGAGAGACAGTCAGTGTTTCTGATGGAGGTGGAGAGACAGTCTGTGTCTCTGATGGAGGTGGAGAGACAGTCAGTGTTTCTGATGGAGGTGGAGAGACAGTCAGTGTCTCTGATGGAGGTGGAGAGACAGTCAGTGTCTCTGATGGAGGTGGAGAGACAGTCAGTGTCTCTGATGGAGGTGGAGAGACAGTCAGTGTCTCTGATGGAGGTGGGGAGTTAATTCCACCATTGGGGGGCCAGACAGGGGAAGAGCTTGTGTTGGGACCAGGCGCTCTTTATTAAATTCTGATTGCTTTAAAGTAAATCTTATTTTGTGGCCTCCTTATTTTAAGATCCTACAAAAATGTAATTCTCTCTATACCCCTGGGCCAAACCTTCAAATGTTTATCTTAAATATCCCTAGACCTCCAGCTTTGGGTTAGCCTAAGACATTCACCGTTCCCTGAAGCACACACAGCAGTCCTTTGAAAAGAGTACCATAAAGAGACTGTCCTATCATGTTTGCTTTTAAGAGTATAAATCCCATAACTGTCCTGTATGGTTGTATAGACATACTGATATATGGCTGTCTGAGATTATGGAGCAGTGGATGTGGCATCCGTCTGTATATGCTGATGTTTAGAGTCTATTAATTTTACCGCGCTGTATAGGATTATCCGTTTGTTTAAAGGTTAACTGCCTCCCCGCTTATGGAGAGTGCATTTCCTCCCCTCGCGCCAACACCCATCGGCGCGTGCCTCCGCAGACGTGCGCAGATTCAAGTTTGAGAGAGTCACGGGGTGATTTCAAAAACGAGAGAGCGATAAATTAACACGTCCGCCCCCCGACTCCCCCCCCCCCCCTCCCCCAGTTCAGCGACAACACGACAACGTATATGTCTTTTAAGAGATGTATTAATAGAGGAACAAACAATCCACTTAATGCCCAAAGTGAAGGGTAGAGTCATTTTTACAAGTCCGGGAGATGGGAACCCACTTTCACGGGCCACGTCGCCAGCCATGATTTAGCGCGCGGGGTCTGCCCGTCCTTTGTCACTTGGGCACGGCAATCTTTCTCTGTCAGCTGCCAGGGGGAGGGGGTGAAGATCAGCTTCCCGCAATAACACTAAATGCACAACCGCCACCGGCTCATGGTCCGATAGCTCATGAATATGAATATGCATATAAATAGACAAGTTGAGGAGGCGGACAAATGCGGCTCCCTGTCACTCTCGTCTTACCTAACATCCCCACTGAGAGTAAGGCCGTGTCCCAGTTCCTTGTCAGAAGAGGCTCATCCAAAGTTGGTCAGGGAACCTTCCTCTCACTTTAAGCCTCGCTTGTTCTTCAGCTGCGACATTTACAGGTAGAATTTATTATGCAAGTCTTGTCGCGGTTTCCCTGGACACCGCGATCTGCGCTCGCCTCAGTAAAAAAAGCACCTCTGAAATCAAGCCATACATCTCACATGATTCCTGACTCTTCCTCCCAAAACCCTAGACCTCATTTCAAACTAACGTTTACGCAACCATTTTGACATAGTACATTATTTAAGTCATCATAAAAGTAATCATTAAAAAGTTATGTAATTATAAAAAGACAAATAATGAAATAGGGCACTAGCATTGAAACTTTTTTTCCCACCAAAGTAGGTCATCACTGGGATCTCATTTTCCTTTATACGTTTCTTAACGGGGTCAACCTAAAGCAGAAAGTTGATCTTTCAGATCTGGGGTGGAGGTTTTGATGAACCCAAACAATTTACCTGGAAAGAACGCGTGACCATCACATCACATGACATGACATCACGTGACACTGCATCACATCACATGACATCACATCACATGACAAGCTTACAGCCAGTTATTACATGGACAAGCCCAGAATGTTCTCCTAGAGATGCCAGAACCTTATGCCAGGGTGTCTAATACTAGTGTGTTTGTGTGTGTTAAGCTCACACAGTGTGTGTGTGTGTGTTAAGCTCACACAGTGTGTGTGAGTGTGTGTGTGTGTGTTAAGCTCACACAGTGTGTGTGTGTGTGTGAAGGCCACCATGATGCCTCTCTTGGTGTTTCCAGGCAGCAGCACCAAACAGATGCACAGTGTGTATATCTGGTCAGTGTTTGGTTATCGGCAGTGACACGTTGACACTGCATGTATGTGACGATGTCCTCTGCAGAGATAATAACCAGCGGGGCCATGCAAATAATAACATTTGTTTTGGAGAGTTAGGATGTATCGAAAAACAGGGTGACAACTCGCGCTGTACATTAGAACACAGACTGCACCTGGGGGGGCGTACCACCAACCCCCCCCCCCCCTGCACACCTGTCCTACCTGTCCCAGTCACTGAGCGAGACGACAAGTCCTTCTTTTTTTCTCTCTCTCTCTCTCTCTCTCTCTCTGCAGTGGAAGAGGACACCCTCCCAGGCCCGGCTCTCCTCTCCTCTCACTGTCACCGTCTCTCCCTGCTTCCATTTTCCTAACAGTAGGGACCCTGACATGTCACATCGCACAAGACTCCCCAAGCACAACACACCAAGATTGACTTCCCATGATTCCACTGGATCTGCGTTGCCACTGCGCTTCACAACACTTTTTTTTTTTTTTTTTACTCTCGTCTTTCCATACTTTCACTTTAAGTTAAGCCAAGCAGCCAGACTGCCAGGAAACAGAGATGTGACAAAAACAGGAGAGAACGAGGGAGGGAGAGAGAGAGAGACGGAGTGAGAGATAGAGAGAGAGGGAGAGAGAGAGATAGAGAGAGAGAGAGCTGGCGTATGGCGCACACAACCTGCCAGTCAGCGACGGGGGTTTGACAATCATAGGCTGTCATCACTTCCTGATCAGACCTGTCAGCATCAACGCAGGAACGCGACAGGGCTGCTGAGGTTCACACACACACTCACACACACACACACACACACACACACACACACACTCACACACACACACACACTCACACACACACACACTCACACACACACACACACACACTCACACACACACACAGCTGAAAGTAGAGTCACTTCTGTTATTTATGTGCACACACACCCTATTTCGATGTGCCAACAAATCAAATGTGTCACAGAGTGCCACACAGCGTCCGCTCGCATTAAACAGGCTCAGCAGCACATCTCAGCAGCTCTCCTTCCCCGGCTCCTGCTAGCTACGCCGGCTCAGCTAACACACTCTAAGTGTTTTTCCAAGGCTTCGTATCACCAGGAAATTCGATAAGGAACCTAGCATAGCTTTAGAGTTATCTGACAACGATGCTGAGATGCAGATGGAATGAAGAATCCAACCAAGTAGAGATCGTACTTGTGGACAACAGCTAAAGTACGTGTGTGAGTTTCACTCCAGCTGCTTCGTTTGCACAACCCTAACTATTCAGACAGTCAATAGAGACTCAGACCTCTGCCTCTACTCCTGCCCCTCTGCCTCTACTCTTGCCCCTCTGCCTCTACTCCTGCCCCCTCTGCCTCTACGCTTGCCTCTCTGCCTCTACTCCTGCCCCTCTGCCTCTACTCTGCCCCTCTGCTCTACTCTTGCCCCTCTGCCTCTACTCCTGCCCCTCTGCCTCTACTCTTGCCCCTCTGCCTCTACTCCTGCCCCTCTGCTCTACTCCTGCCTCTCTGCATCTACTCCTGCCTCTACTCCTGCCCCTCTGCTCTACTCCTGCCCCTCTGCCTCTACTCTTGCCCCTCTGCCTCTACTCCTGCCCCTCTGCCCCTACTCCTGCCTCTCTGCCTCTACTCCTGCCCCTCTGCCTCTACTCTGCCTCTCTGCCTCTACTCCTGCCTCTCTGCCTCTACTCTTGCCCCTCTGCCTCTACTCCTGCCCCTCTGCCTCTACTCTTGCCCCTCTGCCTCTACTCCTGCCCCTCTGCCCCTACTCCTGCCTCTCTGCCTCTACTCCTGCCCCTCTGCCTCTACTCCTGCCCCTCTGCCTCTACTCCTGCCTCTCTGCCTCTTCACTCCACCCCTCTAACCCTCCGTCACCAGCTGACAAATGAGTCAACATGTGGTCGTGATGATAATGATGATTTTGCTAATAGGCCCCAGGGCTGAGGACTGGAACAGTGTCCTGTGGTAACGACCCATTAAAAGAAGGCAGGCTGCAGCCATCTCCTGTCTCTACTGTCACCATCTGCGTGTCTGATGCTGGGCGCCGTGCACCATCAACAGATATCCAATGCTGTTCTTCTCACAGAATACATTCAGCTGTTAGATTTGACTGGGCATTAATGAGATGCCCCGGGGCAATGTTTTGATTTGAACCAGAGCTTTTGGCCGTAGGAACTGGGTGATGACGTGTGTTTGTGGCTGCCTGCGTTGATCCAGATTCTGGTTGGAAGCGTTTTGGAAAGGCACACGCGTGCTGGCGATGCGGTGATCCTACATTACTGACTGGAGGAGCAGCGAGAGACGGTTAAGAGTCGAGCAGCAGCGTGTTTCTGCAGACATCAGAGCAGCGTTTTGATCAGTTTGATGGAAATGTGCTCCGTGTCAGGGGGGGGGAGAGGAGCACAGCCAAGGAAGCATCACCTGCCAGCCTGTCCATCTCACCTGTCTGGAATCACTCAGCTTCACTTACCGTCCCTCTCTCTCCATCCCTCTCTTTCTCTCTTTGTCCTCTCTCTCTCTCTCTCTGTCTCTCCATCCTCTCTCTCTCTCTCTCCCTCTCTCTCTGTCTCTCTCTATGTCTCTCTCCTTCTTGTCTTTCTCTCTCTCTGTCTCTCTCCTTGTCTTTCAAGGAGAGAGACTCCTTCTTGTCTCTCTCTCTTTCTCTTGTTTTTTCTATTCGTCATCCCACTTTACCTCTCTTTCTCTCTTTGTCTCTCTCTCTCTCTGGATCTGTCTTCTCATACAGAGATGCCAGTTCATCTGCCTCCTGGGAAGTCCTCAGGGAGGTTTAGCTGTAGCAAGGCCTGTTACTGAACTGGAGTGGATCCAGTCATGTAGAATATGCTGTCACCTGAAAAACCCAAACAGCTTATGACGTGGAGGCAGAGAGAGAGAGAGAGAGACAGAGAGAGAGGGAGAGAGAGAGAGAGAGGGAGAGAGAGGGAGAGAGAGGGAGAGAGAGAGAGAGAGGGAGAGAGAGGGAGAGAGAGAGAGACAGAGAGAGAGAGAGACAGAAAGTGAGAGACAGAGAGAGAGAGAGAGAGAGAGAGAGAGAGGGAGAGAGAGAGACAGAGAGAGAGAGAGACAGAAAGTGAGAGAGAGACAGAGAGAGAGAGAGAGAGAGACAGAGAATAAGAGAGACACAGAGAGAGAGACAGAGAGACAGAGAGAGAGAGAGAGAGAGACAGAAAGTGAGAGAGAGACAGAGAGAGAGACAGAGAGAGAGAACATGAGAGAGAGAGCGAGAGAGAGTGGGAACCATAAGCCTGCTCAGACCAGACAGCCACACCTTCCAGAGGCCAGACCAACCAGCCTGGTCTGCCCACTCCAACAGACAATGGAGAAACACTCTCTCAGTTTGGAAACATTCGAGAGCATCAATGCACAATGGCTCCTTTCTGTAATCACTTTTTAAACTGAACCAACATTCAAACGCATGGATTCGCAGCACGTTTGACTCGCTCGTGTGGAGGACAGCCGCAACATTATAGAAGAGAATCATAGAAGCATCCAGAGCATGGCTGTTGGGCGTCAGATAGCTCGACGGTTAAGGCGTTGGCCTCATGATCGGACGGTTGTGAGATCGATCCCCGGCTGTGGCTATACGACGTTGTGTCCTTGGGCAAGGCACTTCACCCTACTTGCCTCAGGGAGAATGTCCCTGTACTTACTGTAAGTCGCTTTGGATAAAAGTGTCTGCTAAATGAATAAATGTAAATGTTCACTGCTGCATGTCCTGTTCTGCTTGTGTTCTGTAACTACTGCAAGGGTTCAGTGTGTTTATCTGGAGTGAGCGGCAATAAGCAATCTTTAATTAGCACATTGTCACATTAACATATCATATCGAGCCTTAGCAGATTTTTTTTTTTAAACACTGTTGCAAGACTGTCTCGAGTCTTGTACACGATAATTAAGATCAAACAATTTAATTTAGCTTGTTCATTATCCACTTAAGGTGCCTACACTGACACTTCACAAGGATGTGCACAGTGTTTCTGTGTTTGTGTGTGTGTGTTTGTCTCAGGTTGTAAGTAAGGAACATACAAACACCCCGAATGTGGTCATATGCAATCATATGTGTTTGATATTCATTTGTCTGGTTCCATACAGGGAATCACTGCGGCTGTCCTGTCAATCATCACCACTGTGTATTTACCAGACACAGGGTTTAATACACAGGACTGTAGCTACTCTGCCACTTCAAAAACTCAATAAAGAAACAATTCTTTAACGATCTTGCACGTCTGTGTTTGTTGGAATAAGTGGCAATCGTTACGCTCGGCCTAATTAACAAGGTGGATCGTGTAAAAAAAAAAAGAGGAAAGAAGACAATAAATGAATATGCAAATGATCTCTGTCTGCAGCTAATTTTCCGCGGTGTTGATAGAGTGTGTTGTTAAGCTTCTCTCTTAACCCTGATTTTTCTCATCCACCATAACAAACAAACAGAAATAATAATCCTATTATTTCTTAATGGCAGCGGTTTTGTGTTCCGAGGGCATTTTGCGAGCAATTTATTTTAGATGCAATGTTTTCTTTCAGTGTGACTAACAGAACTTGAAATCAATTTTCAGCCATGGAGTTGTGATAATTTTATTTTTTATTGCATACCTTTCACGCATATCATCTCGTCTGCTTAATTCATTTCATGTTTCCAAATTATTCCTTTTTTATTAATTTTTTATTTTGTGATGTTATCGTCCGCCTCGTAGCTTGGTGGACAGGAGATGACAGAAGCAAACTTTTCCTTTGTGCACATGATTTGATATATTTTTTAATAAGTTTGTTTTAAACCTCCTTAGTGTGGAAGTCTTTGGTCTAAAGCTTTTCTTTACAAGCAGACTAGATAAAACCTGGGAATAGGATTGGGTTAACCTACATATTCAAATTAATATGCGAATCCATCCCTGCTGTTTGTCTGTCTGTTTCCTTTACTGTCAGCAGTGTGCGTGTGTAGATGTGTGTGTGGCGGTGTGTGTGTGGCGGTGTGTGTACGTGAGTGTGTGTGTGTGTGTGTGTGTGTGGGGCCTCAGACACTGTAGACTTGTGTTTTCCAGTCTCTCCTTTATGACCTTCCACAGCGTGCACAGTAACCTAAGGAGAAATGTGACAAGAGCCAATATGACAGGATGCAGGTGCGGGAGGGACGAGCAGGAAGTTTTCAAGGACACAGTATGTACCTGCACACCTTCAAGGGCCAACAAACGCCACCAACTGGCACAGACACACAGAAAAAGTTGGACACCGCAGAGAAACGCAGAGCGTTGGCTTGAGTTAGCGTTTCCCAATTTGGAAGCGTTGATGAGAAGTGAGCCTAACATCGCCAAGGCAACAAGCAAGCATTTGTTTCCCGCCTGTGGTGTCGTGAAAAGACTGTTTACGTCGACACACTCAGTCTATTTGTATTTTTCGCAAAAATGATTACGTTTTTCGAAACGCTTCATGTAATGTATGAGTACTAAGTAAATATTTAGGGAAATGTACAAAACACACACTCGTATGCAAACAGTTTTAGACACATTCTAGTTTGACGTCAAGATGAAATACATTGGTTCAGGAAGGGTTGAATAACTTTAAATAGAAATACAAAATATGGGACTGAACTGATTATAACTAAAGCAAAGTAATTTCTTATTTTGTTGATGAGAAAAGTAGTTTCACTAACATCACGACTGCAAAACAGCCAAACCCATTCTTCCTAAGTTTTAAAAGTTTCTAAATATTTTAAGACTCATGACATTTCTAACACTAATATTGCTGCAGACTGAGAAAAGGAAACCTATTTGAAGACCGTTGCAAATTAGCTTTGACAGAACATTCAAGAGAGCTCCCTCAACAATGACTGTCACCTCCCCACCGAGGCTTCTGTTGACAGGAAACAGTGGCATTGCCTAAACTCCTACACACCTGTCGGACAGAGAGTCTTCAACCTCAGGAATTAAAGAAATTCCGGTTTGCGTTCTTCCTCTCGATTTCCCCCTTTCTTGAATAATACCTCAGTTGAGCTGCTGTCGTCGTGGACACTAGACACGTAATTATTGTGGTCGTGTTTGTTTTGGGATATTCGTGTCAGGTGGTGTTTAAGCCGACCCCAAATCCTCGTGAAGTCTCTCTGTGAAGCGCAGCGGCTCTCTTAATCTCAGCAGAGCGCCGTAACATCGCAGACACACCTTTCATTTGAACTGTTTAGAACGTCTGCTTAAGGTCCGCTCTCTCTCCTTTCTCCATCTTTTTCTCCTGCCTATTCTTATGCTCTCTCTCTCTCTCTTTCTCTCTTTCTCTTTCTCTATCTCTCTCTCTCTCTTTCTTTCTCTCTCTCTCTCTGTCTCTCTCTCTCTCTTTCTTCTCTCTCCTCTCTCTCTCTCTCTCTCTCTCTCTCTCTCTCTCTTAGTAAAGTTCCAACTGAACTTCACCGGTGAGTGAAGCGTCGTCCCGTCAAAGGTACAGATCACATGACCTCACAGACGTGACTCTGGATGTCCGACCCTTGGCAGTGTGACATCCCGGTCTACAAGCAGGTCGTCTGTTCCTGTGCTCAGATCAAGCTGCCCTCCGATTGGTTCTCAACGTGAGGAGCTAATCTGCTTCATTAGCAGCTTCCACTTAATTGTCTGCGCCCGCATCTCAGACATGTGACTGATAAGAGGATTGGAACGGGGATGATGCCTTCAAATACGAGACGAGAAGAAGAGAGTTTGATCACAGCTGTTTATGGATTTAGGAAGGGCCAGGTTGGGGCAGGGGGGGGGGGGGGGGGGGCTGTTGGAGATTTAGAAGTGGGGGGTAGTGTATGTGTTTAGTGTGTGTGTAGACTCTGAAGAGTGTAGTATGAAGTGTGTGTGTGTGTAGTGTAGCGCTTAGCATTTCCTGTGCGTGTAGTGTTTAGTGTGAGTGTAGTGTGTGTGTGTAGTGTGAAGTGTGTGTGTGTAATGTGTAGTGTGGGAGGACGGGTGTTGGGGGTGTCTAGGTGTAGGTGGTGGGGGTGGTGTAACATGTCCTGCTGTTTCCTCTGCATGACTCTGGTGTGTGCCAGCTGGGGGAAGGGCGGGGGGGGGGGGGGGGGGGACCAGTAGGACTGACTAATCAGAGTTTAGTAGCTGTAGAGGTTAGGTCATAACACACACACACACATACACACACACACACTTGTGTTGTTGCTAAACATTGCACAGCAAAATAAATTCCCACAAGTTTTTGAACACAGCTTTCAAACATGGTCGGAGAATCTATTTTAATCATAAACACACAAAAGCAAAATTAAGGTTTATATTTCGGAAAATACAACGCAGGACTTTATGCCTTGTGAATATGTATTTAAATGCCCTAAAAAAACATGTAGCCTTTCGAAATACACAAACACGCAATTGTACGATGCTGCTTTGAGTACAAGAAAAGGCACGTTACAAATAAACATGTATTATTTACGAATCCAAAGAAGCAAGACATCACTTCATGTCCTGTGAAGCTGGAACCAAATTATGTATTTTTCCACGTATTTTTTTTTCTTCTTTCCTGCCTAATGGCAAAGAAACAGGCAACAACCTGCTTGCATTAGTTCTGTCTTAATATTTGATGATAAAACCAGAGCGACCAGCCTTTCTCCTCAACCTCTGCAGTTTTCCAGGAGAATAGATTACATTACATATCCTCAAGACAGAGACCAAATAATGATAGAATTTGTAATATATCATTGGGGAACCATCCTAGACTACAACCACACCCACCCACCGCGCGCGCACACACACACACAAACTGACAACACACACACAAACAGGCAAACACACACACACACACCCCGCTCTGTTTAACTTCAAAGTCTTGGCAATTTCTGATCCGCATGACATTCACACTCCTCCAGGGTCAAACAACATCTTGCAGCCTTCATAAAATGATTAAATATTTTAAACAGCATCCCTCTCCAGCCTCCTCGCCCCCCCCCCCCCCCCCCCCGCCCTCCCCCCCCCCCGCCCTCCCCCCCCGCCCCCCCGAGACCAGGCCTGTTATCGTTTTTGTCAGAGTCACTCTCCGTCTGCATTTGTCATCCACCGCCGCATTTACCAGTTATCAATCGTCGTGTCAGAATGCAAAATAACTGATGTTCTTTGGGGCGTATTGGATGTGAATATCTCGGGCTTTTAATCAATGCATATCCCCCCCCCCGCACCCCCCCCCCAGCCCTGTTTACCCGTGTTGCGGGTGTCGGTCCGGGGGTGCAGGGGAGGGAGGAGGGCGTGTACGTGGGA
>CM059334.1:9628089-9633301 GCA_030340685.1 Protosalanx chinensis | reverse complement strand
ACACACACCAGAGACACATTTCCATCCATCTCTTTTCCACACTGCAGGTGTAGGCATGTTCATCTGTGTGTTTGGTATCTGTGTGTGGCGTGTGAGGGTGTGTGTGTGTGTGTGTGTGTGTGTGTGTGAACGCATGATGGAGACAGATGAAATGTGAAGAAAAAGAGCAGAGAGAGACAAAGAGAGACGCACACAGAGAGCGATAGACAGAGAGAGAGAGAGAGAAAGAGAGAGAGATAGAGACACAGAGAAAGAGAGAGACACAAAGAGAGCGATAGACAGAGAGAGATAGACAGAGAGAGAGAGAGAGACAGAGAGAGAGAGAGAGAGACAGAGAGAGAGAGAGACAGAGAGAGAGAGAGAGAGAGAGAGACAGAGAGAGAGAGACAGAGAGAGAGAGAGACAGAGAGAGAGAGAGAGAGAGAGACAGAGAGAGAGAGACAGAGAGAGAGAGAGACAGAGAGAGAGAGCGAGGAGGCTCGAGGGAATTAAACAGGCCAGGACTGGCCCCTGTATTTCTTGTAATAGCTATTATGGGGGACAAAAAGGGAATGTAAAGCCATATCTAATGAGCCATCTCTCTGTGGGGGGGTCAACATATGACCCCTTCTCTTAGCTTCTGGCTGCTTGCAGTCCCTGAACCCAGATCAACATGCTCTTCATGTACATTTCATAATAATGTACAACAAATAATTCTACTGTAGGGTGCACAAGTCTGAGACACACCCGAACAAATATCTCAATACAAACATCAGCTTAACAACCTCTCTGTGTACAGTTATTTAGTCTTATAGTTCAGTTAGTCTTCCTCCAACCGCAAACAGACCAAGGCAGAATTCAGCCTTTTGATCTGCAGTCAGCGGCTGTAACCACGGAGATCCCACCACCAATCCGAATGCTCCCCGAAATCTGTCGGGATGTTTTCAGACGGCGTCCTCCCGGCCCGCGCTGGAGCCTAGAGGGTGCGTCCGACCGACGAGCTGTCTCCGAGGAGACGGCGGCTTCCAGGCCTACTGAAGACAGTGTGGAAGAAATTAGATTTCCTTATATTTTACTTATATGAATCACTACTGAACACACCTTCTATGAAGACAGTTGTAACGTCATTACCGCCTGACTGTCACTATCTATGTTTACATTCCTGTGCCCTATAAAAGAATGCTCTCTCGCCTTCGTCAGGGAGAGAGACATGATTGAGAACTAAGTCTTGTACTGTCTTCATTTTGTTGCCAGAGGTCTGGTCATTACTCTCCCGATCTGCAGATTCTTAAATACGTATCAAACCCAGAACTCAACTGAACTGTCACTCCGTTTATGAAGAGACGGACAAAACAGCCACCTTGCCTGGAGAGAGGGGGCGACCAGAAGGAATACTGCTGCCTTTCTCACCTGCTTTCTGTCTTACTTCTCAGGGACGAGCGTGTTCGGTTCGGCATCTGTTGTCGCCAAGACGACCACCTGTCCAGCCGCTCTCCTGAGAGAGCGAGAGACAGGACAGGTAATTTACACACCGCAGCTCCTGCCAGGACTGATCCACCACACTGGGCTCTCCTGATCCACCACACTGGGCTCTCCTGATCCACCACACTGGGCTCTCTGATCCACCACACTGGGCTCTCCTCTCCTGATCCACCACACTGGGCTCTCCTCTCCTGATCCACCACACTGGGCTCTCCTCTCCTGATCCACCACACTGGGCTCTCCTGATCCACCACACTGGGCTCTCCTCTCCTGATCCACCACACTGGGCTCTCCTGATCCACCACACTGGGCTCTCCTCTCCTGATCCACCACACTGGGCTCTCCTGATCCACCACACTGGGCTCTCCTCTCCTGATCCACCACACTGGGCTCTCCTGATCCACCACACTGGGCTCTCCTGATCCACCACACTGGGCTCTCCTGATCCACCACACTGGGCTCTCCTGATCCACCACACTGGGCTCTCCTGATCCACCACACTGGGCTCTCCTGATCCACCACACTGGGCTCTCCTGATCCACCACAACTGGGCTCTCCTCTCCTGATCCACCACACTGGGCTCTCCTGATCCACCACACTGGGCTCTCCTGATCCACCACACTGGGCTCTCCTCTCCTGATCCACCACACTGGGCTCTCCTGATCCACCACACTGGGCTCTCCTGATCCACCACACTGGGCTCTCCTGATCCACCACACTGGGCTCTCCTGATCCACCACACTGGGCTCTCCTCTCCTGATCCACCACACTGGGCTCTCCTGATCCACCACACTGGGCTCTCCTGATCCACCACACTGGGCTCTCCTGATCCACCACACTGGGCTCTACCTGATCCACCACACTGGGCTCTCCTGATCCACCACACTGGGCTCTCCTGATCCACCACACTGGGCTCTCCTGATCCACCACACTGGGCTCTCCTGATCCACCACACTGGCTCTCCTGATCCACCACACTGGGCTCTCCTGATCCACCACACTGGGCTCTCCTGATCCACCACACTGGGCTCTCCTCTCCTGATCCACACTCGGAATGGAGACGCAGGGAATTGTGGGGAAGGGGTGCTTCTGCTGTTGAACACATACACAGCAGATTCTAACACACACTCACACACACACACACACAGTAGATTCTAACACACACTCACACACACACACACACAGTAGATTCTAACACACACTCACACACACACAGTAGATTCTAACACACACTCTCACAGACACACACAGTAGATTCTAACACACACTCGCACACACACACACACAGCAGATTCTAACACACACTCACACACACACACACAGTAGATTCTAACACACACTCTCACAGACACACACAGTAGATTCTAACACACACTCTCACAGACACACACAGTAGATTCTAACACACACTCACACACACACACACACAGCAGATTCTAACACACACTCTGACACACACACAGCAGATTTTAACACACACACACAAAGTAGATTCTAACACACACACACACACAGCAGATTCTAACACACACTCACAGCCTCCTTCATAGTAGGATCATGTCACATCAATCTGCCAGCAGTCCTTGTTGCTCCTGACAGCAGGAGGCCTCTCCTCCAGTCTCCCTGTCAGGGAACATATGCCAGCATCATGGCTGCTCTGCCGTGCTGGAGACATGATCCAGACAGCAGAGCCCAGGGCAGGCAGGGTGGACAGGCAGGGTGGGCAGGCAGGGTGGGTGGGGAGGCAGGCAGGCAGGGTGGGTGGGGAGGCAGGCAGGGTGGGGAGGCAGGGTGGGCAGGCAGGGTGGGCAGGCAGGGTGGGGAGGCAGGGTGGGCAGGCAGGGTGGGGAGGCAGGGTGGGCAGGCAGGGTGGGCAGGCAGGGTGGGCAGGCAGGGTGGGCAGGCAGGGTGGGCAGGCAGGGTGGGCAGGCAGGGTGGGGAGGCAGGGTGGGCAGGCAGGGTGGGAGGCAGGTGGGCAGGCAGGGTGGGGAGGCAGGGTGGGGAGGCAGGGTGGGCAGGCAGGGTGGGGAGGCAGGGTGGGGAAGGCAGGGTGGGCAGGCAGGGTGGGCAGGCAGGGGTGGGCAGGCAGGGTGGGGAGGCAGGGTGGGCAGGCAGGGTGGGGAGCAGGGTGGGCAGGCAGGGTGGGCAGGCAGGGTGGGCAGGCAGGGTGGGGAGGCAGGGTGGGCAAGCAGGGTGGGCAGGCAGGGTGGGGAGGCAGGGTGGGCAGGCAGGGTGGGGAGGCAGGGTGGGCAGGCAGGGTGGGCAGGCAGGGTGGGGAGGCAGGGTGAGGCAGGCAGGGTGGGGAGGCAGGGTGGGCAGGCAGGGTGGGGAGGCAGGGTGGGCAGCAGGGTGGGGAGGCAGCACCGCATGTGATATGTGGCTCTCAGGCAGATGACTGATGCTGTCAGCCAGCTGGTAGTGGCTCTGCTCTGGCTGACAAACAGGAAGTGACACGGGAGCCACTAGCTGTGGCTGAGTGCAGGCGGCTTTTCTAAGGTTGAAGTTTTTCGTTTTTTTCCCTCTTGAGGACTTCTGTCTGTTGGTGTCTATGTATGTGTGTCTATGTCTGTGTGTCTGTGTGTCTGTGTGTCTGTGTGTGTGTCTATGTGTCTGTCTGTGTGTGTGTGTGTGTGTGTTCATGATAATCCAGTTTATTTGTCATCATGTCATCAAGGCAGTACAAACAGGTGAGGGGGTGAAGTGAATTCAGGTTCTCAGGTTCTCTCAGGTTCTCTCTGGTTCTCTCATGTTCCCTCAGGTTCTCTCAGGTTCTCTCAGGTTCTCTCATGTTCCCTCAGGTTCTCTCTGGTTCTCTGTTGTTCTCTCTGGTTCTCTGTGGTTCTCTCTGGTTCTCTGTGGTTCTCTCTGGTTCTCTGTGGTTCTCTCTGGTTCTCTGTTGTTCTCTCTGGTTCTCTGTGGTTCTCTCTGGTTCTCTGTTGTTCTCTCTGGTTCTCTGTGGTTCTCTATGGTTCTCTGTGGTTCTCTCTGGTTCTCTGTGGTTCTCTCTGGTTCTCTGTTGTTCTCTCTGGTTCTCTGTGGTTCTCTATGGTTCTCTGTTGTTCTCTCTGGTTCTCTGTGGTTATCTCTGGTTCTCTCTGGTTCTCTGTGGTTATCTCTGGTTCTCTCTGGTTCTCTGTGGTTATCTCTGGTTCTCTCTGGTTCTCTCTGGTTCTCTCTGGTTCTCTCTGGTTTTCTCAGGTTCTCCATCTAACCATGTTGCCCCCTGCTGAATACCAGCACAGTTCAGCCTGGTAAAAAAAAATATATATATTTTAATAAATAAAGAATATTGAGTAGAAAGAGAGAGAGAGACAGAGACAGAGAGAGGGAGAGACAGAGAGGGAGAGAGAGGGAGAGAGGGGGAGAGAGAGAGGGGAGAGGGGGAGCCTTGGAGAGCTGTTCTCTGGAATACACTGCAGGCCTTTCTTTGGTGACATGCCTCTCAGCTTAGCACAGAGCGCCATCTCCTGGTAATACAGAAAACTGCACCACTTGGTTAAAATAGATGCTCTCTATTCCAGCTCCACATTCAGTAGCCTCTGCACCAAACACACCATCAGGTAAAGCACAAATTCTTCTCCATAGCACTTTCAATTATTAACACTTTCAACAAAAACTGACAAATAATGCAAATATATCAAGTTTTATTTGTACTGCCAGATGTTTAAATACTTTGCAAAACACAGCTCATCGTCACCTACAACCCGGAAGAAATATCTGTACATTTGAAAAATAACCTAATGTTGGGTTGA
>CM059334.1:9608089-9623089 GCA_030340685.1 Protosalanx chinensis | reverse complement strand
GGGTAGTGGGTGGTGTGGATGCAGTACGGGCAGCGGTGACGAACCAAGCGACCCTCCGCCTCGGCCGCCTTCCCAGCACCCTCCTCTGGTCCCTCCACCTCCGGGGTCTCTGCCGGCAGGGACAGGTTAAGGAGGCCGGCGTCAACAGCCGCGTCCCCTCTCCCTCGCCCCTCCGTCCTCCCTGGTGTCCTGATCTGACCAATCGCGGCTCTGGCTTGCTGGGGGGCGGAGCTGGTGAACGGGCTCCAGAAGGGCTGGCTGAGGAGGGTTTCGCGGAGCTGGAGGTAGCCCATGTACCCCTTGACCCCGCTGGGGGGGTCCTGCCCGGGGCCGCGGTGGATCAGGTCCTTGTGTTGCCTGAGGAGGTGGGAGCTGAGCGCGGAGGCGTCCCTGGTGCTGAAGTCGCAGTACTCACACATGTAGGGCTTCTTATCTGGGGAGGAGAAGGAGTCAGCGTTAACCACAATCACAGACAGAATCGCTTTCATTCGCCATGGAAAATGTGCTCAGATTTTGGGTGGCAGGATGGTGTAACCAGGGGTGGTCAGGACAGTCAGTCAAGTCTAGACTTAGTCTACTACTAAGTCTAATTACTTGTATAATTGTAATTGTATAGTCCCCCCCCCCCCCCCCTTGTGTGGATTCACTTACCGTTTTGACTTTATTGTTATTGCCCCCACCCCCCTATCCCTGTGTACACTTTCTAATCTTTTACCTCACACCCTTACCCTTGTGTGCTTTTGCGAGACTGTGTGCCGTTGATACGAAGGAGTTTCCCCCGGGATAAATTAAGTAATCTGAATCTGAATCTGAATACTTGTAATTCATCAATAAAACACAAGAGGTCTCTGTTCTCTATGAGAATCCTCTTGACCTGCAGAAGGAACAAGGATTGAATTGTTTGCTCCGAGCAATAAAACCCAGGCACAAAAGCTATTAATATCCCCTACAGGAAAATCCTTGAAGTATAAAAACCATGACAAACTTCGTCTGGTATAAAGTCTTAGAAAGTGTAAACGTAGGACTTGATGGTGATTGGTCGATGTGTTGGCCTTACCTCTGTGAACAAGGTCAGCGCCCAGGGTGGCTAGTTTGGTGAAGGTGTGCCCCTCTCTCACTCTCTTCTTCTGCAGAGCGAGGAACGCTTCAGGGGTGAGGCCGGTCAGCAGAGCCCGGCCCCCCCTGTTCATCGGCCCCCCGCGGCCCCCCCCGGCCCCCTCCCCGCCCGAACCTCCTTTCTTCTTCTTGCTGGCGGGACTAACGTCCAACTGCCTCCTCTTCCTGTCTGCTTTCACCGGCCCGTACTGACCCCTGTCCTTGTCGTACGGCCCCTCCCCCTCCGCCAGCCTCTCCCCCCAGGCCGCGCCCCTCTCTGCCACCTCCACCAGCCGCCCCCGCGTAGCTAGCTGCCATGCCTGGTAGCTGCACACCGGGTCCAGCTGGGGAATCCTCCCTCCCAGACCCCCCTCCTCCAGAGAGCTCCCTACCGCACGGAGGTTGAGACACCCCAGGAAGTGGGCCTTGGCGGCCAGTGTCTCGGGGGCCTGCGGCTGGGGAGGCGAGGGCTGGCTGGCCTGGCTCTGCTTATGGACCTTCTCGTGGATCCGGAGGCTCTTGCGGTCGTGGAAGAAGTTTCCGCAGCCGGCGCAGAGTTCGTAGAGGCACTCGTCGTTAGCGAGGGAGGCTTGATCCTGGGGGGCGCCGTTGATGGTGACCGGGGGTTGGCCCCCCTCGGAGGCCCTGGGGGCCGTCTTGGCCCGGTGGATCCGCATGTGGCTCTGGAGGAACCAGGCCTGGCGGAAGCGGCGGCCGCAGATTCGGCAGCCGTGATCCTGGGAGGAGCGATGCTTCTTCATGTGGCTCTTCAGGAGGGAGGCTTGAGGGAACACCTGGCCACAGGAGGCGCAGGGGAACGGACCAGCCTCAGCCTCCAGCTCCCCTCCGGCCTCAGCCTCCAGCTCCCCTCCGGCTTCAGCCTCCAGCTCCCCTCCGGCCTCAGCCTTCAGCTCCGCACCGGCCTCAGCTCCAGCCTCGGCTCCAGCGTCTTCCTCGGTTTCAGCCTCTCCCCCGTTTTCAACCTGGGCCTCGGCCTCACCTCCAGAGTCCGGTTTTTCAGCCTCCACAGCCTCCCCTGCGGCCTCACCCCTGCCCTGAGGCTCCTCCCTCACAGCCTCTCTGCTCTTCTTCTTGCACGCTTTTTTCTTCGTCCGCCCGTTGACTTTGTGCTTTTTAGCAACCGTGCCATTGGTCAGAGGAGCGGCAGCATCCGGCCTATCAGAGTCCTCCTGCTTCTCCTGGTCGCCCTTCTCCGCACCAGCCTCCCCCCCGGCGTCCCCCCCGGCCCCGTCCTCGTCCCCCAGGTTCTTCAGAACCAAGCCCAGCTTGTGGCCCCTCATGTGGGACTTGAGGCTGCCCTTCTGGGCAGCGCGGTGCTCGCAGTAGGGGCACTTGTAGGGCTTCTCCCTGGTGTGTCTGCGCATGTGCTGGGACAGGGAGCTCAAGAGAGGGAAGCTCCGCCCACAGACCCGGCAGGTGTGGCCTGAGGTGGCCCCTCCCTCCGGCTCCGCATGTTCCACCTTGGCGTCCCCCATCCCCTCCGTCTCCATGATGACAGGCTGTTGGGGTCCCAGACGTGGTAAAACAGACCTGCTAGCTGTTTGGCTCAGGTCGTGATGTCAGAGAGATGCGTCTGCCATCGCTGCTGGTTTCATCCCAGTGGAATATCTGGAAACTCTACGTCTCCATGACGACTCTGAGAACAAACACAAGACCAAAGATTTCAGTGTTTTTAATGCTCACATACAGTATATTACTTTACAGATACAATAGACTTATTAGAATAGACAATAGAATTATGAAATGATAGCATATAACAGCAGTATGCTGTTGTTTTAAGGTTTTGGTTAAGACAATCTTTTTGAGTATATATTTACTATCTTCATGAGCTCTGAAATGCCTTAAACACCAGATCTTTCTGAAGTTTAAAGTCCTCTAAACAGCCCAATGCAGGAGAGAGAGAGAGAGAGAGAGAGAGAGAGAGAGAAAGGGAATTAGCATCACAGAGACCTTGGAATGGCCATTGTCCCCTTCAGAATGAGCGATGACTGTCCTACACTTTCGAGTGTGTGTGCGTGTGTTTGTGTGCGTATGCATGTGTGTGTGTGTGCGTGCGTGTGTGTGTGTGCGTGTGTGTGTGCCTGTGTGTGTGTGCCTGTGTGTGTGTGTGTGCCTGTGTGTCCTCCTCTCCCCCATGCCTAAACAGAGTGTGTGTGCTGGAGCGTGAAGAGGTCCAGCTAGCTTGGATGAGGCTGCAGGCAGCTTCACTCTGAACCTGGATCAATAATCCATTACCAGCCAGCTACATCTGCACACATACACACACACACACACACACACGTGTGCACACAGATACATACAAAAACACATGTACAGACAAACATACAATCAATTATATTACTACAGTATTTAGAATATCATGCTGTATATCACTCACTACTTATTCATGACAGGAGCCACCTCACTTTACTCACACTTAAATCTCTCTCAATGTATATATTATGTTGATATTTCATACTCTTAGATCCTTATCGCCATATTTGATAAGATTCCCTCTATCTTGTATTTTGTATTTTTATATTTAAACTGTTACTCTGAGTGCTGTACTGTACCCTGCTGCTGTTGCAAACTGAAATGTCCCCTGAATAAAGGAATATCTGATCTTATTTCATGTAGTTCTAAGATAATAGATCACAAGCAGGTTGTTGTATAAATCCAACTCTGTGATTGGGTCAAGGAGATGTTGACTGTTCAACTGAAGTATTGACTGCCCAAGATGGTCATCCAGTCAGTCAGCCAGCCATTCAGCCATCCAGCCATCCAGCCATCCATCCATCCAGCCAACCAGACAGCCCATCATCTAACCAGCCAGACAGTCATCCAGCCAGCCAGTCAGCCATCTGTCCAGCTAGACAGTCATCCAGTCAGATAGCCAGTCATCCAGCCACCCATCTAACCAGCCAGCCAGTCATCCAAACAGACAGACAGCCATCCAGCCAGCCAGACAGTCATCCAGCCAGCCAGACAGCCATCCAGCCAGCCAGCCAACCAGACAGCAAGCCAGCCAGCCAGTCATCCAGCCAGCCAGCCAGTCAGCCAGCCAGTCATCCAGCCAGCCAGCCAGCCAGCCAGTCATCCAGCCAGCCAGACAGCCATCCAGACAGCCATCCAGCCAGACAGTCATCCAGCCAGCCAGCCAGCCATCTACGGGAAAAACCTGCCATTGTGTGTTGTGCACCAGAACTGTCACATCGCCTCTCGTCTCTCCCCCCAGCCTCACCAGGGGTCCAGGCCTCCCATTGTTGGCTGAGCCCAGGGTCCATCCCTGCCCTGCAAAGATGTCTGGGGAGGGGGAGGAGTGAAGCCACGGCTCTGCCCTGTCTCCAGCCACTAGCACATGGGACAAGAGCCTGGGTGTGTGCGTGCGTGTGTGTGTGTGTGTGTGTGTCTGCTAGCGTGCATTAATGTGCGTCTTTCAAACCACTCTGCCACGCAAACCAAAACTGACACAGTGGAGAGGGAGCTGTGTGTGTATATATATGTGTGTATATATATGTGTGTGTGTGTGTATATATATATGTGTGTGTGTGTGTGTGTATATATGTGTGTGTGTGTGTGTATATCTGTGTGTGTGTATCTGTGTGTATATCTCTGTGTGTGTGTATTTGTGTGTGTATATCTGTGTGTGTAATTGTGTGTGTGGTGTGTACATGTCTGTCTGTCAGAGTGTGTGTGGTGTGTTTACATCTCTGTCTGTGGTGTTGACGTGTTTGCAAACATGTGTACATGCCTGTAAGTGTGTGTGGTATGTCTGTTTATACATGTATGTGGCGTGTGCGTGTCTCAAATGGTGTGTGATGTGTGTGTGTCTTCCAATGTGGTGTGTTTACGTCTTGAGGTCTGCGCGGTGTGTGTGTGTGTGTATGGCTGTGGTGTGGGGCTCTCTGCTTGCTTGCATGTGTGTGTGTGTGTGTGTGTGTGAGACGCTCTCGGGGATGGCAGGTGTTTGGACTGTGAGCCGTTAGATTAGTGCTGAAGTTGGTTCGTCTGCTTGTCTGGGGCGCCGGGGATGGGAGGGTGGCAATTATAGGGTTAAGGTGAAGCCTTGTAATTGGTTAAAACAATAGAGATGATGTCGAAGGGGGAGGAAGACAACAGATGGGCATAAGACCATCCACTCCATGGTGTGTGTGTGTGTGTGTTCCTGTGTGTGTATGCCTATGTGTGTGTGTACTTTATGTGTGCCTGTGTTTGTGTGTGTATGTGTGCGTGTGTGTATGCCTGTGTGTGTTTATGCTTGTGTTTTTGTGCCTGTGTGTGTGCCTGTGTTTGTGTGTATGCGAGTGCACGTGTGTGTGTGAGTGCCTGTGTGTCTGTGTGACAGAGTGTGTGTGTGTGAGTGCTCTCGTGTGTGTGTGAGAGAGTGTGTGAGTGTGTGCTCTCATGTGTGTGTGAGTGCTCTCGTGTGTGAACCTTTTGTGAACTGCAAGGTTATACAGCAACACTACATGTCGTCCTTTAGAGAACATCTCGTGAGTGAAAACATTATTACCTACGGAGAATGTTGATAAGGAACAGAATGACAGAGCTGATAAGACAGGTGTGTTTCCCCACTAGAAACACCCCACAGTCTAACACTCTAAGATGTTCACCCCAGGCTAAGGTCACTGACCAGCACACCACCACTGGACCCCAGTTAAAAGCATAGCCAATGTTAGAGTACATTTTTTATCTCTCACGCAAACACACATAGCCTGACTAGCTCTTGAACACACACACACACACATATAGCCTTACTAGCTCTTGAACACACACACACAGAAACACACACATATAGAAGGAGGATATAAAGAACCCAGAAGGAGGACAGGCTCGTCCACACAGAGAAAGACCCAAACATGTTGCTCTAGGGGACGACTTCATCCCTCTTTTGCTTCTCTCCCTTTCTCTCCCTCCCTCTCTTTATATCCCTCCCTCCCTCTTTCTCTCCCTCCCTCCCTCTTTCTCTTTCTCCTTCCCTCCCTCCTTCCCACTCTCTCTCCCCCTCTCCCCCTTTCTCCCTCCCTTTCGCTCCCTCCCTCCCTCTCCCGCTCTCTCCCTCTCCCCCTCTCCGACCCCTCCCCCCCTTCCCTCCCTCTCCCTCGCTCTCCCCTCTCCCCGTCCCTCCCTTTCGCTCCCTCCCTCTCCCTCGCTCTTTTCTTTAGCAGATGAATAGCTCTGACCAGTCAGCTGTCCTCACGTTGATTCAGCCTGGCTTCCTCACCAGCTCAGCACAAACTCCCCCTGGCCAGGCCACCGCCGCTGAGCTGGGATCCACTGCAACTCCCTGTGTGTGAGACACACAGAGAGACCTTTTGTACATGTGCATGCGCGTGTGCGCTTTTGTACGTGTGTTAGCGTGTAGCTACGGCTCATAGGAACATGCTACCCTGCGCGCGTGTGAGCATATGTGTTCCCGTCCGTGTGTGTGTGTATCTGTGTCTTGTGCGAACGTGTCGCTGTGCACGCGGACATATGTGTTTGAGCTGAAGTCATCCGCATATGTTCCAACAATGAGCTGCGACCCTGTGCCAACACTCCCCCCCCCCCTCCCCCCCCCCCCCCCCCCCCCCGGCCACGGCAGACTCAGGATACGAGCCGTATGCTCCTGCACTCGTCTCTCTCTCTTTCTTCATTTTAGGGTTGAGGTGGAGCAGCTATATGTCTCCTCTTCCTCTCCTTCCCCCTTCTCTTCTCAAGCTCCCCTCCCCCCTCTCCCCTCCCCCCTCCACCCCTCTACTCCTCTCCACCCCTCTACTCCTCTCTCCTCTCCACCCCTCTACTCCTCTCTCCTCTCCACCCCTCTACTCCTCTCTCCACCCCCTACCCTTCTCTCCCCTACTCCTCTCCCCCTCTCCTCCTCTTCCTCTCTCCTCTGCGTGACCCCTAAACTGTCCCCTTCCTGTCAGGCTTGTGACAGTCCAGCAGACCACTAATCACCATGGTTTCAGTCGCTAATTGTCCCTGGCTGGTGTCGACCCGTCTCCGTCCCGGCCTCTGCATTGTCCCCAGTTCCCAAACAAAAGTGAGCGGTGACGGGGCTGACGCCGTCTGTCAGCCCCAGGTCACAGCTTAGAGGCCCTGGAAGCGCAGCCCTGTTTACTGGGCCGTGATGGGGAGGCGCGCGGCGCGTGGGGAAGGCTAGAGGCCGGCGGGCGGGAGGCTCATCGCAGAGACGCAGAGTAGAGGCTGCTTGAACCAGCCACCATAAGAACGACTCATTGATATACAACTACATTTAGTCATTTAGCAGACGCTCTTATCCAGAGCGATTTACAGCAAGTACAGGGACATTCCCCCCTGAGGCAAGTAGGGGAAAGTGCCTTGCCCAAGGACACGTCATGTTGGCACAGCCGGGAATCGAACTCACAACCCTACGACCATGAGCCCAACGCCTTAACCGGCTGAGCCACACGACTCCCTGTATATCGTGTGATGTTGCACCCTGCGTCTGTCTAATCAGGATCGCTCGATAGACGGCAGATTACTCAGCCGACAGACAGACAGACGGACAGACAGGAAGACAGACAGACAGATGACTGAGGATACAGTAGCTGTGATATGCAAGGTGGGAGTACAGTATCAACACACACACACACACACAACATGTCCACCCAACCCCCTCCCTGGTCAATTCGCTGTCCTGTTACACAACAAACACACAGGGATTAGACTTGATAGCATGTGATCAGATGGTAAATGACCTGCCTATTCCCATCGCAGTGTGCAGGATGGGCCGCTGACTGCTGTGGAAAGAGGCAGAGAGCAGCAAGGCACCCTTAAGCACACTAGCTTGATTAGAAGCAGATTAGGGGAGGATCTGTCATGCTGTTAGCTGGGAGAGACGCACGCTGGAGTCCACCTCAGGAACACAACAATAACCACCGCCGCACACTTAACGCTCGGTCGCCCCCCCGGACACGGACGCTATCACACACTCCCCCCCCCCCCCCCCCCCCGCTGGGTGTTTTGGGTGGGGGGTTGGAGGTGAGGACGGCCCCCTTAACGTCGACATGGGTTGCGCTCGTCCTGGATTGGTTGGTGCGGGACACAGAGGAGCATAATCTGGTGGCATTAACTTGCTCTCTAAAAAAAGCACTCTCAACGGGGATTAGATTAGAATGTTAAGGTCAGCCCAGACTGGTCCTGTTTCTCCCTAACTCTCTGCATCTCTCTCTGTTTGTCTCTCTGTCTCTCTCTGTCTCTGTGTGTCTATGTCTCCCTCTCTCCCTCTCTCTCTCTCTCTTTCTCTTTCTTTCCTTCTTGCTTTGTGTTTCTACATATTCGTTCATTCTGTTTCTCTCTCTCTCTCTCTCTCTCTCTGCACTGTGTAGATCGACTCATTAACACAGCCGGGCGTTTGTACGGTGGCCGACACTAAAACACTACAATCTATCCATCTCACTTTCCACATGCTATTAGCATTAGCAGCATGATTAACATGATGTGTGTCATTAGCATTCTCGATTTTACTGGATGAAGATGATAACACACGAAGGCAGGTGGAAGGGCTGACAGCACATTAGAGAAACTGTTTTTAGGAGAAGACGTTTTGGGATGTAAATCAGGTGAGGCTGAAACTGAGGGCAAACCTACAGGTAGCAGAAGCCGGAGCATCGTCCAGCACTTCCTGAAGGCAGGCCAGGTGGCTCGGAGCAACGGGAAGGTGCTGGAGGAGCTTACATAACTATGACATCACACGACAGAAGCTAGCGATGGAACTGGAGAGAGAGCCTGTTGCAGAGTAAACACATTACAACACATTAACAGTATGTGTTAAATAGAAAAAGAAATAATGCCTTGTAAAATACAGTTTGTGTGAGGAGTATTGATCGCAGCGACGGCACTAACGAATCGATTGTTTACGTTTTTATGCTAAAATGCGCAAATACGCTACACAGGCAAACTCAAGGTTGTCCTGTTGTTGACATGACTTCCGTCGAAAAAATCCACTTCCGACAGCGTGCATTTCTCAAACCGTCTGGGGGAGAATTCCTCCCCAGACCGTCCCTCCCCAATCCCCCGGAGATGTGAGGAGCTCCCCGGGGAACTGAGGACCGGGTAATCGGACCGCGGACCCTGCCCCACTACAACCTGGTGCGTGTGCATCCCAACGACAGCCGGTGGCAGTGCTGGAGGGGCGAAGGGGGAGTCAGGTTTCCTCTGGGAGGGGCAGGCAACACCCCCCCCTTATTGGTGTGGTTGGCGTCTGAGGTAAGGCGACACCATGAGAGCCATCCATTCTGGTCTTCTCTCCTGTCTCGGAGAGAGCACACTGGCAGATCTTTGGCCCCCCTCCCCCCCTGCTCCCGCCCTCCTCCTCCTCCTCCTCTCCTCCATCTGGTCACATCCCCAGCCCTTCCTGTGCGACGTAGTGTTTAAGACAGGGCGGTATTGTCTCTGCGGCTCTGCGCTCGCCCAAAGTGCCACAGTGAAATCCCTTGACAAAATGGCTGTCTGTGATTATGTCAACTGGCGTTGGGTAATAATGGCAGGATGAAGCAGGGCTGGGTTCCAGCACGGCTCCCTCACATCGCAGCAGCGTTCAGTGAGCAGGATCCACCAGGCAGATCTGGAGTGTTCAGGTTCTCGTGTTCCGAGCGACTGAACACACGCGTGTGTGGACGAGGGGAAGATGTGCGCTCGACACGCTCTTACGCAGAACATCCGTTCGTGCCTTCCGCCCACATTTCTGTGGTTGTAGAGCCAGCTGACCGGAGCCAAACCCTCCACCCGACACCGACACACGCACACACACACGCCAGCACACACACTCCCCAGCGCACACACTCCCCAGCACACACACAAAAACACACACCCCAGCAAACACACACGCCAGCACACACACTCCCCAGCACACACACAAAAACACACACACACCCCAGCACATACACGCAAGCACACAAACACACCAGCACACACACGCCAGCACACACACACACCAGCACACACACACGCCAGCACACACATGCCAGCACACACACACACGCCAGCACACACACACGCCAGCACACACACACACCAGCACACACACGCAGCTGCCACGCTGAGCTCCTGTGGCACACTAGCCCCGCGGACACACGCCACCCCTCAAGTCTGCCGCTAGCTCAGCACCATGCTAATACTTTGGGTGCATTTGATTTGATCCTCCTCGCCGCCTTCAAAAACCCACACGATCGGCCTCAGAAGTACCGACCGCGAGACGATACCGCCGCGCACCAATCACGTTCGACCACGTCTGCACTGTAACCGATCCAGGAATCGAACCCAGGTGTGGTGAACACACAGACCTCATCTTCTCTCTCTGATACAGCGGATACTGACACTAATTCTCTTAATCCCCATCTCTAACATCCAGCCTGGAAACAAAGTCCTTCTACTGTAACAATTGTGGCAGTGTGGTACAGCAGCTGTGTACACAGAGGTATATTTGCATACAAGAGCGGATGGTTTACTGCCTTCTGTCCAAGACCACCGATTCATCTGTTAACGCTGGTGTAGTGATGACTGTTAACCCAGCCCTGTGTCTTACTGGCTGTTTCATATCTGTCTACTGGATCCAGCCTGGGTCCTTAGCTGCCCCCTCTCCCTCTCCCTGCATGTCATGTCACATGTCACTTAAAAACTGTCCAATAAAGCGTAAAATGCCCCCAAATTATTTAGATGTAAAAAATAAATGGGGGAGGGGATAATTTGAAAATGTTCCAAATAACTTCTAACCCAGGCAGGTGTTAAGCTATGGGTTTTAGATCGCCGACATCTGAAGCAGTGAAGGAGTCTTGTTCTATTAACTCCCCATCTCTCTCAAATTGAGAAAATCTCAGCTGAACCCCCCCCCCCCTCCTCTCAGCCCTCCCCCTCCTCAGCCCCCTCCTCTGAGCACCCCCTCTCAGCCCCCCCTTCTCAGCCCCTTCCTCTCAGCCCCCCCCAGCCCCCCCTCACAGCCCCCTCCTCTCAGCCCCCCCTCTCACCCGTATTCTCCATCTCTTAACCTAATCTGTGTGATTAAATCATTTTTCTTGGGCCCAGATTTGGCCTCCCTTCTTGCTAGTGTAGCGAGCTGAGCGTACTTCCTATTGATTGCCATGCTGAGCAGATTACCCTAATAGCTGGGATTACCCCCACATGTTGGCCAAGAGCGGGGGGGGGGGGGGGGGGGTTGGGATACTGCAACTCACAGTGTCTGTGTGCGTGAGTGTGTACGTCTGTTTGTGTGGCGCAGTGCGTGCGTGTATTGTGTTCACACAATTGTGTATTGTGTGTGTGTGGGTGTGTGTAAGTTTATGTTAGTATGTGGGAGCATGCTTGTGTGTTCGCCAATGTGAGCGCACACACGCTAGTGTGTGTGTGTGTGTGTGTGGAGCTTATATTTAGATAGACACATGAAAGTAGACCTATTGTTGTTGTTCTATGTGCTTCTTATTCCTCAGGTGTGTAGCACCCACACAGTCTCCGATATCTCGCCGATATCTGCTTTCACTTTGTCCATCAACACATTTTGTACAGACATCAATCGATCTGTTCACAGTTCACCTCAGGCACTTGGCATCTGTGCAGGATGAAAGCAAACAGAATTCACTCAAATCTTCTTCTTTTTTAAGAATGAGTTAGATAAATAGGTGAATTTGTATCTCTTTTTCTTCCCATCGATGTTATTTTGACCTGGGTTGTGACCCTGTCAACTCAGCTAGCGATGACCCCTGCATGACCTCTGCTGTACCTCGCTCCTGTCTGATGACTCATCTGCTTTAGGTCATCTTTATGTTCTTTACACTCATCTGCCAAGCTTGAGGTTTAGAACAATGGCTGCTTCAGTTTAGTGAGAAGCAGCCAGCCTGATGCACCACTGTCCAGGTTAGTTATCCCATAACTGTCACAGTTAAACAGACCTTTAGAGTTGTGGTAAACAATCTGTCTGTGGGATACTGGCTTCTCATTTGGGATGAATACACAGAGTGCTGTTGCCAGGCTAGGCCCTAGGGCCCCTGAATTAGCATGTTTACATGTCCGGCCCCCTCTGATTCCTGATCACTGACAGTAAAAAATAAAAATAAGTAATTCTTGTTGTTTGTTTTTTGTGGCCCCTTAATTTTTTTGTAATGTGACTCCTCCTCGCTCTCTCTCTCTCTTTATGCTATTGCCACATCACACAGCCAACACACGCTGTGAATTGCCATGGTGAACGGTAAACAAGAGCCGTACCTGTGAGATTCATTCAACAGCTTTATTAGAGATGAACATGGCCGCTGTCTAACTGCCGTCCTCTGAATCAAAACAAGTCCTCTGTGTTGCTCTCCGAGCCTAGAGACGGCCTCTACAGAGATCTGCAGGCCAAACAAAGGCAGCCTGGAGAGAACGGCTGAAGAACACAAGCTTCAACCAGAACTCACAGTGTGACCATGCTGATAACACTAATACTAACTATGTACCGTTGTTGCATGTCACAAATCAAATTAATAAACCATATTGACAGATGTGGCTGATAGAATGTAATCTTAACTAAAGTTATGATCCATACAAATGTATGAGCAGGAACGGTTGATGTGCCCATTAGCAAAATACAACAGCATGCAAGTTATTAAAGTTAAATAAAATGCAGGGGTTTTTAGACAAGGCAAATGGTGGAGAGACTAAGAGCCCATTCAGAGCAGACAGAAAAAGGAATTCTAGTAATCTGCTGCTGATCCGGTACAATAGCTGCCTTGTGGCTTACACCAGGGCCACTCACAAACACAAGTTTGTATAGGAGCCTTCACCAAGGACAGCACCGACAGTACAGAGATGAATAGAAATGACCCCTTATTAGTCCCCTAATGGAGAAATGTTACAGGCGCACACATATTCAAAGCATTGGCCGGGATTCAAACCCCCACCAGGAATGAAACCCAGGTACACTACATGGTAGGCAAGAATCCTACCACTGAACCACCACTGTTGCCCTATATATATAATAGAGGAACACATTCTGCTGGGACCTGAAACTGTAACATGTGTCCATCAGTTGGTGTTGGTCATATAAACACATCACAGGGGAAGGCATCCTTGGAGTGGACTACACACTACACTAAACCCACACACACCTAATACCCGATGTCTATTAAGACACACAGTGTAATCTAATCCAAAAGGAAGTCACGCAATCATTGAATGAGCAAATGAAGGACATTTTATAATACTAGTCTACACATGGTCCTGTGGATGTAGGTGGCTGTTTAAACCCCCTTACCTCATCATAACTAAGGCAAGTGTGCTCTAATGGTCGAAAGGGGGAATTAATTTTCCGTCGTTAAGGATTGGCACAACTCTGGAAACATCCAATGGAAGTTGTCGATTGGTTTATAAAAACGACTGTTCCTAATGCGGGCTTCCTTTTCACTCCGTTTGCGCAAAAGTGTAAAGTTTTCTCTGGGTCTTTTTTATCCCGGTCCCATGTCGTCCACTTTAGATTAGATCCCCTTGAAAAAGAATCGGCTTATAGTTTTTCGTCAGACGAGCGAATGATCCCAGATGGAGAAACAGACAAACCCATCTAAAACTAAAAGTGTTAATGAGCTCCTGTGCTTCCACAACAACTCCAGTTTTTTATGCATTGCAAAGTATTTCTTTATGATATATATTATCCTTCCTTCCCAAGGAATGATCTGTTCGCATTAATCCTCTCCTCCATCCACCCCCTCCCCCCCGTCCCCCACTAAACAACATCGGTGTCAGGCTGGAAGCAGAATACAGAGAAATATATCAAAAGCTTTCTGATCAAAGTGAGAATAAAGGAGGTGATGGTCAGATAAACTCACCTTGATGTTCTTCTGTGTGAGGGAGCGTGAGTGAGGGCAAGGTGGGATCCGGGACACATCGATGGCATGCGACAAAGTGAAGATGTCTGTGTGTGTGTGTGTGTGTGTGTGTGTGCGTGTGTGCCTGTGTGTGTGTGACGCGCCACCTCCACAGTAGATGGATGTGGGAAGAGGCTGTGTGTGTGTGTGTGTGTGTGTGTGTGAGCTCTTCACCCTAAAATAGGGGGCATTGGGAATGAAAATGAGAGAAAGGCTTGATTTGAGATTAAACACTGACACAGGCTATAGTTTATCAAAAATGGGTTTTATTAATGACTGTTGATTCAAAACATTAATCTCAACAATGTTCTAGTTTGCAGTAAACTCTGCTAGACTCATTTTACAGGTTTAAACTAAATTAAACGAGGAACAGAAATTATTGAGAAGGCCTGTTTGTTTATGGGATCTCCTAGTTATTTTTTAAACAAAAATATATCTCAAAATGTATCCTTATGTTATTTTTTGTTTGTTTGTTTGTTGTGTTGTTGTTTGTGTTGTTTTATTCCGGCAGAATTTCTCATTGCTAATTAAACAAACGTTAGCCCCATTTATGAAAGTCTTGTCTTTCGTCATTTAAACATGTAGGTCTAATCATTAAACATTATTCACTCTTCATTTACTTCCACGCAAGGTTCTGTTTTATAGCACTCTACTAAATTAACGGTTGGTTTAAAAAAACAATAGACCCGATATTTTAGTTTTATGATCCATTTTCCAAATTAAATGTAATGTTGATTGTAAGGTGATGATATAAGATCTATGATATGCGTTAAATAAAACAGTTGCATTTCAAATTCCTATTTACGACCCTTCAAAGTGCTTTATTATTCTATAATGTTTTTAGCTCTATAATCTTAAAACGGCTTGAACCCACATGTGGCTTCGGCATATTTTAAATATGGCGCCCCCTCGTGTCGAGCACATGCAATAACAGTCGACATTACACGTTTCAAAGTGCCAAGCAGGCCACATCTGTATAACGGTTGAATGACGTGTAAATCAGTAGAGTACTTAGTGGAGGCGTGATCAGTGTTAAGGTGTCAAATGAAAGTTAATGGCTGAGGGAAAAAAA
>CM059334.1:9458089-9603089 GCA_030340685.1 Protosalanx chinensis | reverse complement strand
CTGTAGATTTATTATTATGTCACTGGTTGAATCGTCCATGAATTAAAAATCAGCGAATGAAAGTTGTCAACAGTTAGTTACTTTGAAGTCTGAAGGCACCGTTTGGTGGGCTTTTTGGTCAGATAGGTCCCCTACTTCAAGCTCCCCGGTCCTGGGTGTCAAACCAGCATTAACCCATGATTCGGTTTCTCTCCACATTTCTCTACAGGTCCAAACTCAGCCAAAGTCAATTGCTTTGGCTCCCGAAAGCCAATATAGTGACTCATTGTGTCCGCTGAGGAGAAAATGGGATGAAGGTGATTGACGCAGACAGCCCTTCCATTTTCCCGCTCTCCAGGCACGGCCGGCCAGGCTAGCATGAACCCCCTGCTGCTGGGCGGACATTCTGCTGGGTGTAATTGAGGGAGATATGATTCATGGGGCTGCTGGCAGCTCTGGTTCAGGGGGTCTGGGGAGCGGAAGAGTGCGGCGTGGCACGGCGCTCCACAGGATGATAAAGGACACTCGCAGGTGGGCCTTGGAAAACGTTGTGACAGAAAAGAAAAGCTACCCCGAGGTTTTCCAATATGGTTGCTAAAACAGGTGAGGTTCAGGATCCGCGGCATTGGTCGATGTTATGGGCCTTGTGGCTTAATCCAATAGTAGGTCTTTAAAGCCTATTCCTAGACTTTTGGGTTTCTTATACGTTTTTAAGTTGCCTTCGTTTCATTTAGATCTTTGTGAATCTTATCCATTTCATTGGACATTATTTAAATTATTATTATATATCATTTTATATATATTTTTTGTTATTATAGTTATGATGACCATCACGTAAGCTACTTTCACATTGACATTACATTTTCCACAGACATTGTAATGCATACATGGATGTCTTTTAGTAGCCTATGTTTTGCACGTTTACCAGCATGTTGGCATCCATGACACACTCGTGGTTACAACAAGGACTGTGGAAGAAATGGCTCTATTTAACTGTAGCCTTTATTCTTATCAAGTACCTTGTTATGGTTTATTATGCCGGCAGGCGTGCGGGCGGGTCCCACACTGTCTCCATATCTATTCTCCAACCTTACATCTATGAATATGTGATGTATCCTGGCATTGTCATGCAGAGAGAGAGAACAGGAAGCTCTCAACCTTGTTTGTTATCACGGCTAAGTGTAGCTGCACACGCGTCCCGTGCACAGTGTGAGGACTCCCCACCTCCCCACCCGCCAGCCCTCCCTCCCACCCCCCAGCCCTCCCTCCCACCCCCCAGCCCTCCCTCCCACCCTCCCACCCTCAAACCCGCCAGCCCTCCCTCCCTCCCACCCACCCACCCACAAGCCCCAGCACCCCCCCACCCACCAGCCCTCCCACCCCCCCACCCACCAGCCCTAGCAACCCGCCAGCCCTCCCACCCACCTCAGAGGTGCAGAGGTAACCAACAGTTCCCAACTCTCACTGTTCTCCGGACGCCCAAGCACACAGCCGTGTTATCCCAGCACTCCCCAGAATGCAGTGATCCTGCCAATTAGGTTTCAGCAAGCCGGCAGGAGTCTCTTTTCCTTGACAGATGACTTTTACACGGCACGAACATCAGGTGCTTCTCACTGCGGCAGACGGGAACCATTATGTGACGTGGAGGGAGCTGAGGAGAGGAGGAGAGGGAGGGGAGGAGAGGAGGAGAAGAGGAGAGGAGCTGAGGGAGGAGAGGAGAGGAGAAGAGGAGCTGAAGAGCGAAGGGAGCGAGGGAGGGGAGAGGGAGAAAGGGAGGGAAGGGAGGAGCAAGGGGGGGAGGAGAGGAGTGAGGGAATGAGAAAAGCGAGGCAGGGAGGAGAGTTCAAATATATTCCATCAGTTGTGAGTCACAGACCAAAAGATGAGCGACTCAATCAATGGCCGGCCTATAAGCCCATCTCCATATTCCACAGTGAGTCTCCTGCTGTGTAGACCTTGGCTGAAGCATTAGACTACACAGACATTCAAGGTAATGGGCCAACGTGAGGGGGTTCAAGGGAGAACAGGTGACTCACATAATAATGACCTAAGGTACATTTGCTAGTAATGACAGGCAAACTAACAGGTACAATTGAGTGACTATGAGTTGAGGAAACTTTAGCGAACAGCCCTGCCGTTTGACTAGATTGAGTAAATTATACCCCTCCAGTTCTCTCAATTCTGTTTTAAGTTAATAAATATCGAGTTTAAAACTCAGTTCCGATTGGTTCCTGAGGAAATTATAAATAATAGTCGACAATGACCTGAATTAACAACTGTGATGAAAATGGGTTGGGTGTAATTTAAACCGACAGGGGTACCGTTCTCACCGCTCTTTTGGCAGTTGGACAACACTAAACTATTAACTACTCCCTATTGTTCTCTATGAAGCATTACTCTTGGCTTGATCTAATAAAAAATAGAAAAAAACACCCTGTGCTAATCAAGTTATAATAAAGCACTCAGCTGTAGCTCTCCCCACGCTGAGTCTCTCCCCACGCTGACTCTATCCTTTGTGCTAGCGCCCCGTGTCATTCCAGACTCCTGACGTCGCAATCAGGCCTCGTGAAGCGTTGGAATTTCCACTGCTTTGATTGGCCCAGCATGCACTCCGGCTAAGGCTGATCAAAATACGCTGCGTGCGGCGTTAGCGGACCATAGAACGGAACGCAGAACCATAAGGGCCTCGAAAGCGGCAAACAAACGTTGAATAACAATGTTGTGTCGTTGTGGAAACTTTTTTGGGGCTCATTTGTTCAAACGGCTGTTAAGGTGAATTTAAAGTAAGCGAGTGTTTACAGACGGAAACGAAAACATTGTTCTACGACCGTACTGGTCCTTAGTCCCATCTCCAACGTCCTGCTTTTAGTATATTTGAAGTTAAACCCGAGATTCATCATAGAACCCTTCAGAAGCACCGAGACGCAATTTGAATGTCTTGAGCGCGTCATCGTACGCATGCTGCTCCCATGTTCCGTAATGATAGCTTTCATCCCTGTAATCAATTGGGCTTTTTGCTTTCAAGAATAGATAAACAAGATCAAGGACCCTTCGCGTTTCAAATGTCGACTATGGATGTTCAAAAGAAGACAAAAGGGAACACAAAGTGAAACATTACCGTTCAGCCAGAAGCCATTTGTGAAGAAATTAATTTTGTTCTTTCATGTGTTTACTGCGCAGTTGGGGTACAAAAAAAACAAACAAAAAAATCATCAACATTTATGAAACCCAACATTTTACTTTTCTGGGATAGTTTCTCTACATCTACCTCAGCACAGGGCTCAGTTCTGTGTGACCATCAGCAATATCACTCATCTATTCAGTCAGTAGTAAAGGGGGGATGGTTCTGTCATGTAGGCCTTATTATTTAGTGCACTGTGGAGTCCAGTCAAGAGGGAAACGCTCCAGGCTCAGTCCCACAGAGGTGAACTGTAGAGTGGACGAACTCTTGAAAACTGACATCTGTGCCAAGGGTTAATGATTAAACAGGACCGCTATACACAGGGGCCATGTTCAAATCAACTTCCTGTTTGAAGTTCAATTTCAACGCAGACCTCCCATCATCTTAATCTTTCACCCATAAAACCACTTTAACACAAACGGAGAGACAGAAATCCAATTTAGAGGTGATTTCATCTCACTCTGGAGTTCTGCAAAAGCCTTAGTGAGAACAGTGACATAGATAGGGCGTACGGTTCACAACTTCCTGGTCCCCTGATCACCAGACAGATGGCATGTGCCAGTTAGGAGTCTACGCACGGCTGTCAACTGTCACAAGATGAACTACCGTACAGCATCAAAATTACATGACCAGTATGCTCCAGTGTCTTTTCCTGTGCGTTGGCCAAAGACACCCCTCCAGCCTATTTCAATCACATGTCATTCATGTTTAATACAGGGGTCTGTGCTAAAGACAGGAAGAGGGTTTGGCAAGAGCGGAAAAAGGCTCTGTAAATACAAGCATGTCACAGGTATACTTAGTATTTAGACCCAATGTGTTTTCCTTGATGGCATTTGAACTGATTATGAATAACTGGACTTCAGGACATCGACAAGAGGGTGTGGACACGATGAGGCATCATTCGAATCTCATGTTGACAACTGCACACCTCCCAAGCACCCTACATCTCCAAAATCAATAACAGAGATCGTAAGAAACATTCATTGTGTGCAGCCTACTGTTAGGAGGTATTACAAAACTGGTGAAACACCCATAAAAAAATCCAACTAAAACATGACAAGCGTGTCTGGGAATAAGAAACATGTGTTTTACAAATCATTTAAAGGAATGTTGAAAGGAATAGAACGCTGTGACACGTTCCATTTTCTCTTGAAGTTGTGCCTGATAAGAAGATTGGCGATGAACATGGTGTGACCTGTTGGAACATCATGCTTTAAAAACAAGCAATTATCCACTCAGTTTCTTGACAGCTGTTTACGTGCTCGGAAAGTCTTTAAAGACCAAGGAACTAGGAATGCAAATCAACTGGAACATTAAAAGTACAAACTTCCTGCTTA
This sequence comes from Protosalanx chinensis, assembly GCA_030340685.1. Classification (NCBI taxonomy): domain Eukaryota; kingdom Metazoa; phylum Chordata; class Actinopteri; order Osmeriformes; family Salangidae; genus Protosalanx; species Protosalanx chinensis. Next base: position 9,598,592 of record CM059334.1, on the reverse strand, counting down.
CCGGCTACAACTTCTCAACATCTATAAGCTGCTTCTGAGAAGCTCCGAGATATAAACTGCACGTTTATTTCATGAGAAAAAAAAGTTAAGCCACGATATATACAAACATTTGTATATGAGCCTTTTAAACCTGCCCATTCAATCTACTGTCTTTCATGTACAACCTTCATGGAACACAACAGCGTTGATGACTTTAAGATGATTCAAGCAGCACGCAATGCTAATTCTTTTTCGACTCACATTGTATAGCTTATCCGTGATAAGTGCAGATGTTAAATACAAAATCACCAGATAATCTTCTGGAATATTTGCATAATTTTACACATGGCTTCACAGAATTAAGGAGTTTTTAGTCCTCTGGCTTTGAGGAACACCAAGAGGGAACATTGTAACCTGGAAAAAAGAAATCAACAAACTTTGTGCACAGGTATTATGAGGACGTCATTATACTATATGTGAAAATAACAGCTTTAGGCAATAAGGCATATTACCACTAAATGTAATGAAATAACCCTCCAGGTGTTTGGGTGAGTGACACTAATTAGATTTGATGAAAGAAAAGTTTGGTGTCCTCATAAAATATGCAAATGAGAACAACACAAGTTGATCAAGTTAGAGTTCACATTGAGAACTGCTGCTGGATTTAATTTAGCACAAAACAAGACGAATAAACAGTTCAGAGCAACAGGATGACAACGTTGGGTTAACATGTCGAAATCAGCGCTTGCCACCTCCAATTTATCCGGTTCGTGGCGCGTTTACTCATCATTAGAAACACACTGTACTGTATATCTTTTGACAGTAGACGAGATTTACCGAAACTATGACATCATACTTGTCTCCGTCTCCCCTGAGAGCTGCTGTCACACACAGAGAGAGGGCCGAGTCGCCATCGTGAGCAGCCATTACTCACCCTCCGCATGTCAGCTGTAATCAGCAGCCTTCCTCCCGGCGTCGGGTGTTTGCCCAGTGTGCTCTCTGGGAAGAGGAGATTGAGGTTGAATCATAAAACACTTGATGTGGTCACAGACCGCTTGTTGTTGTCTGTGGCTTTAAACTCAGCCCTGGCAGGCTTTGTGTCTGGCCCCAAAGGGTGATTCACTTTTCATGGGGGGGGACAGTTCCTATTGTGTTCTTTTTGTTCTTCAGCATCTTTTAGGAGATATTTGTATTTGTCTAGCTCACGTTTTATTGGCTGTTAATCACCAGAGCACACTGCTAAAGGTGTACCCATAGGTCAGCCTTGTGATTACGATCTAAATTCCCACTGATAATCTTGGACTTATGCAGTTAAAACCTGAACTTTCTGCCCCATGTCATCCTTAAACCCACTCTCAAGCAGTTTATAATTTGACAACACAACAAAGCCATCTCACTCCACCTGCTTCCCATGGACGACAAACACACACCTGTAGAGGCAAGAATAGATCATCACATCCACTTGGGTCTGCTCTGGAATATGGATCGACACCCACACTTTAACTTCCAACCATTTGAGGAAGGGAAGTATCGTTCATATGTGGTGGCTGTGGTTTCTAACGGAGGCAGGGCGATGGTGTAGAGAGCTGAGAGTCAGAGAGAACAGGAAGAGCTGCTGTGTTGGCTGTTAGTTGGTCTTGCTGGGAGAGAGGGCAAGAAAGAGAGAGAGGGGGCAAGCCAGATAGAGAGAGGGCAGGTGAGAGAGGACAAGAGATAGAGAGAGGGGGCAGGAGAGAGAGAGAGAGGGCAAGAGAGAAAGAGGGCGAGAGAAAAACAAAGAGAGGGCGAGAGAAGCAGACAGAGAGAGAGGGGGCAAGCCAGAGAGAGAGAGGGCAAGAGAGAAAGAGGGTGAGAGAAAAACAAAGAGAGGGCGAGAGAAGCAGACAGAGAGAGTAAAAATTCTTCAATTTTTTGCATTTCTCTATTTTAGATCCTTGATAGCAGTAACATCACATGCGACCTTATCGGATGCCATATGCTCCCCCCAATTAAGAGAGAGCCTGATGAGGCGATGCCAGCGTGCGTGAAACACACGCACACGCGCACACACACAGACACACACATGCATACAGAGCATAAGCTCACACACGTTCTTACAACACAGAAAGACAACCACCCACATTTTCAGCAGTCATCTCAGACCAGGGGTGGGCAATTCCAGTCCTCGAGGGCCGCCGTCCTGAAGGTTTGAAATGTTTCCCTGCTCCAGCACACTCTTAATGCTAAAGGTAAAAGGAGCAGGCCAAGACGAGAACTCTGGAGTGAATAATTCAAGCCCTTGAACTTGACCCTGAAACAATGTACATATGTGGGGTGGTTCTGGGAGAGGAGATAAGATGGTCGAGTACCAAGCAGGCAGGAAGGTGTAGGGATGGAGTGGGAAGAGAAGGTCAAAGGTCAAAATTCAATGTGAGATGTAATTTACTTGAATTGAACAGTTGGTACAGTCAGTTAGATTAACCTGGTCCGACATCACAAAATTATTTCATACTCCAATATAACTTAAAAGGATGAATTCCTATTTCAATATGAGATATTTTGTACTAACAAGTAGGCTAGTAAAATGACATTTGTGTTTATACTGTTGTCATGGGATGAAGGATTTTGTTGGCTAGTTAGATACCAACTTAAAAGGCTTTTTTAATCATTATTATTCAAACGTTAAATGGAATAGCAGCATGAATTTCTAACGGTTGAACCATTAAGGCTAAAGTAACTTGGTCCAGTGCATTAAAACAATTTTGTCAAGACTTATGACACATGATTAATTTGAATCACCTAGCACTTACGGCTTGCTTGCATTAAATGCACCCTTGTAATTTGGCCATAAACATTTTTTTGTATAAAAATCAGGAAGCGATACCCTGCACAGCCACAATTTCACAGTCATCAACTTGTCATCAACTTCACAGCGGGTTGTGAAAGGTTTCACCGGATGGATGATCGTCTTTGATCTCCCCAACACTTTTCAAGTGATTGTCAAGTTCCTGGATCATAGCCGTCCTGCCAACCTGGTCGTTCCTCCTCTTCTCCATAATCAAGTCCTCCAGACTCTGAAACTCGAGCACATGTGTCTGTTTGTCTGACATGAAGATTTTCAACCTGTACGGTTGCTTTCCTATCCGTATCTCTCCTCCCATTTTGAACTCGCGCTTCCCGAATCGACACCACGCAGCGAAACACTCCGAATTCCTCCAACTCAGCTCTCGTTCTTTCAGACCAACCTGTTCCATGGCGTTCTGCACGACCATATCAGGACCAAAGGGTTTGAACTTGTACAGTTCGTTAACAACCCTGCACCGTCTGCCTTGACTGGCCTCAATCAGAAAGCTGTTTTTGACTTCAGCACGGTGCAAGTGCACCACCTGTGAGTCTCCTACATACACAGCCCAGTGCGGGTACTGCCCGCTTGCGAGGAACTCCACCAAGTCTCCTGCTTTGCATATGTTTAGTAAATTCTCCGGGGAGTGAGTCTCCAGGACTGAACTCTTCACGGTCTTATCATAGATGCATTCGTCTCGATTGTAGACGGCACACTCGACCTCGTTGCACGTGTCGTAGTGTTTCTCCTCCTGATTCTGGTCTGTTCCTTCGACGTTCTCCTCCAATTCATCGTCATCGTTGGAGAATATGTACGACACTCCGATCCGGGGAGCTTCTTCAGTGTCCAACCCGTTTGGATCCACTGTGGGAACTTCAGAATAACTTAGATGTGACAGCTTGTCTACTTGATTTCCCATGCCACTTCTGGCTCTTTGAAATGTGATAGATGCTGGTGGAGGACGGCGGCTCCACCTGTTACCACTGGGAGCACGGTGCCATCTGCCAAACCGGAGGCACGACCGTACAAAAGTCACTAAAACCTCGCCAACAGGCTCGCCTCCATCGAGAGCGGCAGGTCTCTCGAAATAACATACAGTAGCTTCAATTTATTTCCAAATAGATCTGTTTACGACGCCGACGAAGGGAGAATTATGCTGTTATTTCACAAAGTCGCCTGTTCACCCAGGTGTAGGTTGGGTCTCACGCGTCACTTGATTCCTCACGCCAAAGTTAAAACGTTGTCCGCTAACTCAGTGTGTAAAAAGAGGCTGAACATGAGTTACCCTCGGTTGAAAACGGTGAACTGGTCCAGTCATTACTTTCCAACAGTAGTCTGCGTTAAGATCCCCCCGACACTGAAGTGAGTGAGCGAACACGACTGCAGATCAGCAAAGCTACAGCTGCTCTTACAAACCGAGGCTCACTTAAAGTGGAAGCGCACAATTTCAGCAGGGCACGATCAGACGTCAATCAGTCATGACAATCTACGATGTAAAGTCAACGGCAAAATCACTTTCACTCTATGCCAGAGAGCTTTTAGTCGATGTCTCGAGCAGAGTCTGCCGTCTGGCTGCTGTGAAAATGGCATTTCAACTTCTTGTAAAACGCCAAAACGCTATTATGCAAATAGGTAATGTGTTTCAAATGGATCTTCACAGTACTGAGTTCCTTGCATGCAGTGTCACCCAAGTCCCCATCTCTTAATCTGCCCCACAGGTTGTAAATATATATGCATAACCTTTATATGTATTGTGACTATGGTGAGGATCCAGAGGAAAAATGTGGGCTGATTTGAATAACCATTAGAAAAGAGATGGACGTTCAGACTGACATACTAACGCTACAATCCTGAATGAATGTTGGAATATGTTGGTAAAGCCTCTCGTTCGTCCAGGAGGGTGCCATTGTGGAAAAGGTTTCAGAGGTAGTGACGATGCTTCCTGGACGTCTTGATTTATTTAAACCGTGTCCAGGTGATCCTTAGACCTTTTCCACAATATTGAAATGTCACAATATTGAAATATGTTCAGGTAGGTTTGTAGTACAGAGGATTATGATGTTGCAGGCGCAGGTGACATCTCTCTGCTGCGAGGATACAAACATCAAGAGATAAACCGCAAACCAATCAAACCTTGCGATTGCATCACGGCTATCAGGTTGGCTTATGATTGGATGCAGTTTATCTTCGAGCTGCACATTCCTCGGATTGCTAGATGTTGACTTCCTTGTGGCTTTGGTATTCGTATTCCGCTGGAACATTGGTCAGATGAAAACTTTCTCAGCACACCACTCCGCCATCTAACAAAGTCAAGATGACTCACACAGATATGTTGTGTCATGCTCTGCCACCATCGATTTCTCGCACAATTTCTTTAGGTTCCACAGTCCTCCAACGTGAGGGGCAACTTCGTGTGACCTCCTTGTTACATGGATGAAAATGTCTGACACAACAAACCAAACCATCTCAGGTGACTTATGTCTCTTTGCCATGTGGAAACCAAAATACAATCAGCCATCTAGTCAACAACTGGACCCGGAATCAAGACGTCCCATATTTTGATCGCTGTCATCAGAATATGAGACTTCTTTGTTACGTTAGTATTTCAGTTCAAATCCACATCGTATCTGCCTAGTTTTCCATTTAACTGGTACCGGTCGTGCTTGACATGTCAGAAGTGGAGAGTTTGATTCTAAGTGCTGATGAATGTCAGCCTAAATCAGGGGTGGGCAAATCCGGTCCTCGAGGGCTGCTGTTCTGAAGGTTCTAGATGTTTCCCTGCTCCAGAACAACTGATTTCAAATGAACGGGTTGTTATCAAGCTCTGTGGAAGCCTCATAATGACCATTCATTAGAATCAGTTGTGCTGAAGCAGGGAAACATCTAGAGCCTTCAGGACAGCGGCCCTCAAGGACCGTAATTGCCCACCCCTGGTCTAAATGATCATCTTTTAGTGGGGCTGTGTCTTGGCATGAGAGCTCATATATTTTGATAACTGTAAACAAGTTGAATGTTTTGGAGGGTGAAAAAGGTTTTGAAATGTACAAAATATATTTTTTCCCTTCCTGTATATTGAGGGCTAGTATGAAAAACCCTAGTAGGCACTTAAGTATAGCAGGGGGTGCCTTTAGTGGCATATAGTGACCCGACAAAGCCCTGCCCTGAAATTATTTGGAGTTGAAACTAAACAGTTAAATTCTCATCCCATTTCTTGTCTATTGTCCTTCAAATCAATCGACGTCAAACTCTTCTCCTCAGTTGGAAACTTACGAGGACACACAAGCTAGGATGTCTTACTCATTTATAGCATTATATCAGATGTCCTAGTTACTGAAATAAGAGGAATCGACACAGAGTTGACACTCAGCTCCTGCCTGCGCCGATGATTGTCAGGCTGTGGCGTCCTCAGATGGACTGACCCAGTTTGTGCCCTCAGTGGCCCCTGGTGATGCTGTATAATTTGCAGCGCTGGGAAATTGGAGGAACAGAAGGGTGTATTCAATTAGGCTGGCTGCATGCACCCTGATGGAGACACAGCTGGGGGCAGATCGACCCTGCAATCACAATTCTTCACCCTTCTACCATGGAGTCAATGCTTCAGTCCGTCCACTTAGAAGTGACTGGTTGGTAAAAAAAAAAAAGGACAATGTGGAGGAACAATAGCAGCATTATTATTAAGGAAAGGAGTTGTGTTTGCAAATGAGAAGACGTAATGATCACCTGCTAGAAGTGTGGAGGCTTTGCTCTTTTTCTACATGAAAAGAGCCATATCTTGCCAAGCTTCAAGTTATTATTATTCATTTGTCCCAAAACCAAGTTACAACTTCCTATGAGGTACCACCAGCAGCTTACAGGTACAGGTGCAGCTAGTCTGCAGTAGTAAAATAAAAATAAAAACTGCCAAGTATTTTTGAAATGTTTTTATGAAAGCGCCTTATCTTTCCTTAAGTTTCCAAGCACAACATCCCAGAAGTCTGTATCAAATCAGAAAGGTCAGTTTGGGTTTCAAGACAAGGATGAATAACCCCCAAGACGAGTATTATGGGCTGCGAGTCAAAGGCATTCCTCACTCGACCACCATAGCAACCAGGAAATGAAAACAACCACGGCACACAGTCTGGAAGGGAGGGAATCTTTTGTCGTATAACATATTTATTTATATATTCATATACTTTTTACACATTTTTTTGTTGTCGTTGGAACAAATATCAGGTAACTGGGTCATGGAGGACGTGGTGAAGGAATGTCACCTGTTTTCGAAACCTGTTGAATTACAGGATTATTATTATTATTCACAGTCCCATCAAACAAGCTACAACAAAGAACCTTCTAGATTGCAAGGTAACGTTTTTATAAAACTAGTGGAGTTTTCTTTCCTAACACTGATGTAGAAGTTGAGAACAAGAACAGATCTGCCAGACATTCATGGTAGAATGATTGTTTAGGAAGGAGGAAACAAGCATGTAGAGGTGGAGAGTTTGGGAGTAGGTAAAGATGTGAACACTGCACTATATACACACACGCTCACACACACACACACACACACACAACACACACACACAATGATCTCTACATACACATCATGCGTTGACTGGACCTCAAGTTAGGGCTTTTTACTTCCTTATTTTATTACTACTATAAACAACCACTACAGTGCTTAAAACAGGCCAAAAGAAAGTCATTCTGCTTCATGGACCCCAGTGGGATTCTCTGAGCACCATTTCAGACCACAACACCACAGGAACCTCTTCTAGCATCAAGCTAAAACTGGAGCCAGTGAGTCAAGCTCCTGTGGGTGGTTAGTCTGGTGTTCTGGACTAGTGTCTTGATAGGAGACCACAGAGATGTGTACTGGAAGTCTGTTTGATTGAGCTCAAAACTGTCTCTTCTGGACAAGCGCCACTGCTTCCATTTACAAGGTAAACAAACTGATAGGCATCTCCCCTGCAGCTGACAGTGTTTCTAACGTGACCCAGCTCTGTCATCTACATTAGATCAAAGATGGGTTTTGTTGTGAACAAACCCCCCTCCTCTGGAGAGCAGGGGGGGGGACCACACCAAGGGACGCTCCCCAGCTGTGCACACACATCGCTGGGATCAGGAGAGGAACATTTCTGCTACTTTAGATACGCTTGACTTGACTGGCCCCATTTTCAGACATGGCAAACGCGTGTCCTTGGATGTTGGTTTGATTGTGCTGGGGAAGACGAATGTCAACACACCTGGATGTGTGTTCCTACTGGACCGAGGAGGAAATGTCCTGATACAAGATATGGGGCTACTAATGTTATAAGGCTGTAAAACAAAATAAAAGATGCTTAAACAAACGTTTACAAAAAAATATGTAGAAATTGTACACAACAAAAACAAAATATTTGGTCTTTGGTGTTCCCTCAAACTGAGAGTAATGTTTCACTTCAGTGATTAAACTGGTTCATCAGGTCACACGTAACCTTTCACTGCTGTGTTCTAGAACACACAGTAACCCATCACTGCTGCTGTGTTCTAGAACACACAGTAATCTACATCCAGTAACCCATCCCTGCTGCTGTGTTCTAGAACACACTGTATCCCATCACTGCTGTGTTCTAGAACACACTGTATCCCATCACTGCTGTGTTCTAGAACACACTGTAACCCATCACTGCTGTGTTCTAGAACACACTGTATCCCATCACTGCTGTGTTCTAGAACACACTGTATCCCATCACTGCTGTGTTCTAGAACACACTGTATCCCATCACTGCTGTGTTCTAGAACACACTGTATCCCATCACTGCTGTGTTCTAGAACACACTGTATCCCATCACTGCTGTGTTCTAGAACACACTGTATCCCATCACTGCTGTGTTCTAGAACACACTGTAACCCATCACTGCTGTGTTCTAGAACACCCAGTAACCCATCCCTGCTGCTGTGTTCTAGAACACACTGTATCCCATCATTGCTGTGTTCTAGAACACACTGTATCCCATCACTGCTGTGTTCTAGAACACACTGTATCCCATCACTGCTGTGTTCTAGAACACACGGTATCCCATCACTGCTGTGTTCTAGAACACACTGTATCCCATCACTGCTGTGTTCTAGAACAAAACACCACCTACTGGCAGACTAGATCTCTGCACATAACACAGCAAGTCAAATCATAACAAAAACAGATCTAATATTGGTACATACTGGTTCTCTAAGGAAATGTTAGGTCTGCATAGTCATGTGCAGTACTTTCTCTTCAGGCTGTTTTATTTCCTACTGTACACAGTATATTGATCCACAGGATAGAGCAAAAAAGTGCAAATAAAAGGAAAGGAAAAAAACAAAACAATGTTGTCTTTGCTAGAACTCCAATGTATAAACAAGGCGGTTTGTTAAATAGTTGTGCAAAAGAATCATGCAGTAGATCATGAATGGATGCGTGTGTGGGGGGTGGGGGTGGGTGGGGGTGGGTGGGGGTCTGAGGCCTGGTCTGGCTACAGGATTGGTCCTAGGTATCTTTAAACCAGGTTTCCCAAAAGAGTCTGTCGACACTTGTCAAGATCAATTTGTGACTTTTTTGTTGTTGTTTTTTTTTCTTTGTCTTTTTCGAGAACATCTAACAAACTCAGTATTTAGGCAAAATACGGAAAACATCCATTGATATCGTACACTTAATTGTACTGCGTGACATCTGCCCCAAAAAAACACTGCTCTTTTCATGTGTGTCTATTTTTGTCTTTTTTTCTTTACATCGTCAGGTTGTTACATCAGTATCACTTGAACAAACCATCACAGACTGGGCTATCAACGCCACAGCAAAGTTCACACTGGCTTTATAGAAACACAAGCAGTCACATACTGTAGTGGCTTGAGGGAGTTGGTGTTGAACTGTTGAAGGGGTGTGTGGGAGTTGTTGCCACGGTGAGGGTTGATGGGCGTGCTCTTACAGGCAGGCGTGGAAGCAGGGGGCGGGGCTTGTGTGGACAGGAGTTCCAGGTGCGGGGAGGCGGTGCTTAGGCTTGTTGGTCCTTCTGCAGGGCGGAGATATGTAGAGGGGGCGGAGCCCGGCCGGACCACTCCCTCAGCGTGCCGTCCTTGAAGAGCAAGTTGAGGGCGGGCAGGGGCACCCCCGTCTCTGCAGGGGGCTGGCTGAGAGGGCCGGAGACTCCGCTATCTGGGTCTGCTGCTGGCTGACTGCCATCCTGGGGGGGGGGTGTCGGAGGGAGAAATAATGGGAGGGTGATGACACAGTACAAGGTCAGTGCCACTAGTCAGGATAAAATCAACTCCCCCAAATGAATTCTGTGGTATTCAGACGCTACTTTGGTGAGGTAAGCTGCTAAGTCATGTGGCATTGTGTAACAAAAATGAAATTCTGCTTGCAGGACAGTCAGTCTGTACGGAGGAACTTCAAAGCAAAGAAATCGCTCACCTGGAACGACTGAACAAAAGTCAGCACCTTCAGCGACAGCTTACGACTAGAGTAGAGCAACTGTTGAAGACTGAAATCAAAATAAAATACAAGAAATCAACACTTTCAAACTCATAGACAGAATCATTTTGTTTGTTTGTGTCATTTCCTCCCTGGACAGGAAGTGAGGCAGGCCGGTGGGAGGTTATGTAGCCACCTGTCTCTGCTGCAGAGCTTGTGTGAGGTGATCTTCCGACACACTTTGCGGTTGAGCTCCGAGCTGAAGAGAGGCATCCCAAAGGACAGCTCCAGGGGGACCCACTCATCCTCACCAAAGGAAGCTGTGAGTGTGAGTGTGTGTGAGAGAGGGTTTGTATGTGTGTGTGTGTGTGTGTGTGTGTGAGAGAGGGTTTGTTTGTGTGAGTGTGTGTGTGTGAGAGAGGGTTTGTATGTGTGTGTGTGTGTGTGTGTGTGTGAGAGAGGGTTTGTTTGTGTGAGTGTGTGTGTGTGAGAGAGGGTTTGTTTGTGTGAGTGTGTGTGTGTGTGAGAGAGAGGGTTTGTTTGTGTGAGTGTGTGTGTGAGAGAGGGTTTGTGTGAGTAAGAGAGAATGTGTGTGTGCGTGTGTGTGTGAGAGAGTTTGTGTGTGTGTAACAGAATGTGCATGTGTTTGTGTGTGTGTGAGTGTGTGTGTGAGAGAGGGTTTGTGTGAGTAAGAGAGAATGTGTGTGTGCGTGTGTGTGTGAGAGAGTTTGTGTGTGTGTAACAGAATGTGCATGTGTTTGTGTGTGTGTGTGTGTGTGTGTGAGAAAGCGATAGGAGAGATCAAAGTATACATTTATAAAACCCGGCAAATCATACAGTCAAGTAAGTGCCAGTGAAATGCTGGGTAGAGTCCTGGATCACCCCAGACCATGTGACTCCACCTGGGGGGAGGGACCACCTACCTTCTGAGCCCTTCCCTTTGCCCTCTCCGTTCTCCTCTGTGACCAGCTCAAAGGACTCGGTGCTGCCGTTGGTGTCGAAACCCCCACCGAGATGAGTGTCCCCTGAACCCATGGAGGGGAGGGCGGGAGAGAGAGAGAGGGGGGGGGGGGGGGGAGAGAGAGAGAGAGAGAGTGAAGTCAAGTGACAATCTAAAAATAAAGAGATTAGACCAAGCAATTCTTTTTTTTTTATATGATTGATCCTCGTTTATTAGAAAGTTTTATTTCCACTAACAAAGAAATGAAGACATGACTGGCTTGGGTTATTGAGGCTTGATCCAGCTGGTTAGGACTCGGTTGCCAGGTGTGTGTGTGTGAGTGTGTGTGTGTGTGTATCTTTGAGTGTGTGTGTGTGTGAGCGGCCCTCTCACCCCTGCAGTCGTTGGCATCGCTGCCCCTGCGTCGGTGCCTGTTGCAGGGGTTCAGCATGGTGACGTAGCCACACTGGTGATCCAGGTCCACCTTCTCCCTGAGCGTCCGCAGCGCCTTGTGCACGCACATGTTGGAGCTGGAGTACTCTGCACACAGGGGACAGACCGTTACACACACGCACACACAAACACACACACACACAAGCACTCCCTCTCTAAGTTGCCGCCCTGCACTTCTCACAGCGCTTGTTTAGCGTCGTCATCTCTCTCCCATCTTTAAAGGGGTTGGACGTCTCTCCCTGGACTTGACATCTTTGAATGCCTTTGTGTTCCAAAGCGGTGTGTGACAACAAGCCTTTGTACGTTTCTTTAAAAAAAAGCTCTATACAAATCGACTTCGCTTTGATGGTTCATTATGTTGAAGGCGATGAACTGGGGACCAGCAGTTAGGACATGCGCGTGCGTGCGACCCTGGGATACATATCAAGTGCGCCTAAGCATCCGACAACATTCGCAGTAAATACTCCAGTTTGTTATTACTGTTCGCTTAAACCAACAGCTCTTACAACTGGGTAGCCATTAGCTTCAGTCACAGCCAGCAACATGTTCTGTCAGGCAGCCAATGGAAGACCAGCTGAAGAGAATATAGTGCAGATGACATCAGATATAGACTGACAGGGAGGAGGTGTTCTCACGGAGAGCGTACCTCCTTTAAGGTCCTCCTCGTCGAAGGGGAAGGGGATGTGGATGGTGTCTCCGTGTCCGTTTATCCCATGACCCTACACACACACACACACACACACACACACACACAGATACACACTTCACTAAGGGAGATTAACATGCAAACATTTGTATATATATATATATATATATATATTGCTTACTTGCATTCAATCATCCTATATTTGTGTGTGTGTGTGTGTGTGTACCTGGATGAGGACTGCAGAGTGGGTCAGGGCATCATTAAGCATAGTTAGTACGTTGGAGGTTGAGACGACGCCAGGGTCATGACCCCAGGAAGTAATCAGCAACCTGTCGTAAACCTACAACACACCAACCGCAAAACATTTTACTCTCAAGTAAACAGACAAATATCTTAAAAACATACTAGATAGGGTTAAGGGTTTAAATCTATAAGCCATGCGTTTGCAAAGTGTCAAACACAGCCAGTTCATCCGTGGTACCACATATCTCTTACAGCGTCTCAGGCAGAAACATGGATCTTTTGACAGAAGACATCAAACACAGACCTGGAAGATGTCCGGAAGCTTCCGGAGGCGAGAGCCCTTGGACAGCAGCAGAGAGGGCGGGCCCTGGCCGGTCACATGGTACAGGTAGAGCTTGAACCAGATGGAGCTGATCTCAGGGATGGCTGGGCCGATGTGCTGGAGAGAGATACACACACACACATCAATCAGATCAGTAAAACATCAGACACACACCTCCCACATGGGCGGGGATAGGTGTTCGTGCATACTCCTACACACGCACCCCGACACACACACCCCTACACACACACCCCTACACACACACCCCTACACACACACCCCTACACACACACCCCTACACACACACACCCCTACACACACACACCCCTACACACACACCCCTACACACACACCCCTACACACACACCCCTACACACACACCCCTACATACACACCCCCACACCGCTGGCTTGTGGGAGGGGCTGTTGGCTCCAGCAGGAGAGGACAGAGGAATAACAAACACATACACAAACAAACAGGACGAGGAGGCTCAGCGAGGGAGCGCAGGAAAGGAGAGGAGACAGAAGCGCTGGTGTTTATTTCCAGCTTCCTGAGTCTCTCTCCCCTTCCCTTCAAAGGCTGCCTCCTGATGGGAGGAGCTTGGAGGCTGGCCAGGTGCTGGTGGGGCCTGCGGAGTGACGGGGGTGGAGGAGGAGGAGGAGGAGGGGGATCTCAGGCTGTGTGCTCACGCAGCGCGCACACACACACACACATCAGACACGGAGCAGGTAAACGCTCATGCATGCACACACCCATCACACGCACAAAGCAGTAGACTAATGCACCAACACACACACACACACACACACAACAGAAATTGTAAAGAGATAGGCGCACAAAGCAACCCACACAGCACCACACACACACACACACACACACACACACACATTCATCAGACAGATGCGCGTGACGGGGAGGTGGAGAGAGGTAGGTTACCTGGGGCGTGCAGCTGCTGATTGGTCGGATTTCGTTGCTGAGCGGTGCCATGGAGACCAGGAGTTTGTAGTTCTTGTTGAGGACTCTGCTGCAGGTAGCCGGGTCCAGACCCAGCAGGCTCTCACACCGAAGCAGGTCCAGAGGAAGGCCTGGACCGGGGAAACCAGACGGGGAGGGGGTGGGAAGAGGACCAGGAAGAAAACCCACACAAACACAGTGAGCTAAAGACCCAATGGCGTATTTACATGACCGCTTCCTTGTAGTTATTCAAATCCAACCTTGGGTCATTTCCTGTATGCTCTCCCCTTTCTACCTTACATTTCCTACATTTACATTTATTCATTTAACGCTTTCATCCAAAGCGACTTAAAGTAAGTACAGGGACTGTCTATTTAAAATAAAGTGTGGACTTTTAATACTTAATATACTGTGTCAATGTTTCCTGTTTCTCTCTTTCTCTGTGTCCTCTCTGCATCACATGACATGCTGTCCTCTCTGCATCACATAACATGCTGTCCTCTCTGCATCACATGACAGGCTGTCCTCTCTGCATCACATGACAGGCTGTCCTCTCTGCATCACATGACATGCTGTCCTCTCTGCATCACATGACAGGCTGTCCTCTCTGCATCACATGACAGGCTGTCCTCTCTGCATCACATAACATGCTGTCCTCTCTGCATCACATAACATGCTGTCCTCTCTGCATCACATGACATGCTGTCCTCTCTGCATCACATGACATGCTGTCCTCTCTGCATCACATGACATGCTGTCCTCTCTGCATCACATGACAGGCTGTCCTCTCTGCATCACATGACAGGCTGTCCTCTCTGCATCACATAACATGCTGTCCTCTCTGCATCACATGACATGCTGTCCTCTCTGCATCACATGACATGCTGTCCTCTCTGCATCACATGACAGGCTGTCCTCTCTGCATCACATGACATGCTGTCCTCTCTGCATCACATAACATGCTGTCCTCTCTGCATCACATAACATGCTGTCCTCTCTGCATCACATGACATGCTGTCCTCTCTGCATCACATGACATGCTGTCCTCTCTGCATCACATGACATGCTGTCCTCTCTGCATCACATGACATGCTGTCCTCTCTGCATCACATGACATGCTGTCCTCTCTGCATCACATAACATGCTGTCCTCTCTGCATCACATGACATGCTGTCCTCTCTGCATCACATGACATGCTGTCCTCTCTGCATCACATGACAGGCTGTCCTCTCTGCATCACATGACAGGCTGTCCTCTCTGCATCACATGACAGGCTGTCCTCTCTGCATCACATGACATGCTGTCCTCTCTGCATCACATGACAGGCTGTCCTCTCTGCATCACATGACATGCTGTCCTCTCTGCATCACATGACAGGCTGTCACCATCCAGCCTGGTCCCAGGGGGCGTGAGTGAGAGGTCAGAGGTCAGGGGGAGTTACCGATGTTGGGCAGGTCAGGGCCCTGGTCGGAGGTCAGCTCCTTGTTGTATCGCAGGAAGAGGATGGTGTTCCTGAGGGTCAGCGCGTGGTCGAAGTACCTCTGGGCCTCCCCCTCTGCTGTGCTCTCCACCTGACCGGGAGAGAGAGGGCTTCATGGTCAGCCTGGGGGTGTGTGTGTGTGCGTGTGTGCCTGTGTGTTGGTCTGCTGCCTCCCGGCCAGGTGACATCCAACAGCTCCCCACAACATGCTTTCATGGAGCTTCATAAGTGTTCATTAGTGCTTCATAAGGGTTCATTCATGCTTCATAAGGTTTCATTAGTGCTTCATAAGGGTTCACACTGTTTCATAAGGGTTCATTAGTGCTTCATAAGGGTTCGTGAGGACACACCTTCTCCAGCTCAGCCAGGAAGCTGTCCAGGGTCTCGTCTGATAGCTTCCCCACCTCAAACATGGTCACCGCATGGCTCTTCAGATTCTGAGAAACACACAAACACACACTGGTGTTACAGAAAGGATGTACAGTATATCATGGATCCTCATCCTCCCGAAATGCAGCACTGAGCGCCACAGGAAGTCATTCCTACCTGTGGCCATCAAACTTTACAATTCCTCACACCATTAGTATGTGAGCCAACTGTGTATTCTGTGACATAACATAACATCCGGTAATTTAACAATGTACATTAGGCAATAGTCTGACATAACATCCTGTAATATAACTATGTATATCCTGCTAAAACTCTGTATATCCTGTAAACCCTGTACATCCTGACACAACACTGTATATTCTACAAGACCAATACTTGTATAATTGTAATTGTATAGTCTGTACATAATCATTTATCCAAGCCAGTACACACACAGACACACACACACAGACACACACACACTTCTCCCTGTGGACACTCACAGGTGACAGGTTGCCCATCATGAGAAAGGCGGTGAGGGTGGAGTCAAACAGGAAGGCGATCCTCTTAGTGGGCGGAGCCGGGGCGCTTAGGCTGCCCACGCTGGCTGTGTCTGCTGCAGAAAGAAAACTACATGTCCCATAATGCCTCTGGGCTGGCCCTCAGGCCTAAGCGCCGGAGTTACAGTGTACGCTAAAGAGTGGCAACGCAGGGTTTGCACATGCTCACACACACACATATTCAAAAGCGCCATAATGGTAACCACTTACTAGAATGATCATATATAGTGACTGTTATAACTTTTAAGATATTATCAATAAGACACTAACACATTTGACTGTTAATGTTTGGGCCCATCTCAGTGTTATGTTCAGTTATATTCTCTTTTGTACCTCTGGGAAGTCGCTTTGGATAAAAGCATTAAGTGAAAATGTTTCACAATCTTGGCCATGTTCAAAGTGTTGAATTTATCCCCCAGGGTGTGGCGGAGGTACCTTGGTCCTCCAGGCTGGTGGTGTCTGTGTCAGTGGCTGAGGATCCCCCCTCCATCACCGGGCTGCCCTGCTCCCACGACAGCAACATTTTCTGGGGATCCATGGTTGTCCTACATCACCCACACAAACACAGCAGGGCGTTCAGTCTGTCTATGTGGAAGTCTTCTGTCAGATGGAACTATCTGTTCTAGAACGTCATATATTTTGTTTTCATATCAATTTTTTATGTTGCCATGCCTGATAACATGTTAAATCAAGAATGGAACGCAATTAGATGTTGAAATTCTCTGCGGACCAGACAGACCTGAAACATATCTATGTGAAAATGTCTGCTGTAAAGACAGTTTGAGTGGGATGTGTGAGGTAGTAGGCGTCTGAAGGAGAAATGACTGCAGTAATAACGGTGCGTTTTGCCTCAAGTACATAAGTGCAAATATTTGACGCACTTGAAGGTTTTTTTTATTTACTTGGGGGATGAAGCAAACATAAATGCTTAGTGTCTGAAAAAAAAACAAGCTTTTAGAAAGGATGGATGGACGGATGTACAGATAAATGAACAAAAAACACTTGCAATTATTATTGTTATTATTGGCAGATACATGTTGAGTAAAAAAAAAAAAAGAAACAAAATTGCTGTTGAAATGGCTTAAGCTTTGCCGTCATCACTAGGTATATGAACCTCGCCCTTCTGCTGAGGGGTAAAAGGTTGTTGGGTAAAGATGTCAGGACGGTTGGAATCCACTTGAGGTAAACAACATTTGCCTATCGTGATAAAGTCCAGACAGCTACCAGCATGTTTGCAGGAATACATGCCAGTGTCTTCCAAACATCTGTGTCTGCTAACATCGTGCAACAGACGTTGCAGTGCGACCACTGGATGCTACGCTTAGAAAAATCAAGCAAAGCTGGTGCGGGTGGGCTCCATACACACTTAAAGGCAGGGGAGGCAATTTTGTTGAAAAGCACTTTCTGTCATATTTTTCCCAAAAGTAACTTCACAATCTCGATAGCAATCAATATCTGAAAGGTTTGACGGTAGTATGAAATCGTTCTGACAGACATTTAAGGAGTGGGTTCAGCCAATTCACATCCCCTACGAGAAAGTTGTACCTCATGAAATGAGAATAAAAACATTCTGTTTGATTGTAACTTTCTAAGTATCTTGGTTCCAGTTTCGTCTGAACGTCTGAATAATTGTACCTTCATTGATAGATGGAAACATGGACGCATTCACAAGTAAATTAACTAAATGAAAGTGGGGAAAAATGGCATATGGTCAAAATGCGTACTTGAGTCTATTGACTGACGGGGCACTTTTCCAGGTGGGGTGAAGCAGGTCGGAACTGAAGGCATGACCCTTCTTCAGGGCAAAGCCCAGGCGACAGTACATGGACACTGCATTCTGATGGAACAGAGTAGAAATCACATTAACACAACATCCAGAACATCTGAATGTCCCTTGTAACTGGACAAAGGATTAGCCAAGTCATTCAGAATGGCCGTTACGCCAATCCAATTTAAACTCGATCTTTCTGAGAATTTCAGAAAGGGAAATTTTTTACTGGTAAGTTCATAGCAGGACAAAATGGTCCTTGAATATTCCTGCGTTGCACCGATCGTTTTTGAAAAAGCATTCAGGAAAATTTGGGACACCCAAACGATTATAGTTCAAGGTACTTCCTGGCTGTGTCGCATTCAATGTTACCATTAAAGACTAAAATAACATTTCATAAAATATCCCTGAAGTACAGCACTTAAATAACAGGAAGTGACATTCAAGGAGGAGAGAGAGCATCTCAAAGTCTCCATGCTAACTCCATTTCCCCCTGAGGTAGTTTGCTGTCTGGCAGTTAAGTGAAAGGAACTGTGGGAAAAGTAGGTCAGAGATTTGATCTAACTCAAACACAGGCTTTCACCTTCCAGTTGCCTCTGTAGTCAGTGTGTGAACCCGTGGCACCCATGTGATGCAGTGAGAGCTCTCTGTGTGTGATTATGTCATACATGCATGTTCCTTTGTACATCAGAGAATGGCAACTACATCGGTTTGTGATTCCTTTTTTATGTGTTAAGACAGCAATTCATACAGAAACTCACTCTTTTACTCTGCGTGTAATAGCACAGTGCCTCATCAAAAACCTAGCGGGACCTTCTGTTCTAGAATCTTTTCAGACCGCTGTGGAACCTTTTCAAATGGCCTAACATTTACATTTAGCAGACACTTTTATGCAGAGCGACTTACAGCAAGTACAGGGACATTCCCCCCTGAGGCAAGTAGGGTGAAGTGCCTTGACTTAGCCAGGAATCGAACTGACTACCTTCTGATCACTAGCCCACCGCCTTAACCACCTGACTGTCAATTTAGGAGACAGTCAGGTTTGTCGTAGATTCAGAGTCCCCAAACATTGCAAGTACCCACCTTCACAAGACCCAAGTCGATCTCCAGCACGTTTGCAAGCTAAAAGACAGAGAGAAACAAAGAGAGAGAGAGAAAATGAATTTTTCTCAAAAGCCAACAGTATTATAAATGATTGTTTACAGGTACTACACCAAAAAGCTATCCTTTTGTGCCAAATTCTACCCACCTCTGACACATTTGTCTGTTCATCGATGGAGACAAATATTTTGTAGAGGAGAGTCTCAAAATAATCCCCCTGAACTCGGTTCATCACAAACCCTTCAAGTGGGGGCACTGCAATAGAAGACAACATGAACAAAGATATTTTTCACAATGCATATTTTGGAACTGGATAACATTACCATCCCCCCCACCCCCATTTATCGACACTTACTTATGACAAAGTGAAAACATGTTTTTAGGAATGTTGGCAAATTTTCCAAAACGTGATCGCATTTACATAAGCATTCAGTCTCTTGTTGTGGGAAATTGCAGTCAGCTGAATCTAATTCGCTTCACTTATCCTCGAAATGTGTAGAAATGGCTAAAGTAAAGCTCAGAATACTTAAAAAGAATAAGTGGTTCTATTTTGTTACTTTTTCGAAAATTCAAAAATGAAGATGAAGTGTTGTTTAAAACACAGTAAACAGTGCTACAAGGGAAGCTGTCTAAGGGATCTAAAAGGCGAACACATGTTCTTTACCATCTGCAAAGCCAAATGGATCAGTAATGATGCCATTACCTCATTGTCAAACAGTCGACACTCATTTACCAATAATTCTCAGCCATCAAGGCCCTGGACTGTATTGTGAAAAAGAAAGACGGCTTTCCATTTAGAACTCCTGGCGGGACATGGACATAAAACAAGACAGGTTGTGTATATACACACACACACACACACACACACACACCTGAGATGCAGCTGTCATCCGATATGGGAACATCCAAGTAGATGTAGCCTCTGTTGTACAGACCTGAGGACACAGGTCACGTCAGTCACATGCTAATTAAAAGAACAACAAAATGTACCTAGCCTAATGTAATTAACAACAAAGCTACAGCTAGCTTGAAAGTTTGATCGTCCAGCACAATGGATTCAACCAAAACCTACCGTATCTTTTAAAACAGAGCTTGTAAAATTCCCACACGGGAAAAAACAATATCTCATTTTAATGTGGGGAAAAAAAAGCAACCTTATCTTTTCTGAAACTACTTCTGTTAGATAATTCTAATACAGCCCACCAGTTTCCCTCTCATAAAGCCCGATCATTGCTGCGGTGCTTGCAAATTTAATGCCAGGGAGACGGCTATTCAGCGGAAATCGTTCGTCAATAAAGCTCAGTTTAACAGTACAGCCAGGCAGATGCAGATAAATACACTAAGCTGTTTTGGGGTGGGTTGGGTAGAGGAGGTACAGCAGGTAGAGGAGTTGGTGCTTACTAAGAACTACATTGTATTCCATCGATCCGGCCAGCTGAGGTCCAGAATCGATCATCTTATCGATGGCCTTCCTTTCTGCCGTGGAGCAGATCTGTAATTAAACGCAACACACACACACACTGCTGCAGTCACTTTAAGTGTGAGTGTGTGTGTGTGTGTGTGTGTGTGGTAGACGGACAGTAGAGGGAACAAAAGCACCAAGTAAAATCTATCAGAAAGAAGAATGGCTGAAATCTGACCAGTCTGAATGATGGTAGTGCTGATACAAAGTCATTTAACGACAGGCATCAACAACTCCACGTATGCTCAATTGTGTTTCTTTTGATACTGTGCAATTGTGCAACTTCACCAAATGACTTTATCTATTGACTTGTGCCAATGTGTGCTTTTATTATCATTTCCATTTGTCTAAACCAGCTTGTGCAGCTTGCAAACACCACAAGCATGCCAGTAAACTGCTTTATACTCTCCGAGTAGCAGAGCTGAGTACAGTACAGTTCCTGGTGCTCATCGATCACACCAGGCAGCATGTTCGCTCTGCGTCCTCTGGGCTGCTCTGAGTGGAGGTCAGGAGGATGACAGTACCCTGATGTCGTCTTCCGTGATGTAGCCAGTCTGCGCCACCCACCAAGGTTCCACAGAGATCTCCACAGGCTTGGAGGGGAGCAGGTCTCGAGCTGATTTCCTGCGGAAGAATTTCTGATGGTCGGGGGGGGGGGGGGGGTGCAAGGGCAGGTGTTGTGGGCGAGGTCATGTATACAACTGGTTCGAGGGTAAACATTTGATCTTTCTAGCAGTTTCTACCACATATCTATGTCTGAACAACAAAGTTCAATGTCTATAATATGCATAAAAGGTTTGATGGAAAATATATGCATATAAAAGGTGTCCATTTACTGCTACTACTACTACTTTGTCTAGTGAGTTCAATCAGGTAAATAATGGAGTTTATTATATAACTTCTATATAATCCTTGTGTCTAGAGACAGACGTAAAATTCGATTCAGATAAACCCAAGGTGACTTGTTGACAAATGTTGTTCTTACTTTAGAGGATCTGCACTGGTTCATCAGGTCTATGTACTGGTTTCTTCCTATGCCCATCAGCCTCAGACCTGAGGGGGAAAAGGAACAAAATCACCCTCAACCCAATCGACGCCTCAACATTAGAAAATAGTTTCTCAGATGGTTAACAGTTCAGGAGTTCAAAAATGCTAAGTCTTTTGAACAAAAGGAACCGTTTTGCCCTCAAAGGGTCTGTCTCAAATGTTGCTAACTTCTTCCAAGTCAGGGTGTATTATACCTCAGTCACACTTTACTTTTTTACTGTATTGACCATTTTGCAGCAGACAGTGACAGGGGAAGATATACTGATTAGTTTCTGCCTATCCAGACTCAGCCAAAAGGAGGTACATTGGAAAATAATCGCTTTTCCTCAAATGTAAAGAACTCAAAGAGTATAAAGCACCGCTGAATGAATCATCTAAACCCTGCCTCTCCCCCACACGCACACAGTCTCTCACACACACACACGTCACACAAGCCCCCTTCATTCCCTGTCTTTGGTATCGCGTGGTGTGATAATGCGTGCGCCATGGTGAAAACTAGGCAGGGACTCTGCAATCAAGGTCCGAGATTCAAAAGAGAAGTTCAAAATAGTGATGCCTGTTGCTGCTCCTAATCAAGGTGTGGGTGTGAGTCAGCAAAAGAACACCGCAGCTCTGTTCTTTCCAGAGATCAGAGCAGAGAAGCCCGTCAATCCCAGGTTCAGCTGCCTGTTGACGGCCTGTGCAGAAAGCCGTCATCAGGCTTTCAGTCAGGCAGCCACAGGGGACAGATCTTTACCTGCCCACTGGTAAAACCTACTTCATCTGACAGCTAAAAGGACCCCTGCAAAACGACCACGTTTAAAATGCCGGTTTTGCGACAGTGACTTGGGTCAGATGCAGGGCTGTCAACGAATATTCTACATTTGAATATATATTCGAATAGTGTTTAAAAAACGAATTTCGAATATGAAAACGTATATTCAAATGTAAAAGAATCGCGACCTTAAATTTCTTTTGATCAACACTCAACATTTGTTTATTGTTGTTGTTCATTTAAACCGCTGTGCGCGGGAGAAAAAGAAAAGGGGCGTGTGTGCGAGCGAGAGGCCAAGGTCTGCGGTCTTAGCCATTAGTTAATCTACTTCTTTTTGTGTAGGTAATATGTTGTTAAATTAACTTAAATATATTACCTATACAGGGTTATGTCTCGTTGTATTAATTTGTCCTGTTATTGACGTGCCTAATGTGCAACCAGGAAACTCGAATATACTCAAATATATTCGAATACATGTGTGGGGAATATTCGATTATTCGAACGTCATTTTTTAGCAGTTTTGACAGCCCTAGTCAGATCAAAGAAAAATGCAGGCTAAATACTACTGTAAGTATGAGACACATAGGTTGTTAATCAGATAAAGATAATTGGTTAACGAGGGACTCACAGTCAGCAGCAGTGAAGTTAGGCAGAGAGTCGTAACTTTTCTCGCTGTTCATGATGTCCTAGAAGTGGGAAGCAATCAATGAAGAAGAAAGAAAAACATTAAACCAATTTCCCTCCTTGAGCGACCATTTCCTTAGCTTTGATTAATTGTGAACAGATAAAGTCACTGAGCTAATTTCCAACTTCCCATTTCCACCAGGCACATAAAAAGGGATTATTAAAGTCTGTCATATCCCTCCTTTACACATTTAGATGGTTTGGCAGAATATGACTTTGCAAGCGAGAAAGCACATTTTGAAAGTTTTCCACACCAAACCAAAAATCAGGCGGGTTTTGTGTTCAGGACAGCATTACAATGAAGACAGATTCTGAATGCTAAATCAGTCTGTTATCCACTTGAAGTAGAATAATCACAAAAATCAACTTCAAAGGCTGCAGTGGAACTAACCAACCTTCCAGTGAGTCACACCTTGGAACTTCTTACCAACGGGTTTAACATTTCAAATATGACAGCATGTCTGGCTGAAGAACACCCCTTATGTATTCAGTTACACTACACAAAGGCAGGCACACACACACACACACACACACAGAACTTGGATTGACAAAGTCCACCTAGTGATCACATGACACTGAGGTGATTGTGTGAGAGTAAGAATGACTTTCAGTGTCTTGTTTAGCAGGGAGGGGAATAGCCATTAACTTACAATACTAAAAACAACTGCATGGTGAACACACGTGAATAAGATTTAGAAGCGAAAGGATCTGCCAGAAGGCCTTTTTGTTACACCAACCTTTTACTAATGGTCTTTTTCCTGGGGTGCAAAAGATTGTGTTGACTAAGCAGCCTAGCCCTGAAAGTGTTTCCCCCCCCCCACACCTGTTCTGTGCCAGCAGCACTTGGCAAAGCTTGTGAGTGGCAGTTCAAACAAATTAGACCGAAACAACATATGTACAGGGGGGCTGAGGTGGGGGGGGGGGGGGGGACATGCAAATACAGGGATTACAAATGTAAATGCAACCCATTCCTGGTGGATTATCATCACAATGTTGGTCTTTATACTTCATCACGATGTCAGTTTCAATTCAAACCTGCGTCACAATCTCACTCTGTTACACTGCTGGACGAACGAGGGTCTACATCAGGGGTGTCCAATCCTGGTCCTGGAGGGCCGCTGTCCGGAAGGTTCTAGATGTTTCCCTGCTCCAGAACACCTGATTCTAATGAATGGATCGTTATCAAGCTCTATGGAAGCCTCATAATGACCCTTTATTTGAATCAGGTGTGCTGGAGCAGGGAAACATCGAAAACTGTCAGGACAGGGGACCTTGAGGACCAGGATTGGAGACCCCTGGTCTACATCAACCCTTCTCCAGGAAGTAAGGTGACTGAGCAGTGAGGGTATCCGGCTTATGATCAGAAGCTCGATTCCTGTTAGATTCCCGTCTGAGGCAACATGATGCTGTGTCTCTGGGCAAGGCACTTCACCCTACTCGCCTCAGGGGGAATGTCCCTGTACTTGCGGTAAATCTCTCTGGATGAGACAGTCTGCTAAATGACTGAATGAAAATGTTAATGTATTACATGTGTAGGACAAGGCAAGTTACTAGTGTGTCACAGTACCTCCATGATTCCTATGTAGTAGGAGAAGGGGGTGATCCTCAGGCCTTTGACCATGATGTCAGACAGATGGTAGGGATACAGCATCAGGTGATCCCTGCTGTACTTCAGCAGCTCCTCGTAATACTTCCTCTCATCCTTCCTCACGTGTCTCACTGCGCAGGCGGTGACAAGGCCAAGAAAACAGACCGTTAAAGAGGGGAAAATGTACCAAACGAATTAGCGAAACAATTATCTGATCAGAAGGTGCACCTTGGACCTGCAATACAATTTGGCTTTTTTTTTTTTTTTTGGTATATAAATATAATGTGACTTGATATCTGTACATACAACACTATAAATATATAAATACAATACAGCTGTATATTTGTACTACCAAATCACTTTTAATACCCTGTACAAACTCTGTATATTCTGCTTCTGCTACCGGTGTTGCACCTCTGGTTGGATGCTAACTGCATTTTGTTACCCTGTACTTACGTTACATACGTTTGTAATTACATTAAAGTTGAATCTAATCTAATCTAATCTAAAAAAATACATAAATCAACAGAAATTACATGTGACATCATGCATGTCTAACATTACAATTCCTAGGTATGGATATTCTTTATGTCACTGTTAATTAAGGTATAGTGCTGCTTTGTGTTAAACAGAAGCCACTGGTGAATATCTGGTGCTGTCATCCATTATTGAGTAGAGGCACAGAGGAGAGCTTCTATATAGGATGTTATATATAGGATATATACATAGGATCTTATATATATATAGGATGCTCACCTAGGTTATTGCGGAATCGAAGCTGATTCCTAATACTGTACAGCAAAACATGCTTCTCGTATTCACGCTGCGAATTTCCCAGGCTCTGTAAAAACAGAGGGAGAGAAAAATGACATTTAAATGTAATGTCATAATGCAAAGAGACAAGTGCCGCATTTCCTCTGACTTAGTATCTTGACATTGACACATAGCAGCCTCCAGTTAAACACGACATCTTGGCATAATAGTATTATTATTATTAATAACTCGGTGTTGGTGGGATCAGGTGGTGTTTAGTAAAATGAGGCTGTATCTCTCTTGCAGCAACACCTTTCGCTTACCACTATCAAATAAAATACTTACAATATAGCTTGGTTATTATAGCTGGTTTATATCATTGATATGCAGATGGTATAATAATGGTATCAATCTTCATGTGAGTCATGTGATTGAGATTAGCTTCAGTTAGCATGTAGCTCATGTTTTGCCTTGAAGATGAAGCTTTCGACTGAATGACAAACTCAGTGTCTATGCAGGTGCAGATGGTTACACAACCGGTGTTGGATATGACTTCACACCGTATAAATACAGATTTGATGAATGACAAAGCGCACAGAGCGATGATGACTTTACCTGTTTGACATTAGCTGGCAGTTTGTTCCACGGATAATTCTGCCTGATATGAAATTCCACGTCAGTGTTCATTGCTTCTGCAATCTGGACTCACAATGACAACAACGGGGCTTCCGGGCCAGTCCTAATTGACTGTACCCCCCGAGCCTGGACTAATGAACGAAATAATGTTTCAAGTTGGCGATCTTTGTAATCTGTACAGGTTTCCTTTTTTAATAAATGTCCACTTCCTTGTTGTATTTTCGTGCCACCGTTCGTCACGCTTTGTTATGTTCGTCACTTCCGTCTGAGGCGTAACCAATGAGGTGTCTCTAACGGAGGGGGGGGGGGTGTAATGATCTACCATGGAGATGATGCGATGAACGGAGGGGGGAGTTAATGATCTATTCCTGGTGATGATGCGGTGAACGGAGGGGGCAGTTAATGATCTACCATGGAGATGATGGGGTGAACTGAGGGGGTAGTTAATGATCTACCCCTGGTGATGATGCGGTGAACTGAGGGGGTAGTTAATGATCTACCCCTGGTGATGATGCGGTGAACTGAGGGGGTAGTTAATGATCTACCCCTGGTGATGATGCGGTGAACTGAGGGGGTAGTTAATGATCTACCCCTGGTGATGATGCCGTGAACTGAGGGGGTAGTTAATGATCTACCCCTGGTGATGATGCGGTGAACTGAGGGGGTAGTTCATGATCTACCCCTGGTGATGATGCGGTGAACTGAGGGGGTAGTTAATGATCTACCCCTGGTGATGATGCGGTGAACTGAGGGGGTAGTTAATGATCTACCCCTGGTGATGATGCGGTGAACTGAGGGGGTAGTTAATGATCTACCCCTGGTGATGATGCGCTGATTGCTTTAATTAACGGATCCTCAAGGCACACGCATTCTCCTTCGCAAGTGAACCTCAGTTTACGGTTTGTTTGTAGTAAACCATGTTGACATGTCAACTGCTGTGCTTTTATAGCACTTAACTTACCATGAACTATGTCTGTTGCTGCATGTGGTAAAATCTCCTATACAAGAGGACCACACTCATTTATCATTCAAATACAATATGAGGAAAATAGTTTTTCCTTGCTCCGTAAAAATCATACTTCTTAAAGATGAACACAAATATCCATTGAAATATGTTACTGTAACTGAATTTCATGACATGTCTTGTATGTGTCATTTAAATTAGAAAATAATCCACATTTCCAGACGTTAAAGTTTGGCTGTTGAGCATACACACGCAACCTACCAGTAAATTAGGCTGTCACTTGGTAACCAGAATAAACAGTATACAGTTACACTTAAACAGTTGACCAAACCAAACTGTATACCCAGACGAATGACCAGTCCTATTCAGCAGACGTCTTACTCATGCTAGAAATGTCTTGCTATGTCATTCAATCTAATCTGACGCATCTCAATTTCCACCATGTATGCAGTTAAACAAACATGACGATAACTCATTTCAGCTCCTCCGAAAGAGAATAGCTCTAAAGGAGGGGTGGGTTGTGAGTTATGTTGGAAGATATTGCTGGACTTTTGGTCAGATTGCTGTAATTGGAAATACCTGCAGACACTGTATGTTCTATAGAAAGCCTTTTAAGCATGAGTGAGGTGAAGAAATGTATTGCTGTAAATACAGTATAACTACATCTAATAGATGATGTTTGTACCACAGCTTCCTTTGTGTTTCTCGTCATCGCATGTCTTTGTGGGTGGGTGACTTTTGACTAGCCCACTTGGCAGACTGGCAGTTCTGGACACAATTAAGTTTCACTTCATCACCTATCCCTCATCTTCCACCAACACCCAGGCCCACCAACACCCAGACCCACCAACACCCAGGCCCACCAACACCCAGGCCCACCAACACCCAGACCCACCACCACCCAGACCCACCACCACCCAGATCCACCACCACCCAGACCCACCAACACCCAGACCCACCAACACCCAGGCCCACCAACACCCAGGCCCACCAACACCCAGACCCACCACCACCCAGACCCACCACCACCCAGATCCACCACCACCCAGACCCACCAACACCCAGGCCCACCAACACCCAGACCCACCAACACCCAGGCCCACCAACACCCAGACCCACCAACACCCAGACCCACCAACACCCAGACCCACCAACACCCAGACCCACCAACACCCAGACCCACCAACACCCAGACCCACCAACACCCAGACCCACCACCACTCCAGCCCTCCACAGGCCCACCTCAAGGCAAGCTGAGGTGATTCTGGAGGCTTCAGCTGTTGCTCTGCCTCAGGACAGGCCATCAGCACCAGCCTATATTTACCCAGTTCCTGGATTGCACAAGCTGAGGCAGGGTGGCAACTAGGACAGAGGTGGGTGAAGGAGGTGTGTTGGGAGGGGGGCGATGGTCGTAAGCAGCGGCAGAATCAAACGCCACCCTGGGTGGGCTTTCAGGGGCTGAACCAGGATCCCGTAGTCTTCCTGCCATAGTAAACATAGCAATGGATCTGCGTTGAAATGCTCTCCCTGGCAGTGCGCAAACAAACTGAGGGGGTGGTAGGGGTGTCACATGAGACCCCAGGAAGAGTGTGTCGCGGAAACTATTCTTAGCAGCAGGAATGTACACAGTAGCCTCATGGCAAACTCTGAACGACAGACCTCACAGTACCTTTCTGTCTTCACACACTGCGCGCTCCATAGATTGTCATCTCATTAGCTGAGTTTAAAGTTTAGTCTCGTTGACTTTCCTGGCCATGTTTTGGCTTTTCAGCGTCCTCTGAGCGTTTTCCTGATTCCAGAAAGACTTGTGGGAGGTTGTGGATGTTATCGCTTTGCAGTTGAGAGGTAAGAAGACCCATACAAACCTGTATTAGGTCATTGCTAGCTTTAGTCATAACTAGCCTTTCATTAAGTTGTAATGAGTTTATGTTTACCAAACTGGTCAGTCAGAGATTTAGGCAGGTCTTTGGTGGGGTCTAGATGCGTTGTTTCAGACCTGCCTCCATCATGCCGGTTACCACATATCTAAGGGTCATTCTAGTGTCAGCTATGTAGAGCACCCAGCAATTGGTTTGTCTCAGAGCCAAAAAGAAATGCATCTTTATTGCTGTCATTAATTACCGTAATCATCACAAACATTTCAAACGGCACATCATTTTCGATCAGTCAAATTTAAGTAGACTCAATAATAGCTTTGAAAGCTATCAGCATGTATCCAAGATCCCCCTACGCCCACCCCCCCCCCCCCCCCCCCCCCGCCCCCAAATAAAAAAAGTAAAATGCTGAATAATGTGCAAAAGTTTGGATGTTTTATGAATTTATTCTAGAACGCCCCCTAATGATCTTGGATGAATTCCAGGCTGTGTTCCACAAAGTCTGGGGAATACCACCACTTGTGGCGTGTCACTCATGTCATGAGCAACAGCAGTTAATAATAAAAAATAATGATTTTGTGCCAAATATAGCTCTGGCAGGGTGGACCCCATGTTTACCAGTAGCTGTCTCGGGGGTGATTAGAAGACTTAGTGTTGATAATAGCCCTATGAAATGCCCCTGGTCTCAGCGCCAGGGCTGTCAAGGGCAAAGCCACTGACGAGGGGAAAAAGACAGAGAGAAAAGAGAGAAAGAGAAACAGCTGCGACTGTAACATAGCAACTCTGATAAAGTCAGCCATGATGAGAGCTGAGATTAAGATGTGGTTGAATGCTAAACGAAATGCGTTAAGATGATTCAGGAGACTCAGTGGAAAAAGAAAGCCGTGTTGGTAGGCGTGACATTTCCCATGAAAAGAGTTGTAGTTTAATTGGGAAAGGTTTTGCCATAGTGACTGTTCTGTGACTAGAACAGGAAGGTACAACAATGTCATATATTTTAGGGCAAAGGTGAGGATCAGGTCATGTAAAAAAAAGTTGGCTGTGCTCCCCTTTTACTGCAGTGTGTTGCCCCTGGATTCCTATTTTTCCTTACTTCCTTTCATACATGGGAGAAGGTAGAGCTAAGAGAGATTTTGCGCAAATATTTTGAACTCAGTTGATCTAAAATGTCTGCGAGATTTCATAATGTGTTGCAGCATGGTTCTTGTCAATTTAATGATAACTGTCTTAACAACCCTAATGAGGATCCTTTCCCTCTTTGCTTCTGTCTCCTTTATCCGATGACTCATACAGAATGGCCTGCACAACCAATGAGGTCTTCCCGTTCAAAGACCCGGAGCTGTCGAGCCACCTGCTGTCCCAGCTTAACGTCCTCCGGCTGGAGAGGATCTTCACGGACGTCCTTCTGTGCAGCGAGCACCAGGAGATCCCCTGTCACCGCAACGTCCTCGTCTCCAGCAGTCCCTACTTCCGGGCCATGTTCTGCAGTAACTTCCTGGAGAGTAGCCAGACACGTGTCGACCTGAAGGGCGTTTCCCCCGACGTGCTGAGCGGCATCGTGGAGTACGTCTACACGGGCGCCATCACCATCACCATGGAGATCGTGCTGCCGCTAATGCAGGCGGCGTCCATGCTGCATTACGGCCGTCTCTTCGAGGCCTGCTCAACGTTCCTCCAGGAGCAGCTGAGCCCGGAGAACTGCCTGAGCATGGTGCGTCTGTCTGAGATCCTCCACTGTGCCAGCCTGAAGGAGAAGGCCAAGGAGATGGCGGTGCGGAGTTTCTCGGACGTGGCGGCTACGGAAGACTTCTGCGAGCTTTCGCTGCCCGAGCTCATGTGCTACCTTGAGGACGACAGGCTGTGCGCCGAGGAGGAGCAGGTGTTTGAGACTCTCTTGGCCTGGATTCACCATGACCCGTTCTCACGGCGAGGCGCCATCCACGACCTCTTCAAGAAGGTACGCCTGCGCCACATCCACCCTACCTACCTGTTCCAGTTCATCGCCAACGACCCTCTGGTGCAGTCCTCCACGCTCTGCACCGAGATCATCGACTCGGTCCGGCGCCTCATGCTCTCCGTCAGCGCCAAGTGCGGCCGCGAGCTCAAGCCGCTGTGGACCACGCCACGCCGCTACACCTGCCGGGAGGCTCTTGTGGTCGTCGGCGGGCGCAAAAACAACGAGCAGACGTCCCGCGAGGCCCTGCTCTACGACGAACGAACCCAGCGGTGGCAGTGGTTGGCCAAGCTGCCGTTGCGACTCTACAAGGCAGCCTACGTCTGCATCCACAGCATCCTCTACGTGGTAGGAGGGCTCAGCCTCAGCATGGCATCCGGAGACAGCTCCGTCAGTTCCACCGTCTACACACTCTCCCTGAAGACCAACCAATGGCGGACAGCGGAGCCGATGTTAGAGCCTCGCTACGCCCACCAGAGTGTCTCCTACTTGCACTTTATCTTCGTTTTAGGGGGCATAGGGCCGGACAAACAGATCTCTACCTCGATGGAAAGGTACAACAGCATGTTTAACCAATGGGAGGCCATGGCGCCCTTGCCCACGGCAGTACTCCACCCGGCTGTGGCAGCTAATGACCAGAGGATATACGTGTTCGGAGGAGAGGACGCCATGCAGAATCCTGTCCGACTGATACAGGTTAGAGAAATGTGTTCACCTACAAACCCCCCAAAAAGTATTTTCATGTAGATAGTAGTTACCTCATACAGCAGGAGGTGGTTTGTAGTTGCCTTTTTAGCGCGTACTGTACGTTATGGGGCTGATCTCATGTTGTGGGTTTCCTTTTCTCAGGTGTATCACATCTCTCGTAACTTGTGGTCCCGACTGGAGACCAGGACGGTGAAGAACGTGTGCGCACCTGCTGCTGTCATCGAAGACAAGATCTACATCATAGGAGGTGAGTCTAGATGGTCATCCTGGTTTCTCCGGCTGTATGAGTTTACTACTATCTACATAAAAATACTTTCTTGGGGGGGTTTACCACAATTCTGTTCATTTTAACTGGAGTTTTGTGGTGTTTTTGGCGGATTCTGTTGTTCGTCTTCAGGGTACACTCGACGAATGATAGCCTACGACACCAAAGCGAACAAATTTGTGAAATGTGAGAACCTGAAGGAGAGAAGAATGCACCACAGCGCCACGGTTATAAACAACAAGATCTACGTGACTGGTGGACGTTTCCTCAACAGTCACGACGTCATCGAGGACTCGGACTGCTTCGAGTGTTACGACCCAAAGACGGATCTTTGGACCTCGAGGGGAACGCTTCCCTATAAGCTGTTTGACCACGGCTCCCTACCTCTGGTTTGTGTCTCAAATAGGCCAAACCCACCCTGACCCCCTCCCTCCTCCTTGGGCCCCTGCCCATTTATAACACAACCCCACCAACAAACCCATCAACCCTGACCCCCCCATGCCAACGTTATTGGCCTCCCCCAAGCCAGGACAGCAAACCATCCCAAATTGGCGGCGTTCCATCAGGTTCAGTGATGTCTTTGCTGGTATGGTAGGTTAACTGTCATGCAGAGCTAGCATGCATGCTAGGCTAACTGGCATGCTAGGGTTACAAAGCATGGTTGGCTGGCTAGCATCTGCAGGGTTCTAAATCAAAGAAGACCTCAGGTGGCGAACAGAGAGGTGTCAGGCTGGCCTTGGGAGTGAACTAAACACCCCACAGAGAACAGCCTAGGACACCAAAGACTTACGCAACGCACAGCTGTTCAGATTCAAGCTTGATCCAAAACTATCTACAAAGCAGATGGCTGTATTCCTTAGTCAACCTTACGGTCATGGATTAATGCCCTGTAATTATTTAGCAGCCGAATATTAATGGCTGGTCTGCCTTTCTTCCCTTGTTCTAATTACCGCAAACAGGCTGTTACTTTCAGCCATGTCAATAGCCATTTTGTAAAGAAATTACATTCCTCCTAAACCCTGATAAAACATCTAACAATTTACTGAAAAATAAATGTGTTTACCCCAAGTCCTGTGAGAAATGTCAGCAAATGTGTTGTGTACAATATTGTTCCTTCCTTGTAGGTGTAGATGATTATTTATTGAAATTACCAATACAATACCAATACATTGCAATCAGCCTAGAAATGCATGGTGTGCCTGTGTTTTCATTAAGAGGAGTTTTGTAATAGGTATATAAGCCTAAACATTTGAAATATATATTTGAGGCCTATTACATACTGTGGGGTTCAACTGACGAAACAGTTCTAAAATAAGTAACATGTATGGCAAACATGCAATCTCATTTGTTTTCAACATGATCATGATGATTTTCCATTCGATGTTCTTCAGTTCTGTGCTGCTACAAGTGTACTACTTTACATAAAGTATGGCTTCCATATACAGTATATTAGAAATATACTTCAAGGTTAAGGCAGCTCATTTGATCTATGTTAACAGCAAAGTTTCATTTTAAAATGGACTCCCCTTAACTTCAGTGAGAATAATAATAGGAAACATGTATCTGGGGAGAAAGTTTGTATGGCTGTAAAATACACGTTACTTAGCCTAGCATAGAGCTAATGCTACCCTCTTTAATACTACACCTGTTGCACAGTCACAACCACAGTCGCGTGCTGAGTAGATTCCTTCTGTTTCACGTGTCCATTTAGCATTGGTTTACATCTACTGCTAGCTATATGTTTATCTTTATTTACTAAATGTGTTAAATTTATCATATTTATTATTCTTTGTGTTTTATAAAAGAATGAAGTCTTATTTCTAGGTGGCTATTATTAAAGAGCATTTTTTTTCAAAATATGTTTTTCTTTCTGATTGTGTCTTTGGGTCGTGAAGAACGTCATTCATCCAGGAGTGTTCCATTGTAGAAAATGATTCAGAAGTAGTCATCTGGACACTGTTTTCAAAATCAAGACGTTTGACCCCATCCAGAAGTCGTTCTAAATCAGAGAAAATGGTCTGAGAACACATACTGCAGGGATGGTGACCGCTGTCAACATACAGGTCACTACAATATCCCATTACAAAACCACAAAGGTCAAGTTTGACAGTGAATCTGTTTTTCCATCTGTTGCACTGCTACATTAAAGACCACGAAAACAAAGTTCAACTATAATACGCACGGTTTTCGTTTTGCGCTTTCTAAAACATCATTTTCCATAAGGGTCATCAGCGACGTCACACAGACGTTGTTGACTTGTGTTGGCTAAATGACTGCGGAACCATTAACATATTTTCCAGTCATTTGTCTCCCACCTCACACTGTTCATGTTTGGTATGTCCACACACGTCCTATTCATGTCCTCTTACTGCCTAACCAAACCGAGTGACTTCAGTCACCTGTTTCTCGTTTGGTTTTCTTAGCCAGTATCACCTCCGTTGACAAGAGCATGCTATCAAATGTTTATTGGGGTGTTACTAAATGCACAGTCTCTTCACTGAGGGTCACCCTGAGGGGAGGCAGAACCAGGCTATTTTAGACCTTGTCTGTACTAACCCCCGGGTGTAGCATTACAGTGACGATAGCTCACACACAAACACACACTTACACACTGTGAAACCTCAATAATAGAAACTAGGTTTCCAAAAGACCCTTCTAATGGAGGCCAGTCATGGACCCATAAATACAAGAGTTATCATTAGAAGAGCTTTCTGGTTGGGATGCATTTGGATATTGTCATACCAATTAGCATTACCACATCATGAGATGATTAATGGATAGGCTATATTTGATAGTTTATGTACATTGATAGCATGATTTATTTTGTACTTTGATTTGAAGATACCTTAATACATTTCATGTTATTTGTGCAGTTTTTTGTTTTTGTTGTGATGTTGCACTAGAATCTGAAAACATTCAATTAGGTTCTAGTTTAGGCAAACAAGAACACCATATTTAAAGAGGGTTACACTTTATTTCAGTTCAGGGGGAGGGGGTGGTTCGGTGTGGAAGAACCCGGTGTAATTCCATCCGTGTAAATGTGTCAGTCAGGGAGATTACAGGGGGTTTACACCTGTATAACTGGCCCAAGTCTGGGTCATTATAAACTGACAGGTGCTGAAAGCCTGTCACTTCAGGAACTAGACCTGGTTAACTGGGGGGTTGTGTTTTTCTTCGTGACATTTACATTTATTCATTTCGCAGACGCTTTTATCCAAAGCGACTTACAAGAGAGAGCTTTTACAAAAAGCATCGGTTACATGTTCTGGTCAGGGTGTTTTCTCAGGTTCTAGTGCTGTAGTGACAAGCCTACAATCATCTTACTGAGCCAACATTTTTTCCTGCACCAAGTTTCGGTAAATATCTTGTATGCCAATAAATACTCACCCAACTCTTTACTTGCATCGGTTTGAATCTAACCAGTCCAGGTTGGTTACTGGAACTCTTCTGTCCTGTAGATGCCCACTGCATCCCACATCTAACTGACATTTTTAAAATAATAAAATCGTTGATAAGTTGAATCAAGTCGGTTACAACAAGAGGGTGGCTTTAGAGTTTGAGCTGGAAAGCCTCGCAAACCTCCCTGCACTTAACTTAACAATGGCGCCATCATGTGGAGGAACTGTACTAATTATATACAACTCCAGAAACTTCCAGCAGGAGACGCTATCTGTACATGAGAAAAATACAGTGTTGAGAATCGAGTATTATCGACCGTGTTTATTCATATCATAGTTAAGAACCTCCATGGTTATTTGTTTTGGGTAAATCTGAAACGAGTCTAACATGAGATGCACTGAATACTTCAAAGGTTAAACACTTAAGTTATATATCTGTGTGACAATAAAAAAGATATTAGAAAAATATCAACAGATGTACTTCAACAATGAAAACGTTAAACATTGTTTGAAAGAATTGGATCATTTTATTGTCATTCGTTTCATTTAAAAAAATTACAAGGATTGAATTCACACCATTCCTGCCTTACTGGTATAAAAACAAGGTCAGACAAAATATAAAATATGACATGATCTTCAAACTGGTCCATTTTTGTCCAGGTCAATGTGGACATTGTTCCATAGTGCCACGGGAATCACCAAGAAATCAAACTGATTAGAAAATTAAACTCTCTAAGGTTGTGTGCGTTTCTATACTAATTAAGGAAGTGTCTGTGCATTAGTCAACATCTCTGAGGGACACAGTAGAAAATCCAGAAGCAATGACACTGGAATACACACAATACCCTGTTACCTACATTCAAATCAGTGTTGTTTGATCCTAAACCCAGACTGTGTGTACACAACCACCCTCCGTCCCAGAGGAACCCTCGAAAATTGCACTGTGAAACAAACATATATAATTAACAGAGACAAGAACTGACAAACAATTTGTTCACTCCAGAAAGTGTTATTCCAGATATATAATAACTTAATACCGAGATATAATAATAAAATTATGTTTAAGAATGTCAATAATCGAAACTATGACAATATTAGAATACACAATAAATAATAATGACAAGTGATTGAGTATTAGAAATAATTCTGGATTTTTTTAAGGATTTGGATGTACAGCATTTACAAGGTCGACAGCCGCTGTGTGCTAGCTAAGAATAGGGCAAAACCTTCCAGTTTAGTTTCCAGCTCCAGCAATATTTACAATGTACAACTAGTCAACATAATTACAGATCATTCAGAAGGAGGAATGTACACGTAAAGGCCAAGCTTATTATTTGGCACCAGGCACATTATTTAAAATACATCAAAAAAGTGGCTTAAACAAACATGACCTCTAAACTCATCAGAAACTTCCCAAGACATCTCCTCAGTTGACCAACAGACTGTATTCAAATCTCCTTTTCGCAAAGCAAACTCGCCAGTTAAACCAAGTCATGTCATATTTATCCATGTCACCTCATTAAAAAGTAAGACAATGTTGGGAATGGGACAGAGAATCCAGACCTAACTAACAGATCTACACTGCATCTGTCAGATAGACGATCGCCTAGTTCTTCCTGAGGGCTAGGGCATAAACAGGAAGTGGGTATTTATTTACATCTGAGATCTGGCGAGGGATCTGGCGAGGGATCCTTCGTTCAGCTATTTACACACAGCACACCTCGTTCCATGTGACTATTACAAATATACATTCTCTGGTTTGATTCTCCTCCATGACCACAGCAGCTATTCGGGAAACTTAACTCACCCCTCAGAAAGCTAGAGCCATTCAAATACATCACTTAAAAAGAAAATACAAATGGAATAAAGCTGTATCTCCATTCTGAACTGGGAGAGGAATGTGTCTTACTGGGCACTTTTTGTTGTTGTTGAAAGGGTTGGTATTTAGAACCTGCCAAAGACGACCACCATTTTGAATATCGTCAAGGAAACCAAGTCAGTCAGCTGCAAAGAAGTGGCAGTTAAGCAGACCACCGATTCTCTACGCTAGATTCTTGGGAATTACTTTGGAATACTCTAGTTACTGGCACCGTCAGTACGAACAACCAATCACACGTCCCACGATCATCGCTCAGACCAACGTTCTCTCACAGTCTTAACCTGACAGCCCCTCTCACATTCTACAGAAGCCACCACTTCATAACCAGCACTTTAAAAAGAGGTTTGGAGATTTATTTTGCTGCCCCACCCTGGAGTCGTGTCCCCCACCCCCAGGTCTCACACCTCATTGATGGTCCTCTCGGTGGGCCGGTAGTCCCTCCTGGCGTTGGGGGACGACACGTAGAAGGATTGGGTCTTGCGCTTGAGGCGTGCCCGCTTGGTGGCCACCGTCAAGCTGCGCTTGCTGGACGAGATGATCTCAGAGATGAACTTCTTGCAGTCCACGCACACCTCCATGGTACACCAGTCCTCCGTCAGCTCCTTGGGGAGGTCAGCCAGTTCCCGCGAGCCTGATTCGCTGCTGGCTGATTGGCTGGACAACCTGGGGGAGGTGGGGTGGATGGAGGAGGTCAGATATAAACGTTCAATGTTATGTCATTATATACATTCATTCTTGAATACTGTACACCAGAGGTGGTGAGGACTTTAAACTACAGGTCCTCTTCTCATTTTGTACTGTGCTACAACATGTGTGCGATGAGAATAAACTGAACGTCGATGGAAAACATTGCTTTAATAGGGCATCGTTTGACCAAAAACTAAATATATATTGAGGGGAAAATATAAAAAAACTCAACTAAACTCCCCCTGGAGATCAATCTACCATAAGGACCAAGAACATACTTCCGTCGCAGGCTGTGCCGGTGGTGTTCGGATAAGGAAGAAGGCGTATCTGACTTAGCCGAAGCCTCAGCGGTGGCAGGGGCGCTGGGACCCAGGGAGTAGATGGGCAGGTTGGCGTAGGGCTTGGAAGGCAGCCGCATCTGAAACGACAGCGGACGATGTGATTGGACGCATCGGATTAATCTAAGGACTGGTTATGGGGTGTGGGAATGGTTTCGCAGGCTTTAAAGCGGTTGTATAGAAGTTGTGTTGAGTCAAAGGACAGAGTTAAGCGCTCGTACCTTTTTACAGCACTGAGAACAAACCGGCCTGAAAAGAGAAAACAAAAATCTCTCATAATCTCAGAATCCAATATCCTTCATTCTGATTCTGAATTAACGCAACAGTGAATGGAGAATAATCCCTGCTGTGATTGGCTCGTACCTTTTGCAGAACTGGCAGGTGTAGGACCAGGTGAAGAGGGAAAACCTCTTGGTGCGACAGGAGAAGCAGAGCTGAGAAGGGGAAGAGCAGTCGAGTCAGGAAGCTGACAACCTTCTTTCTCTGTGTGAACTCACCCTCACACCAAGACCAACACATCTGTCTGGTTTTTAAAACGCCAGAAAGATTTGCTAATGTGAACCGAAGTTGTGGGGTCAGGGAAGGATTTAGTAAGTGAACGTGTGCAGGTTACATATAAAACGTGTATCATGAGTGTTTACCTCAGAGTTGACTTTAATCTTAAGGGAGGGGTGGGGGGGTTTAAATAATAACATTCCCTGGTTTTACCACGGTTAAATGAATGAACTCTTTTAGGGGTGAAGCTTCCGGAAGCAGCCGGGGAGAGGAGGGAGGCGTGCCTTCTCACCTTTCCTTTCTTCAGGGCGCTGTAGACATCCTTGTACTGCTGGAACTTCTCCAGCTCGGCCTTCACCAGCACCTGCCTGATGTGCATCACTTCCTCCACTGTGAGAGTCAGACACTCCACAGGGTAGCAGAACTCCTCCTGCGACACACACACACACACACACACACACACGTTAACTAAAGCCGCCGTGACGCGATCCCAACTTCCCCCTCCCACTGTTGTGAGATGAGTGGAGAAAAAGGCGGTTGCCATGGAGATGGTCGGCCAACACAGCATGCCTAGAGTGCATCCCACACATGCATCCCACACATGCATCCCACACATGCATCCCACACATGCATCCCACACATGCATCCCACACATGCATCCCACACATGCGCACCACGACGAGAGGTTCATGGGACATTCAAGACCGAAGTGAGACACCCATCACAACACACAGTCCCATCACAACACACAGTCCCATCACAACACACAGTCCCATCACAACACACAGTCCCATCACAACACACAGTCCCATCACAACACACAGTCCCATCACAACACACAGTCCCATCACAACACACAGTCCCATTAATGCACACAGTCCCATCACTGCACACAGTCCCATCACAACACACAGTCCCATCACAACACACAGTCCCATCACAACACACAGTCCCATCACAACACACAGTCCCAAACAGGAGTACGTCACAGATGATGTGTTCTGTGTGAACAATGACCGGAGTGTTGGATCATGGGAGTGAATGACTCTGAACCAAACACGAGTCAAGAGTCATTCGATTCCCAGGAACAGCAGATAAGGAAAACCATGAACCTATTCAGGAACGTGTTTTCTTCCATGGGGGAATTCCCCCACTGAATATGTTGGTTCTCATCATAGAGTTAAGGGTTTGATTGTCCAATTCTCATGTTGTTGTTTTTTACATGGTAATATCCTTTGGATTGGTTGGAGGTTATTAGTGTTGAAACCTGATTTCCCCACAGCGGTGTTAGTACAGGTTCAGACATGATGATGACGGTGCTGGTGTCGCAGGATGATGATGTCATCACCAGGACCTACCCCGTGAGCACTCCCAGCAGCCTCTGCCTGATGTTTGGAGGGAACAGAATGACGCTGCGTTCATTTGAGCACAACCAAAGAAGAAGAAGAAATAAGAGTTCCACTGAAGCACTGTGACTGTACCACACACACACACACACACACACTTCAACAGCCAGGTGTGGTTTTTGAGATCATGCCAGTTTATGAAACATCAGTCCACCTCCTGACGTTCAGACAACTGTCGATACAGCAGCTCCACATTCCCACCAACCGCTGTCATTTACTGTCACAACCACACACACACACACTTCCACCTTAAAACACTACCAGGTGCACAGTGGGACCAGGTTACCTTGGAAGCCACCTCAGCTGTCATCTGCAGCAGAACGCAACATTAAAGAAAGAGACTTTAGATCTGTATATTCAGCAGTCAGGCTAGGCTGGGGGAGGGTGAGACACACATAAAGGAGTCCTAGTTCTTCTGCACATGCTCAGATGGCCATTGAACGTTATTAACAGATGTGGCGCCCACCGAACTGACAGACACGAGACGTAGAAATGTGCCGCGTTAAGAGAGTTACTGAACGAGGAGCATCAAGTGCAGTTACTCAGAAAGGTTCTCAGCAGGAAGTTAAAGAGGAGATGCTGGACTTGTGGAGGAACTCGGCTTCACCAGAGGTCCAACGATCGGTCTTAGTCCACTATGAAATGGAGTTGCTGACTGAATTCAAAACAGTAGCCAGACAGGGGGAGGTAAATGATCTAATTAGTTAAAACTGTGTTCTATGGAGAGGAATAGAAGTCAAGAGATCACAGGAAGTCAATAGTAAGTTAAGAAGCAGATGAGACTAGTATCCCCCCCCCCCCCTCTCCCCCTCCCCTTGCCTGTTTCTACTGCAGGTCAGGAGGTTTGAATTACAGCTCTCCACTTCTCTCTTTCCCCACGTGTGCACTCACATGACCCGGACCAGGTTCATTCAGTCAGCCTGGCTGGCTAACAGGAGGGGCTGTTACATACGTGTTGTCATCCTCTGGGAATGTCATGTTTTTTTACTTTCTCTAACTTGACAGAGGGAAGCTGGGGCTTAATGGCCAAATGTCAACTTTGTTGATGCATAAAACCAGCCTTCTTTTGATCAAATTAGGGCTTGAGAGGAGGTTGTGTAGAGGGTGTTGAGGGCGGGGGGGGGGAGTGGTAGAGGGTCATCATGGGAACGCACCAGTGATTTGGAGCTTTGCCTGGACGAGGCGATGATGGGCCGCATGCTGGTGGGGGCCTCGTCCTCGATGGAGTGCCGCCGCTGGGGAGACGGACGCTTGTCTGGCTGGGGGGTGAAGGACCTGGAGACAGGCAGGAACCTGGGGGGACCTGGGAGGGAGGAGGGGAAGAGGGTGAGCATGACGTATTAGACTGAGGCTTTGCCGAGGTCCAGAAAACTCCGGAAGAATGAAACAGAACGGGACAGATCTTACCCTTCTTTCCCATGAGGGAGTCTGGGGACGTCTCCAGCAGGGAGGGGGATATGCTGGAGCTACTGGCTGACTGGCGGCTGGACTCCTCCTGTGATTGGACAGCAGATCACACACATGAAGTGAATGTGTTGTCAAATTTGACCAGGACAAAAGCCGACCCGGATGAGCAGTGGCAATCTTTTTAGTCTCCTCCATAAGATCTGCCGGAGGGGGTAGGGGCTGGATCCAGGGATGCAGACCAGCCAGGAAGGCTTGAAAGGGGGGGGGGGGGGGGGGGGGGGGGGGGAGGAGGTGGGGGGAAGAGAGAGGAGGAGGTGGGGGGAAGAGAGAGGAGGAGGTGGGGGGAGAGAGAGGAGGAGGTGGGAAGAGGGATAGGAGAGGATAGTGCGGGTCTTACGTCAGAGTCCGAGCTGTCCAGCTCAGCCAGGGTGGGAGCCTTCAGCAGCCGCTTCCTCTGAGACAGAGGCAGGTCACGTCCTGGTGTGTGAGTCGGCGTCTCTCCATTGGCCAGGGCCAACGTGCTGACTGCCAACTTCTTGGGGGCATCGTGGGCGTCCATGTCTGCGAGTGGAGGAGAGAGAGAGCCACAGAGTCAGACAGGAGGCACTTTATACCACATTTCATATTTTGGGGCAACTCTTTCCGGGGCAGACATTGTTCTTTTCCTCTGAGCTTCCTTGCAGTGATGTAACCAGACAGTGTACAGATCTGCAGCACGCCCACATACTGGATTAAAAACGTTAGAGCAACCGCAACTAGATGCTGACCGAAGGAGGGAGAGGTTCTTTGTAAAAATCGATCCAAGCCACTTCAGAAGACCCATAAATTAAACCCCACATCCTGGACGGTGCCAAACCAGAGGTGAGTAACATTCATTATTTCTTCGGCTGTTTTCAAAGTGGCCGAGTCGCTGATTAAATATTGATGTGCATTAAGTATAGAGATGAAGAAGAGACAGGAAGATTTAAACAGGAGTCAAGGTTGGCTCTTTATAGAGACACCCCCCCACACACACACACACACCCCACACACTGTTAACCCAACACACACTCCCCTCAGAAAGCAGGCAGCTATACGTCACCTGAGCTGCGGTACAAGTCCTGAGGTGTGCTGATGCTCTTCCCAGCGCCTGGGGAGGAAGAACACCACCCTCAGTTACCACAGGGCGGTCACCTGACAAACACGGACGTCACATGACCAGACCCCCCCCCCGCGGCCACAAGCCAGGTGAAGTCAAGCAGAAGCGCCTTCAGGTGAGCCACGCATCAGGGGTGTGGGGGGTTTTGGGGGGGGGGGGGTGGAGGAGCACGGGGCTAGGCTGTGCAAGCACACACACACACACACACACACACACAGGCACGCACGTCTGCACAGGTAGGGGTGGGGCTGTGAAGTAACACTGGATCTCTGAACTTGACACAGTGTGAAACGCAGAGACAGACGGTGCGGATCGACCAACAACCAAACCAGCACAGACACACAGCGACTTAGTTTACCTGAGGAGTCAAAACTGACTGACATGGTTAGAGGCCGAACGACTGAACAATTAGGAGGAGGAATGAAGGAGAAAGAAGAGAAACTAATGAGAGTCTCAAAGAAACACGAAGACCAGAAAGGACAGGGATTTCATAACACCCCCTTTCACCATTAAAACAGTCTAAGCTGGACTAACATAACACTAATCAGGATAGGAGATTAAGTGTGCAGACGTATAGAACGTGTTCAGTATTTCACAAATTATGCAACAGTGAAGTAGCGGACAATACAATCACTGTAAACACTGATTTGCATATAAGCAACTCCATGATTACAACACACAAAGGCTTGTTGTGAGGTATTGTATGGCACATGTTTACATAATTAGCTTTGCTCCTCACAGATCCTTAAGAATATGAGGGTTTTACGCTACAGAAAAGAACAAGCCTAGCATAGCTCTGTACTCTCAGTTTCATTCAACGCATTGATCCCCTCTGATCGAGTCAGAGCAGGCTGGTTCAGAGGCTGTGTGTCAGGAAGCAGACAGTAAGAGCAGGCTGGTTCAGAGGCTGTGTGTCAGGAAGCAGACAGTAAGAGCAGGCTGGTTCAGAGGCTGTGTGTCAGGAAGCAGACAGTAAGAGCAGGCTGGTTCAGAGGCTGTGTGTCAGGAAGCAGACAGTAAGAGCAGGCTGGTTCAGAGGCTGTGTGTCAGGAAGCAGACAGTAAGAGCAGGCTGGTTCAGAGGCAGTGTGGCCAGTTCAGGTTAGGGGCGCTTGATACGGCTGTCCTGGCATGTCACATGCACCCCCCCCTATAA
Organism: Protosalanx chinensis; assembly: GCA_030340685.1. Classification (NCBI taxonomy): domain Eukaryota; kingdom Metazoa; phylum Chordata; class Actinopteri; order Osmeriformes; family Salangidae; genus Protosalanx; species Protosalanx chinensis. The sequence continues at coordinate 9,554,956 of CM059334.1, read as the reverse complement.
GGCTGGGCAACTGCCAACGATTATTACGCAACATAATATAGTTTTTGGCGTGAACAACAGAGGGATAAATCTAATCAATGTGTGTGTGTGTGTGTGTGTGTGTGCGTGCGCGGCGCTCACCCAGTCTGCTGCGGCGGATCATGTCAGGTGACACGGGCCTCAGCTTCCTCTCTGCCTTGATGTCCTCCAGCAGGCGCTCGTGGAGGCTCCGGGGCCGCGGGGGGTGGGGCTTCAGCTTGCGCGACGCCACCTGTCGCCATAGAGACGCCGAGGGCTCAGGAGGCGGGACTACACCAGCAGCAGAGCGCTAACTGACTTTTAACCACGACTGGATTACGAACGCCCGCAATGTGAGGGGGGTGATTAGAGTGTCACTTGTATATAAATCAAATGTTACTTTCAACCGCCATTAATACAGTTATTAACAGATGGGGTTTTTCTATCAATGAGCACCATTCTCTACATCCTCAGATCCACTTCACCAGCTAGCTGAAGCTATGATCCATTACATGGTATTCTAAAGGACCTGAGGTGTGTTGGTTTTTCCATGTGGGATGGGTGTGTTGGTTTCATTCCACTGGGCAGCATCAACGCAGGTGTGCGCGCTGTACTCACGGGTTTGAGGGGCGGCCTGGAGCGGATGAAGTCCAGGATGACCTCGTGGGCGCTCTTCTTTAACCTGGGAGGAACGTCTCCATTCACCTGAGGGAGCAAAGGTCAGAGGGGTGGGGTTAGTGTTTGTCAGGTGCTTTATGAGTGAGTCAGGGTGCAAAAACCAGGTTAAGAAAATCCTCAGTAATGGGACTTTATCGTTATCAACTGTATCGCTTATCTTCTAATGATGTGAGACTTTGCTGTCCTGTTCAAACCAGCAGCCTAAGATAGGAGGCTGCAGGGGGAACAAAGGTCACTGTCTGATACCACACTGGTTCAGATCTACCCAGGTGCTTGATGTGACATTTATCTGAGAGAAGGGGAGAGACAGAGACAGAGAGACAGACAGACCGAGAGAGAGAGACTGATAGACAGACAGACCGAGAGAGAGGGACAGAGAGAAATAGAGAGGCAGCCATTTCATGTTTTGAAAATAGCTTCTCAAATGTCATCCTATTGGTGGGAACAGTGCTGACTGCAGTCGGCTTATTGACTATAAAGACTGTGACTACAGCGAGGTGTTAAAGGAGGAGCCAGTATTCTACGCTGTTAAAAACATGTCCGGTCAAAAATGAACATCATCGTGAAGCGAAAACAACTGAAAGACAAACCGCCAGATGTCCAAAAAGTGTTGTTGATATGCAGCAGCTTTGAGGTGTTGTAACAGGATAAGGAGTGCGTCTCCTGTTGGGTAAAGGTGCAGGCGGGGGGGGGGGAACTCACCAGGACCTTGCGCAGCTTGTAGCGTTTGGAGCGGATGTCGTCCATCAGCATCTCGTACGGCGTGTACTGGAACTCGATGGCGAGGGGGTTGTACTGACGCTCCTGCACCTTCTTCAGCTTGACGCCGTGCCGGAGGTCACGCATCACCTGCACCCAGAACCTGGCCTGGGGGGGGGGAGGTGAGGAGGGGGAGTGAGGGAGTAAGGGGAGAGAGAGAGAGGAGGGAGAGGGGAGTTTGTTAAAATGCAAGTGAGACAGCTTTTCTATTTTATTCCAGAATGTTTTCATTTCTAATGGAACCCCCACTCCTGGTTTCACTGCATTTAGCTGATTGCTTTTCTGCCTGATCGATCGCTGGGCTGGCTCACATTGGGGGTTCATTGTCCAGAATGCTGCTGGTCTCTTACCCAATCAGCGTTCTGCAGCTCGTTCAGGTCTTTGACCGGCTCTCCAGTGGTCTCTCCCTCCATCTTACGAAGATTCTAGTCAGACAAAGAAATGAAGGAATGTTGAGAACAGTTTAGATTAAAGAGGATGGTTACAGTGTAGGTCAACATCTCTACTGTACCTCTGGACCAAAACAAAACCAAGGTTGATTTAAACATTGAACTTCCTGTCTGGCACGAACTTCCTGTCTGGTATGATAGTCAGTTGATGGCTACTTCTCATGTGGAACTTGATCAAATATCTGACCTGTTCGATCTCTATCAGACTGGCACCATCGACCTGCCTCCCTTGTGAGATAGAATCAATGGGCCACTAACTATGCCTTTTAAATATCTGGCCCTCTTCCAAAGACCTCTCCATGCAGACAGCCATAGACTTAGATTCCACAAAGCTGACAAATCCATTTAAGCCCAGAACAGTGACTGTCTCCCCTTGTAATTTTTCTGGGAGTTGTAGTTTAATAAGCTAGAGCTTGATGGCAGGATGCTTTGGACAGCTCCTTAGTGACTGTTGTCATGAGAGACAGGCACTCCTTCCTGTTGGGCAAGGTCTCACCATGGCTTCCTGGCTTTAGGGGATTAAACCCTGAAACTTCCCAGAGTTGGGGGCGTCATTGCTTCAAGCACGCTCTATAGCCTCGGATCAAAGCTAGCACAGCTGTCAGGTCTGTTCTGGTCCTAGGTAACCAAGCAGGATGTACTTCAGGCTTGATTAGTCAGACAAGAATGTTTTTCAGGGAATCACCGACCGGCAGACACAGATCAAAAGAACCTGAAACCTTTCCAGAGGCTTCTCCTCAACTCCCCCCCCCCCCCCCCCCACCCTCCCTCTCGTCTCCCTGCCCCCTCCCTCTCTCTCATGCCACCCATCCTCTTTCTACCTCTGGTTTTTTCCCCTCCACCTCTTCAACATATCTGCTTCTCCTCCATCCCTCCCCTCATCTCACCAATTCAACCTCCACTCTCGCCCACTCGCAACACCGCTAAACGAGAAACGGCTTGTTTATGCAGAAAATGTGCCAGTTTCGTTGCTTGCTGTACAACAGCCCAGATAACCATCCATTCCGCACGCACTCAAGTTACTGGTAGGGCGTTACTGAGAACCTGAGAATCGGTTACATGGCATATGATTTCATCCCTGATCAGAGTGGACTATGCTGGCTTACCCCCCCACCCCACAGTCCTGCATGTAATCCCCTTACGCAAACGTACCAATAAGACCAGGCTCGGTATGGCTTTGAAACCTTGCATTATGTAAGCAGAAATGGCTAAACCCAGCACTGCATTCCTGTATTGAACTGTGTACGTTTGCAGGCTTAACTTCTGTCCTTTACTCAAATGAATGAGCTTTGTATCCATGAGCCAATGTAAGGCTTCCCAACTGCCCTCAGGCAACATCATCATACACAGACACACCCTGCTTGGAAATTAATAATGGAGGAACATGAAGCGCCTATAGGGAAGGTACTGCAGAGGTGGATAGACTCGGGTACGAAACGTTCTCCAGACGCACCCAGCAGGAGATACAACCAAAAATGAAGCCATGGCAACCAGGGGGAGGAGCTAGTGGCCACTGAGGGCAGTGTTGGTGGTAGACTGGGTTAATCTGTGACAGGGCAGAGACTGGTCACAGACAGACAGACAGCGAGAGACTGGGATTATCAGAGCATCGCTAAGTAGACTGGGAGGAGAGAGCGAGAGAGAGAGAGAGACAGAGAGCGAGCAAGAGGGAGAGAGCGAGAGAGAGAGAGAGAGCGAGAGAGAGACAGAGAGAGAAAGAGAGACTGATAGACAGACAGATCGAGAGAGAGCAAGAGAGAGAGAGAGAGAGAGAGAGAGAGAGAGAGTGAGACCTTGCTAGCTGACTGGGACGTCAGAGTTCAGACAGGGAAAGTAAGTGTGCAGACACACACACACGCTTAACACAAACATACGTTTGTGATCCGTGAAATCTACGGCTGCACTGATTTAATGCTTAACCAATTCAGGAATGTGATGATTGATGAATAATTTACCGTAGGGGAGGACATTAAATAAGTGTTTACCAAGTGCTAGGCAGTCCTGAAATACATTTTCTTTTAAATCAATGTCGTTGGCAACTGCTGTATTGACAATAAAAAAAAAACATTAAACACACCACAACAAATCAAAGTTTGGTCGAGACTCTGCCTGAAAAAAGGTCCCTGGTCGAGAAAGGAAGTTCTACCAATCCGTGTCCTTCAAGGAAACATCCTTCCCTTTCAGGCTTCAAGATAACCATCAGGTACATCTCGTCTTGCTGTTCAAGTTCCCCCAGTTCATAATCAGGGTGCATCAATTAGATTCATACTGTTTGTTTTCATTGATAGAAGCTAGATATAGCCACAGCTACTGTTGGTATCAAATGTGTCAGTTATGACTCATGCCGTTTGGATGACAGCCTTTTCCACAGGAAAATGGAGGGTCGAAACACGAGCGAACGGGATTGGTGATGACTACGTTTTGTGAAATGGTTCAACCACTCCTGCGATTAGCAAATCGAGGCTCTGCAGAATTTCCAGGATTGTTTCCACACCAACAGTGATTCAAGTTTCCGTGGTTTACCTCAGGATCTTCTATGGAGACCAGTAAGCAGGGGGGGGGGGGAGGTGGAGGGGTATTGCTCATACAAACACAGTCTGCCTACATTCTAGAACAGGTGTTAGTGAGAAGTATGTCTCCATAGCAGTAAGCAGGCCTTCAAGCTTTTACTCAACAGCTCGTCTCCTCTCTCCTAACCACTCAAATACAAACCTTAGGAGGAGCAGGTCGACCATGTTCCTCACCAGGAAGAAGGAAACAAGGACTCACAGAAGGAGACGAGGTAACAAGGTCTCACAGAAGGAGACGAGGTAACAAGGTCTCACAGAAGGAGAGAAGGTAACAAGGTCTCACAGAAGGAGAGAAGGTAACAAGGTCTCACAGAAGGAGAGGAGGTAACAAGGTCTCACAGAAGGAGAGAAGGTAACAAGGTCTCACAGAAGGAGACGAGGTAACAAGGTCTCACAGAAGGAGACGAGGTAACAAGGTCTCACAGAAGGAGACGAGGTAACAAGGTCTCACAGAAGGAGACGAGGTAACAAGGTCTCACAGAAGGAGACGAGGTAACAAGGTCTCACAGAAGGAGAGAAGGTAACAAGGTCTCACAGAAGGAGAGAAGGTAACAAGGTCTCACAGAAGGAGAGGAGGTAACAAGGTCTCACAGAAGGAGAGGAGGTAACAAGGTCTCACAGAAGGAGACGAGGTAACAAGGTCTCACAGAAGGAGAGAAGGTAACAAGGTCTCACAGAAGGACAGGAGGAGACGACTCACCTCCTTGGCACTTCTGATCTTCTCCAGGAAGGTCCGCAGCTCTCTGGTTTCGGCGTACAGAGCCCGGCACACCGCCTGGTAGTGGTTAGGTGCATCAGTTGGACTGGGCAGGTGGGACGAACACAGCTGGAGTGGAGAAGTTAGCACATTAAACTACAGCCAACACAGCCGGTGTAAGGAAAATACCATCCTATAAAAAGGAAGGTTGATGTTTAGAATGTAGACTGTTTATGAAAATAAATCTTTTTTTTTAAATATTGTCCTGGATTGAAACAACAACAACGAACAGAATTTATCAATAAAAGGTTGGTTTAGTGTTGGAGGACTAAAGCAGTGTTAGCCTGCTCTCTGCAGCCATCACCAGCTGGTGTAGTCTACATACTAACACATGTCTTTATCAACACAAAGAAGATGATCTGCCAGATGTACACATGCAGATTCCTGCTAGCCACACCGCTAACCCTGACCTCTGTGGTATTCTGCTGCAAAGAAGGAGACATAAAAATCGTTTATAATGGAACAACAGAAGGAACCAGATTATTAGCATTTTTCCCTTTGTTGTTCCTTATCCAGTTTCCAGGCCCTCGTCAGGAATGCTGGCGTGCTGCTGACTGATGCTCAGGTGAGTTCACAGGTACTGACATTAGTGAGTTCATAGGTACTGACATTAGTGAGTTCACAGGTACCGAGATGAGATTGAGACAAATTAAGATCTATCTATCTATTACAGGTAGTGAAATTACAGGTACTGGGATCACAGATACACTGACACCTGACCAACCAGTTAACTAGGCCAGGTAAACTAGGTAGGTAAAGGGAAGTGTAGTTCTTGAGTATTGATGTTTGGGGGAACTACAGTAATCAAACCCTGCCCGGTATGAGTGTCTCCTACACTTGGACGGGTTCTCGGGTTTCCTTCTGCACGTATAAGGAAGAAACGGATTTTTTTCTCCCTTTATCTTTTCTGCGGTTTCGAAAAACGAGTTTAGAAGTTACAAATCTTCACTCACTGTTCATCCAAGTCTTACACTTGGTTCACTGGGATCACTCTATGAACCTAATTAATCTTTATCTAACGACATACGTTCACATCATTACATGTCATTAATCATTCTACTCTTTCATTAAGAAGGAGAAAAAAAACGTCCTTAATGTCTATCAACATTATTTCATGGAATATCAGAAGGGGTAGGGTATATTTTGGTATGGTACAGTTATGTAATAGTACCAATAACTTCCATACTTGAACCCACTAATACGCCGATTGTTGCAGCACTTGCAGTTGGCTAGTTTCTATTCCCGGTGAGCCTGGGCCACACACTGGATGCATTATATAGCGAGTCTGAGAGGGTAGAACCGTTGCTGGACCCAAACACACAAGGGTGTTTACTTGGCTGTGATTACTAGCAGCTCCCTTGGCTGTGGAGGCAGAACAGTAAATACATTGGGACACTGTGTGGGGGACTGGGGGGGGCCCTCAGGGAACAGTCTCAGAACACCATGAGAGGGGTGGAGAGTGATCCGAACAAGCCAAAAATACAAAATCCTATTTTCACTTTCTGTCTCGCTCGAAAACACCTTGAATCCACACTGAGGTAGATTCATGTGGTACGTCATCCCCGAAATAGAACAACAAAAGCCCCTCTGGTCTTGCTTGACAGGAACTCACCGCGATGATGTCCCGTAGGCTTTTGACGTTACAGGTGGTGTTGGGGTTCTCCTTGCTCTCGTCCTCCTCCTCGCCTTCGTCCTCCACCTCGCCCTCGTCCTCGGTGGCCTCGTAGCCCTCGTCAGGGCAGAGGTCGCTCTCCGCCTCCGTCATGTTGGTCATGGTGTCAATGAGCTGCTCCAGTGGGGGGCTGAGCTCGCGCTCCTCGTTCTCCTTCAGGCCGTAGTCCAGGGCCTTGTAGATCATGATGCCCAGGGACTCGATCACCTGCGGGGGGGGGGGGGTGATTAGCAAGATTTAGTCAAATCTTGGTGACATTCTGGTGAAGCACTGGACAACGGTCTAACCATAAAGAGAACGGTTCTGGACTGATGGTAGACACTATACTATGATGATGTAAGGACAATATGGAGATAATGCAAGGGTGCTGAAGAGACAATGTGAGGATAATGTAGCATGAGGATCATGTGGGAACAACAGGGATAGTGTACGGTCAAACTGCAGAACAGCACAGGGCCAACATGGGAACAACATAAAGTCCTGAGGACGAGATGGAACAGGAACTGAACTGCCATGATTCTATTATCATCTTCGAAAATGCAATTCTCCTCCAATTTTCCACCTCCTTTGTGGAACTGCTTTAAACACAGTTTGCAACCGGATCCTGACCATCACTCATGAATCTCTTGACTAATCTCAACTTTGTATGAACCACCAACACGACTACCCACAAAGGCCTCCTCTGAGGTGATCAGGCCAGGCTGACAGCATTCAGTCCAGCCGTACGATCCAATCAGCTTCTAAGTGACCTTGTTTGTTCACAGGGGTGATCTCAACTCCCCACCTTACCTCATGGATCAGGGGAGGACGAGCGTCCCCATGACAACCCCCCAAAAACAATCTGGCCACGCAACTGAGAAGCAGCTGTGACCTGGTCCTAGAGTCGAACCACAGACCGTGTATTTGAGGCAGACAGAGGCGAGCGGGGACCACAGTGAGGGGCAGGATGGAAACAGCCGTTCAGGCATGGGAACTCAAAGCTCCCACTGTGCATTTCACCAACACCGGTCATTTTCCATTTACAGTTTGAAATATAAACAAATAATAAAACACAAGTCAACAAATGCAGGAGCACTGAGAGAGTCATTTTAGATGTTGTTATTCTGAAGTCCGTACTGGCCCATATTAATAGAGCACAGCAGACTAGGTAGGTCAGTCAGTAGTGTGTGTGTGTGTGTGTGTATGAGCATGAGTGAGTGAGTGTGTGTGTGTGTGTGTGTGAGCATTAGTGAGTGAGTGAGTGTGTGTGTGTGTGTGTGTGTGCGCCTTCTCTCTTAAGGAACAGTTAGTCATCCTCTCTTTCCATGTGAGGAAATAAAGTGAAGATGTTTTGAAAGGGAGTCACCCAACGTGTTGAGGGTGGGGTGAGGCTGTGGGGTGAGGCTGCTGGTGAGGCTGCTGAGGAGGGTGTGGCCTCAGTGTGTACTAACCTGTCCAAATTCATTAAATAACATGAACTAAATCCCTTTAGGATGCAACTTAGTGAGGACATAAGAGAACACCTGGATACAGGTAACGCTCTGGTGTTATCTGAAGTTCTCATATGACATCTGTTGTACCAGCCCATAATTAACATTATTTATTTAGCAGACACCTTTATATATTTAGTACAGACAGTATATATACAGCAGTTCCCTGCCCAACCTCATGGCTCCCTGATGGCTAGATAAATACCCTCCAACAGTCTTTATCATTATGTAACTTTATAATCCTGCTGTCCCAGAGGCCACGCTGGTCAGAGGTAGGACGGAGCATAGGGATGTTTCATCCCCACGCCTGCCTGTACACGGATCCAGAGAGCTCAGGGGTCATGACCTTCTGCTAACATGTCCTGTATGCAAACACAGCTCAGTACAGCAGGTAGGACACAAACGCTGGATAATCTGAGTTCATTCTATTCTGTTTGTAGTACATGTGATTAAAAAAATATATATTACTATTGAGATAAAAATGTCTTATTCTAGAACCAGTTTCACCTGCATCTGAACAACAATTTAGACACACCAGCATAACTCTTCAGCACATTCAGCCTAGCAAGCAATGGAATTCTTTCAAATTCCTTCAAAAGACCGTTCGGCCAATCAGGGGCCAGTCAACCACTAGTCCCGCCCCCCCCTGGTCCAGAGTTCTAAAAGGTGACTGTGATTGACAGGCAACTGGCACCATCGAGCCAGCTGCCAGAGCTGCAGAAGATAGTGGCCACAGTGTTTGGGTTGCCTGCACAGCGTATGAAAGCTCATGTGCTCTTCCGAAGGGTAGAAAACAACCTGGAATGTTCCAGGAATTCAACTGGCAATCTAGTTGACACAATCAACAAACATGCAACAGGGAAGAAATGCTGAAAAAAAAAAAAACATTCAGCAGAAGTTTATAATAAGCACAGGCTCTACCAACAGCTTCATGTGAGTCATTTCACATTGGTGGAATAAAAGTATGCTGGTTAAAAAGAACCAGAATTAAATAATAATCTGTCCCTAATTGAGCCATGTCCTTCACATTCATCTGATCCCTGATAATATAATGTCAGCAAAGACCAGGGACGTTTCTAGGATTGAAAGAAAGGGGGGGCTTAGCCCCTGGCATTTTCTGTCGATGGGGGGGGGGGGGGGGGCAGCTAGCCAGCGATTCCCAAAGACGTCCGTTTTTTTACTCGTTTTTCGAACTTGTGGGTTAAATTTTGGACGCTCAAGTGACCGACATTTCACCGAGAGCATCCGGTAATTTTCGAAATAAAATATTGTTATTAATTATCGTGTTTCTTCGGCGGCCCGATAATAATCCCCATAATTATTTAGGGGGGCTGAAGAACATTTAGGGGGGGCTTCAGCCCCCCTAGAACAGGGCTAACGACGCCCATGGCAAAGACTCTGAGCTAAAAGTGTTGTGATGGAAGGAAGGTGTGGATGAAGGAACTGCCTCAAGCCACTTTTACACTTATTACTGAGATTCTGCACTACTGTGTACATACCCCCCCTTCCCCCTGTACTAAATATATATATCCATTCTCCTCCATACTTTTTTTTTGTATTTGTACTTGCTATATAGTTTATATGCCCCCCTCTGTACAGCTATTGCCCACTTTTCACATTTATTTAATCTAATCTTCCTCTTATTTAAGTTCCATATTTGTTGTTCCTTGTTCGCTCCATCCTGCCACAGTAAATTCCATGTTAGTGTAACTTGCATGGCGAATAAAAACGAATTCCAATTTAGATTCTGGGGAAGAGCAGGGTTATCAGAGGCAGAGACACGAGGAACCAGGACTCACACAAAATACCTGCCAATCAGAAGCCTCTGACACTGACATTCCACTGTCAGAGCAGATCGACGCCCATGGAAACAAACCCCAGACCGAGAGAACTCATAATTAAACAGTTAAAACAGAGTTATAATTAGTCCATCCCGTGCTAAAGTGAACCACAGTCATCCTGAGAGTATAACCGACAGACTTCTGATATAACTCGCGCTGCAATAAAACTAAATGTGGTGTTTATCATTAAAGTTTTGCACTGTACAGTACGTGATGTAACAGAGGCCTGCAGGAGACTACAGCTTAATCACCCAGATGTTCAAACGGTCCTGGGACCTTTCAACCTGATTCACACATCATCCTGAACCGTGTGTGTGCGGTGTCCTACAGGTTAGTTCTGTTGTGAGGGAACAGAACCTCATCGCGATATGAAATGGTATTTAAAGCCGGGCTGTGTGGTGAAGAAGCTGTAAGATTTCATCTTTGCTGGTAAGAATTGCTTCCCACTGTAAAAACCAAAAGTAGATTCATCACTACAAATTATGCTCTGTAGAATTATAGAACACGTTCACAATTCAGCGTTCTGGAACGTTTGATCTTCCTGAAAGGCAGTGTTGTGTCCTGTCAGACGGAGCGTGTTTGTGTTCTCTCTTGGCTCACAGCTTCTCTCCACCACACAAGACAATGACTGTTGGTGGAAATGCATCTGCTAGCTGTGTTCTTCACATGACATCACTGCTGGAGATGAAGTCACACTTCCTATTGTCGTCTCAGACAACAGCTGAGACGGGGAAGACAATAAAATCGAACAATTACAACAATCTTTCACTGTGCGACGATTCTGGGACAGTGAGGAGCTGTCAGCTGCAACCCCTGGTTCTGCTACTGAAGAAAACATGTTGCTTTCCTTTCCTGCCAGGCAAAACCAAGGCAGTGATGACCTCCGTATTTAACTAACAAACAAACCAACATCTAGGCCATTTCACAGAATAGACACCAATATTCACTGAATCAGCAGCATCAAATCTCAAGTCGCCTGTTGAGGTCAATTTTAGCACAACTAATTAAAAATAAAACTTAGCACAGTGTTTTATCCTGGACGTGGCAGGTGAGTTGTGTGTGAGAAGCAGTGTGTTTCTGCTGTGGAGAGACTTCCAGTGTGGTTGTGGTAGCTGCTCCTCTCTGGGCTGCCTGCAGGACCCCGGGCATGTCAGTTACACTAACACAGACCAGGAGAAGAACGAGACGTTTGTTTCTGGCTTCCACCATCACTCACTGGCTCTCTCTCCATCTGTGCGTGTCTCTCTCTCTCTGAAACACTCTCCTTCAACAAGCTCAAATTCCCAGGACAGACAGACAGAGTCAGACAGTCAGACAGACAGACAGACAGACAGCTGCCGGGCTCGTCTGTCATGTTGTCCTCCAGCCAAACGACCGGTCAGAATCGATAAAAAAAGGCGCTGACACCGATATTCACATAAATAATGAAAATGAAACAGGAAGAGACCTCTAATTAACATGTATCTAGGTCACCATCGATGCAACATATGACCACAAACGGAACTGGACTAACAGAATTGGGAAGGTTCCGTAAAGATAATCAAAGAGTTTGGATCTGTAATCCTATATGTCAATGGGGGGTGGCTAGCATTCGTTTGGTGCTAATGATGACCTCAGGATACTATAGTCTACATCCGTCCAATCCAGCGCACCTCTTAGCTGCCTCTGTGTCTTTTAAACTATGGAACTCAGGGACAAGGTCAGCTAAGGTCCCTGTCTGCCGTTCAGTGTCCAGAGGGGAAACAGAGAGATGATTCCAGAAGACAGACGGGAGCAGAAAAACAGCCTCCCTGAGCCAGTCTCAGGCAGACACACAGTGCAGGGAAGTTACATAAGATGCCTGAATCCAGATCAAGTCTGCTGCAGTAACGGATGCTCCATCTTCCCTGCAGCATCTTGACACCAGTCAGTCAGTTAGCCAATCACAGTCAGCCAATCACAGTCAGCCAGTCAGCCCCCTTCACAGAACATTTCTGGGGCAGTCTTAGTTCTGTCTTCACCCTCACATCACCTCTTACCCCACCCTTACCCCATCCCTGCTGGTACGAACCTTACACGCGCATGAACACACACATATACACACACACACACACCTCATCAAATATTAAAGATCGAAGAACGCAGGTTTGACGTTTTTTTTTTTCTTCCCCAAAAGTGAAACGATGCATTTTTTATGATCGTAGGACGAGCCAGGAGAATTAGCATCCAAATATATCCATTTCATAGCCCAGTACCATTACTGTAACCGGCTGAAACGTTTTGTGAATGTTTAACTGTGGTTTTACATTGAAACATGGAGCTGAAACATGTCTATTGTCATCGAGGAAAAGGTACATATCTATTGGTCAGGGAATCCCCTTAACAGGATACCTGCTCATTGTGTAATCTCACCATAATCCCAAAAGACCGAACTGGGTCAAACCGGTTTGTAATAGGGAGTCAGATGGCTCAACGGGTTACGGCGTTGGCCTCATGAACGGAAGGTTGTGAGATCGAGCCCCCGCTGTGGCTATATGACTTTGTGTCCTTGGGCAAGGCACTTCACCCTACTTGCCTCAGGGAGAATGTCCCTGTACTTACTGTAAGTCGCTTTGGATAAAAGCGTCTGCTAAATGAATAAATGTAAATGTAAATGTAATAGTACAGAGATGCTTGACGGTTAGAAGGATTGTTCAGCGTGTGAAAAATCATTCAGAAATCCAAATCTTAAAAAAAGGTTAAAAATAATGAAATTACTGTCTATAAGAACCTATACATACCTGGATTCACAACAAATATATTATAATAAAATGCACTGTGGTGTTGAGACGCACTGAGCTAGCTCAACAAGATATGCATCCTGCTTATTTCCAGACAGACACATTTACTGGAAGAGTTAAACACAAAAACATGGAGTCCCTGAACCCTACCATCAGCTGAACCTGAACTTTCAAGACCGAGATGGCCAAGTCTAGGGAAGATCACAACAACAAACACTAAAACAAAGAAATGGACTCTGCCTGCACACTGAAACCAGCCATCTTGAACTGGCTTAATGTTCTGGAATGTTCATGTGATCATGTGATCTGGGTGACAAGCAGAAGGAGAGATGATGATGATGAATTCAAACTAGGCAGTTGACAGTGCATACACACACGCGCGCGCAGACACACAAGTACACACACACGCCCAGTGTAATTACTGTGTGTACAGACACAGACAGTTATGTCCTTTCTCCTGATCTGAAACGTGTCTCTCCAGTTTATTTTGATGCTGCTGTTAGCGTTGTTTGCCAAGAGTGTGTCCGCCTACAGGTGTGTGTGTGTGTGTGTGTGTGTTTGAAAGCATTTTCATTAGCCCGGCGTTCAAAGTAATATAGACTCACTATAGAAAGGTGCTCTGCGTGTTTAAGTCTGAAAGACGTGTGTGTGTGTGTGTGTGTGTGTGTTGGGTCTAAGTAGCGTCTATGTAGCTCTCCTCTCTCTCCCCATCTGTGCAGGCAGTGGAGGTTGCCAAGCCGTCCCCTATTTACATAGACCTCAGCTGCTGCGGTCAGTATGAAGCTGTTCACCACCATCTGGGTGTGACGCCTGGCCTGCTGGCTGGAAGAAACCAAGTCACTTTCACGAGTTCACCCTGAGGAACTCTGGTTCGAGTTCATGTTGGATTCATCTTGGAGGCGTTAAGTTCAGTGAGTTGGCCAGGCCAGGTAGAGACTTGTCCTTGTACGCGTCTGTCGAAAGACTAGCTGTGCCTCATGGCTGTCATGGTAATGTTTTGACGTCTGACGAACCACAAGGATTTTCCAATGTCGTCACAGGGTGGGTAAAGTTATAGAAGGAACCATAACAGTCTAAATAATCCATCCTGAGACTGAATAGAATCCCTGTGGGCCTCCACCACTGAAAGGGTCCCCCGTTTGGGTGATTATTAGTCACCAAAGTTCAGAAGAACCTATGACCCATGTATGGTCGATCAACGCCATGTGACTGGACCATGGTGAAAGCTGGGGGTGGGTAAACTAGCAGCTACACTCTCTCCCTGAACAGCTACACGCCCAAACCAAGTCATGCATGACCTTGTTGAAAACACGGAAATGTGATGAGTCGTACTAGTGGAGAAGACAGGATATTCAACTCACCTCCTCTGACGTGCTGGCTGGTTGGTAGTCATCTGTGAAGAGGAAGGAAAATCTTTGTTATTCAAGCCAAGACCCCCCCCCCCCCCCCCCCCCCCTCCCCATCAGTCAAATCCCACCTTAAATTTCTGTTTGTCATGCTGTAAATGAGGAGGCTCGAGGCAGCTAACCCTATCCTGCTAGCTGCCTGTGTAGATTCAGATAAATATATGTATAAAAAGGTTGAATTATGGACACAACAACAGTCTCCCCAGTGAGAACTCTTGGGGGTTCACCTCAGTTACACAGCATCAAATATGAAACCCACACAAGGTCACCAGACAGAACAAACCAGGCTGCACAAGGAACAGCATGACATTTATCTGTTACTATAACTAACAGACCAAAAACCCAACTCAAAGAGTGAAGTCAAAATGTTCAGTTCGGTGTCCATTTTCTTGGCCAATTCAAATGGAAGGATATGTTTTTGGGTGAAAATGTTATGAATATAAATGTATTTTACCAGTGTACTAAGACCACTGAGAGAGACAGCCAAATTACTGTCTGTGTGTATGATTAGTTGACATGGAGGGAGGGGGGGGGGTACTGTGTGTTTAATCATGGAGGATCGCCCCCTCCCCTACCAGCCTACACAAGATTTGTTTCCATGGGAACCCTTTTCTCATAGTGTGAAACTGCCACAAGAGCTCATGCACCGGTCAAAACCCAAAATTAAACTGCCGTGCTCACAGCACATCCATAATGACAGCCGACAAGGGCTTCAATCATTCAGAACAAATGAAAAATTCCTCAGCTGAAATGCGTTCATCCCATTAAACAATTACAGAGGCAGAGCTTCCTTAATCAAAGATTTGATTTAAAATATCAACAATTGTGTAAGTAGGAAGGTCAAGATGACAGAAGTCAGATCATTTAAATAACATGTTGATCCCAATTACTGTCTCTGATACTACAGAGAACAGGCATTCTTCTTTGATTATTGAAAAACTACATTCAGCATCGGCCAG
Organism: Protosalanx chinensis; assembly: GCA_030340685.1. Lineage (NCBI taxonomy): Eukaryota > Metazoa > Chordata > Actinopteri > Osmeriformes > Salangidae > Protosalanx > Protosalanx chinensis. The sequence goes on along the minus strand of CM059334.1, from coordinate 9,539,640 downwards.
TAGCTTGTGAGTTGTGATGCTAGACGTCACGTTTAGCAGTGCAGAGAGTGAGAAAGATGAACTGACAGACTGTTCCCTCTCATTCACTGTTAAACAGAAAAAAGGTGAACTGCTCTTTCTACATACCAACAGTGAACTGTAAAAACGCATCTGAAACACATTCTATTTTCATAAAAAACGTGGTTATTTTATGACAAATTATACTTGGAATGTGCCAGTCTAATGTGTATGTAGGGCAAGATGATGTTCTGTCGAGAGGAATGCAGGTTGAGACGCTGCGGTTGTCAGGATCATTCAGCTCTCCTCGACCCAGGAACACGGACGCACCACAGGGGTCAAGGTTCAAGGACTTTGAAGTCAGTCCACAGAGCGTGAACCGACCCTTCTTCCTCGTCTCTCCAACCTTCCAGAAGACGCAAACTAATCCCTGTTGCCGTGGCTATGATTCTCCTCCAAAGACTGAAAACACGTCAAACGTATTTTTCTCCTTCTCTCATCTCCACTGTGAATTGCAGATGAGTTTACTGCATCACTGGAGCCTAAAATAGCCCTGGACTGCAGTTCTGTGGATCTGTTCAATTCTCTCTGGGCGTATCAGAATACACTTGGGTCCTCACTCTCCAGGGCGACAGGGAGTCTGGCATCAACCAGAGAGTCTCAATCATGACTGGACTAGGTTGTGATAAAACAAACATCACCTATCCTCCAAGAAGAGGACCGCCTTAACGTTGCCGGAAGCCCAATCGGACAATTAGTTCAAACTTGCTAAGCGGTATTTACTTTAATTGATTTCCAGCTCCAATAGCAAACTCTGCAGATACTGTAGCTGTCCGGCTTTACAGTAGCTACGGCCAGGACATCTGCTTAATAGACTTCACGTCTTTCTCATCCGCAGCCCTAATGAGAATCAGCACTGAGGAGAATGTCCAAAAATATCTAAGCACCCTTTAAGGAGCAGCAGCAAGTTCGGCCTACGACTGTTACAGTATGCGTCCGCTTGCTGGGTGACTTGTTTGAGATCTCAGTAGACTTATAGTCGATTCAAATCACATTTTTTACTGTCTTTTTTTGTTTGAGAGTCTCGTTTTGTTTTGTTAGCTGGGATGGGTTCAGTAGCAGAAAGACCAGGGTTCATAAGAGACACCAGAGGTGGATAGAGAGAACGAATGGTGGTGGAGTGGAAAAAGGGAGGGAGGGAAGGCCTTGCTAATAAGTTCTAGAGAACAGGAAATCAAAAACTATGCCTCAGGCATTGTTATTCCTTCACCTCTCCCCCACTCAGATATGTATGGAAGTGTGTGTGTGTGTGTGTGTGTGTGTGAGACTGTCCTGGTAAAGCAGACAAACCATTAAGAAAGAAATCCATGTTTTGAGTTGAGTATACATTTGAGACTGAAGGAAACGTCGTCCTCCACAAACAAAACTCATTAAGGGTTCAACTGAATTTCAAATAAGTTTCTTCAAAATATGGCAATGATTAGTCCAACTAGTTTATTATGGTCTCCTGCACTTGACTTGGTTTTCCTGATAATGGCTGACTGAAAGCCACACTTCAAACATGGATCTTATTAGCAGACTGCATTCCAACAATTTATAAATTATTATTATTTAATTAGTAAATTGCCTAATATAATCCTACCGACACCGTATTTGTTTGATACTGGAAATGTGTAACTTTCTAGAAACCAGTCAACCAATCGTCAACAAAATATTTATAATAATAAAATAGCATGATGGCCTATAAACTATAATAATAATGGCCTTTCTGCTTTTCTAAATCTGTAAACAAAATCAACACATGGTTGAAAGAGAGCAACATGGCCACTGTTTAGATGCAAACATTCGTTTAATTCATAATAACGCTGACGTGCTTTCAACACCATTCTATCAACATCGTTGCCATTTCTCAACGCATAAATATTATAATAATTCAACATTATACAGGACATCATGCAGTTCTCAGTTTACCTGTACTGTCCAGGTGCTGCAGTTTCACGGTTCCATCTCGCTTTATACGAACATCTCCTGGACCTTCAATTCTTCTCACACAGTCCTCAACAGACGCTCCACTACATTTATAATTCCGATGTTTTTGAGCTAAAGTTTGGCAACATTGATAACAAACAGCCCATGCCTGTTCTTCATTGATCGGCTGGTTGTACAGTGATAGGATTTCTTCTAAGGAAAGCTCCTCTGATCCACCATCCATGTTAACGTCCCCGGCGTTCAAATCCACGCCAATATCTTGGAGAAGCGTTGGAGAGATTAACATTCTGTCGTCTGTCCCTGATCTTTTGGTCATTCTCACATGATACCTACGTTGAATGACCGCTTTTTATCGACGAAAGGTTTTAGAAAAAGAGAGACGAGGCGCCGTTTCTGCACATTAGAGCCGCTGGCCAAACTGATGCATTGGTCTTCGTCAGCTGTTCTCTATCTACAGTTTAGTGCAGCAGCAGTTTATTGCCAACGCGTCTCCAACACCGAGAGCTTTTTCCGCATGGTCCTAAAGCCTGCTCATATTGACGCCAACACAAAGCTGGTATCACTCACTGTAGACCAGTTATTAAATCAAAATGTATGCTTTCTCCTTAGAGAATATTTCAGATGTGTCTGAAGCTCAGGATAATAATAAAAGCCTTGTTTTTAAATGAGTGATTCATTTAATAATTTAGCATAATTCAATTTCAGTCTGTTTTGTTAATAGTCTTAATAGCCAAAATAGGAGTTCTAATTTGAGAGTTCAGATAGATTTAAGAAAAGCTAAGATGCTTTGATAGATTTTCCAATACTACAACTCAAATAACAGTGAAAGTATTTATAATTTGATTCATCAAGACTCAGAAAAATTGTGAAGGCTGATAAAAATAATTTGTTGAACACACTAGTCAAAGCTGAACTGACCCATGAATATTAAATCTCCATAAGACTGCATCTTTATTTTATTTTTTTACCCAGTTTGTCAACTCATAAGCATTCAAAGACTCACTATTAAAAGAAGCCACTCTGCTCTTGATATCCATGTCTTTAATGCAGAGACAGCACCTTCTTGTGGCTGACTATGGGTACTACCGTGTGCATTGTCAGACTTATAAGTTGCAGAATTACAATTGTTATTCTTTATTATACACATTTTTATTGATAATTTAAAAAATATAATTGGGAAACAGTCACAAACACACTTGTTTCGTAGCCCAAAGTGAGCAGGTAAAATTCCATCCTTGGTGTCTTGTTTTCACATGATGGGATAGCAGGCATACTGAGCTATACCACACTGGTTGTTTTTATTCCTTGCCATTCTGATGTAGCCTTTGTCGCCGTAATACACACCCCAACTGCAGTGAAGAGAGAACCATTTACTACACACAGCATTACAGTCTGTATTATGAGAAGACAAAATTAGTCTTAAAAACAAAACACCTGTTCTTGACAATCCAGTAGTCTTGTCCATCTTCGGATCCATATCCCACAATCAGAACAGCATGATTTACTCTTCTTGTACACGTGCGGTCATTGTACACTCCTGACATTGATGACAGTAAATGAATTATATTCATCATTACCCAAGCAAAATAATCCTTACCCTGGTGATTGAATCCTTACCCTGGTGATAGAAGACAAACTTTGACCTGGAGCCGTCGATGGCAGCAGAGATTGGACCAATATTGGCCAGTCCCATCTTCAATGCCTCCTCGTCCCCCATGGGTAAGAACTCATAGCCAGTGCAGTTAGCAGCACGGTGTTCAGTCTTATACTTGCAGTCTCCTTTCTGAAATTGAAAACGAACTGTGTGTAAAACATTTTCCTACATACAGAATATGCAATTTCAGGAATACACACCAATCACAGCCATCTCACACAAATCTACCAATCACAATATGGATACTGACCCACAAGCTTTTAACAAACCAATATAAAAAGTACTTTATAGTATTATATTTCTGCTATACATTTGCCAAAAACACTGTTCTAGTAAAAAATATTTAGACTCACCTTGCCCACGTAGGGATAGGCTGTGTCTGAAGCAATCCCTTGATTTTTTATGACGTATTTAAACGCGTTGGTCATGAAGCCGCCATCGCAGCCGTAGTTTCCGTACTTACTAGAACAATCCACCAGATTCTGAGGGCTGAGGTTCAAAAGGGTTCCAGTGGTCTTCTTCAGTTGACCCTCCAAGGCCCCAACAGCACTGAAGGCCCAACAGGAACCACAAGAACCCTGCAGAACAGGTCAAACATCCCTGATCCATTCCAGCTACATCACATTTTAATGGCTGACATTCTGTGGAACACTAGTAAGCATGTCGCCTCAACTAAATATATAATCTGGTTTGCAGATAGTTAACTTTATCTTGCAATATACTCATTTTTTAAATTTTATTTCAGCAAATCATGGCTACAGTTAGATGGACAAGGGAATTACAGTAGAGATGTTGGCCCTCTGAAAGACATCATACAAGTAACCGTATTCAAAAGACAAAATCCTGGTTTAACCACGTGCAGTGGAAACTCAGTTATTTTACCTGAAATTTCACCTCAGAGACCAGGCCCTTCTCTCTCCAGTCCAGAGATGAAGGCACAGATACCACCGGCATACTGATGAAGGTCGAACCCCGTCTCTCCAGGTCAGAGGGCAAGCAGATGTTAGACAGTGTGCTGAATATCTCCTCAGGAGTCTGTCAGAACATGAGAACAAAAACTATCCTTTTAAAAAAGAAGCTTTTATTTCAGGTGTTTCTACACTAAGGAAGACACAGTACTGTAGTAACAGTCCCTTCACTTACCATGTCTCCCATGTGGTTCATGGCCAGGTCATATGTGTGGACCCCCATTGATGCCTCCAGGTTATGCAAATTGATAATTTTAAGATTCCCTTCCCATATCCTCCTGCGGCCAAACTCTTCAATCTGACCAAAGAACAGTCACATTTCAGATTTTCAATGCATTAACCGTGTGTCGTCATGAAACATACCTTGTACTCACAAAAAAACATAATGACCATTTTCTGGTCATTCAATAAAGTAAAGAAAATTTCATAATTCCCCTTTGCCAATGCTTGTTATTCAGGAATCCAATAGATACCTTATGCAGGTACAGTTTACCATGTGTCTTCTTCCAAAGGGTCCATTGCTTATCTAAAGTGTCTTCGGTTAAGGCGACTCCTGAGCCCCACAAAAGGACAAGTAACAGGCTGAGGAACATCTTTCCGATCAGAACAGCTTTCACTTCTTAGATAATGTAAGGTAGCCTTGGAAACACGTTAACTGCAGTGGTGTTTGGTAGTTATTTCATGATGCTAAAACGCTCGACTGCTGGAAGTTGCGTGTAACTTAAGGTCTGTCTATTTCCGCAGGTACTATTAGGCTAAATACTTTAACTGTGGCATCGGTTAAACAGTATTAGTATTGCGAAATCTACCTCAGATTAAAGGCATGAAGTCAGTCAACTACAGCCCAACTGTCTCTGATCACAGGGCCTTAATAAAAGTTAACGCAGGGAGTCACACCTGGATGTAATTAACGTTAAATTGGTGAGTTTGGAAGGGTGTGGCTTATTAATTAAACAAGTTAATGGAAAGCGCGTGGGCTCTAACAGCGTTTCAGTGCTCGATTATCATAAACACGGTGTTTTTTTTGTGGGAAGCTGGTTTGGAGGTACAGTATTCTGCATGTTTTATGATTACGGTAATTGACAGTAGATGCCTGCTGAACAGTAGATGGCGGCAACAGTTCTCAATCTGCGATTTTGAAGCCGTTAATCACGGATATAATTGTAAGAAATTACAAAATGTATTAATTTCGTAATAGAATATTAAATGAATTGTAATATTTATTAGTACACTATTTATAAATAACTACGTACTTATCGTTTTAAAACTTTCAGTTTTCCTCATTAAAACACTGCGTCCTCGTCTAACCACCAATATTACTCTCTACAGTATTTGTCACTAACACGCATGGATGTATTAATAAAACACGGCTAACACGGCGGATAAAATAAGGCGAATAAACAGTTGTGGCCTTGCAACGATGTTTTTAATTTTTTTCGCGATATTATTTCTCGTTAAGGTTTGTTACCTACGAAACACTAAGAAACGTCGGATAGTAAAATAGTGCATTGGAAACATCACTATCACTTCTCACACCCATATGCTACACAGGAGACCCCCAACTTAGCATTTATCAATTCATTTCCTACCAAAGCGACCTTTTTTGGATGAAAGCGTCTGCTAAATGAATACATGGAATGTAATGTACATGTACTCATCAACCCAAACTGCATAGGCTACTTTAGGATTCATAGGGGAGACCGGGGAGTGTTTTAACACTGTCAGTTTGGCCAATTAGAAAAGAGCTGCAGTGATGTCATCAATATAGTAGACCACATTGTTTTTTGTCTAGTGATGATTCTGTTGTAGATGCAAAGTTGCAATTTATATCACCTAAAGTAACAGTTTATCTTCGAATTTGATGCTCAGTATTCATGCTAACTCCAAACCCACATACCTTAAACAATTAGCTATGTAATGGCTGGTTGTTGTGGGGATAGTTGTAACAGGAGGAACTCTTGACAGAGTATTTAACATAAATAGCTGATCTGTTCTATGGGTTAACCTCTCGAGAGGTAACAATTAGATAGGCATATTGAAAAAGTAATTTTTAATTATTATACCTATTATTAAGAGGTAGAGAATTTATTTACAGCTATACAAAGCAATTGTTGTGGCCCCAAGGTGTCATACATCATTCATGGGGATAGCATGTTTACTGATCACTTGCTTTTAGGTCAGGAATTTTGCATACCAGTTGGCACAGGACAATAACTGTAAATGTTATACTGTGGATCTTATTTTAGCAAATTAACTCTCATTGTTACATCCATCCCCAGCTGCTGTTACATCTCACTTGTAGATTGTAACAAGGGAACTCTTTGTATTTGACACTAACTCACATAATATATGATTGTTTAAAATATGTCAAAGTGAGTTATATATGTAGAAAACAGTTATGGGTAGTATGTATCAAAGTTTGAGACCCAGCACAAACAACCACCGAGTTACAGATGCTCAAACAAAATGTGTTACTTTCATCCCCGGTCTCCCTATACCAATAATATATTAATTCATACATTCTTTATTCATAAAAGTCTTGAATGGGATTTATTGTGAATGCTGTGACGTCCTATTTAGGTTTTAATATGATCCCTTTTCTGCAAAGTATTATATATTACATGACTGATCTATTGTCAGACACTAGTAGGCTATGAAGACACGATGGGCCCGCCCAGCCAAGATCCTTAATGACCTTAATGACATTTGGCAAAAGATGAGCTGTGCCTGCGTCACCATCCTTTCCTGTCCGCGGGGTTTGGAGAGGAAAAACCTGTGAGTGGGGTTTCCAAGACAACAGATGGCGATTTCCTGATTCATCATTTTCTCCAGTACAAACTAACTGGGGTGTCTGAGAATATATCAGAACAATGCGGAAGGAACCTATGTCAATAAAAAATAGGTTCAAGGTTGGACTTGATGCAAAATGCAAGCATTCAAGGTCAAAGCATGTGTTTGATGCTGGCCCAAAACATTTTGGTTAATCAAAAGATGAGTATACAGTAGTTTACCTGTACTATATCCATTTGTGACTATAAGGAAAAGTGTTTTATATTTTAAAATTTACATTCAGTCAGTTTTGTAGAGGGCAAAATATAACTTTTAACATCCAAAAGTTCAAAACAAGTTGCAAGGTTCTGAGTTCCAGGTTGATTTTTGTATATAAAAGTAATTCGATGAATCCAAATACATTAATCCGTCCCTGGTAAGTGCAATGTTTTGTTTCGTTGATCTCCTTATTTGACAAACAGACTTGATCTTGACCCTGACCTTTGACCCCAACCCTGAATCATGAATGAAGATCTGAAGCTAAGTATGCAATGAAACCTCAAACCATCTCTTGGTTTTACATTCAAAACAAGTAACAAGTTAATAACAGGAGTAGACAATGTTCTCTATATGAAGACCTGAGCTGTTTGTTTGTTTTTCCTCATCTTTTCATTACAGTCTTTGTTTGTTTTCCTCATATTTTCATCACATCGCGGATGTTTCAGTCATAAATCGACAAAATAGGGAAGTAATCCCTACGACAATCAGCGGTGTTACGAAAGGATTTTATAGCCTAAGAACAGAACCCTGACCATTCTCAGCTTAAGCATAAAATCCTGAGAGGCTGAACAAACAAAAGATTATCTGAATGTGTTTACACTTCCTTTATATTTATTTTGATCTATTTGAATTTGGTTGACAGACAACAGTAAACCATAGAAGTTACTAATTTAAGATAAATCTCTGGAGCAGACTACGATTATGGTCTGTAGTTGACAAAATACTGTATGATTTATGTGCAGTGTCAGATTATACTGCGTAAGATTATATTAATGCATTACATAAGATGCCTCAATTCAGTTTTGTTGTCATTTACATTCAAAAGTAGTTTTTTGACCTCTGGTTCTCAATACAGATCCCCCTTTCATAACCAACTGCCATTTCGAGTGTAAGGGAGGAAAATGTGGTCCCTGAATGTAAATATAAATTAATAAAATTATTTCTGGTCCCTTCAGTAGCTTGATAAGTCTTCTGTTGAGGATAATGTGAATGATTGTGGTATTCCACCAGGAGGTTTATATATAACATAAAAAGGGACCAGATTTCTGTACTCTTACAGTGGTACTCATGATGATACCGTACCTCTGTGGTATTTTGACAAGAACTGATGCAAGCTACACAAGATGGGAGGGATACTTCTGAAACCCTCCCCCCAGTCCTTAATTCCATTCCCATCTGGTGTTATACACAAATCTCTCCATTTGGCTGACCCCTTCATTGCTTCCCATCATCCCTTTGGAAAATGCTTCCTGAGAAGTAAAGCAATGCTGGCTGAATTTCATCATTCGTTTTATAATCCCCCCCCAGCATGTGTCCCCCCCTAGCACAGAAAGAGCTGCATCTCTATCGCCACAAGGAAATCAAATATAGCAACTAGGGTAATAACAAATTTTTTGGGTTTGTTAACTAATGATGTTGGATATAGATTTGAGACTCGTTTGCTGTCGTGCATGTTAGATGTTTAACAAATGGATTTACTGTATAAGTGGAGGGAAAAGTAATTATTTGTAGTGCAAAAGAAAAAGTGAGATGTAACTATGCAAGTTATCTTGCTGATGTATGGTATACAGCCATGGGTTGGTCTTCTGCTGCATCGTTGTCGAGAATTATTCCATCATGGAAACATGTCTACCTCGTGTCTTCAAAATCCAACAAATGGTGAGTTTTTCCTTCCCTGAAAACTTTCTAATATCAGTTTTTCCGCTTCCCTTTAGCCAATCCCATGTTTTAATGACAGGCTTTCATCTTTTTCTTTGTGATAAACTGCCTTTAGTTGCGAAAAAAAAAAATATAGATATGGACACCACCTAATTTGCTATTTACATTTATAAGAAACACACACAAACTTGAAATATTTTACAGTCACAGTAGCAGTAACTGAAACAGCAGCATTTTCAGTAAAGATTTTCAACTGAAATGTAAAAAAATAAAATATATATCCAATGCCAAATTAGTTGTGCATTTAAGAAATTTGAATTTATTATAATAAATAAATAATAAATACACAACAGACCATTTCTCGTGTATTCACAGAAGCGTGTATCTGAAGCGTGTTTCTCGGTTATTATCCCTGACAGCCTGCCTCCAATCCAATAAACTGTCACCGCTTCCGCATAAAACTGGACAAAACACAAAGTGAAAGTGAAACTTTAATGGCCTTATCGCTCAAACAGATGCATTCATAACAACACGCAAAGCATTTGATGAGCGGGTTTTCCAAAGGACCCCAGTATATGATATAACATAGGGCATGATTGATACCATGACTACTGAGAAGGTCTGTTGAGGCAACAGCCAGGATACCCTTTGTTGCTGTTACTGAAATGAAGACAAGTGTCTCCCAATGCAGGTGGATATTTAGCAGAAATTACATAATCTATACCTGTATCAAAACCAACTAAATGATCTGTATTCGTATAATGTAAACTGAGTTTAAATCCAAATTCAAGAAACAGCTGTTATTAATACACTAAATGTCAAGAACTGTCAGTGAACCAAAAGGTATTATTATAAGGTCAATATCAGGTACAGCCATGATAAATCCATTAGATTATCCACTACAAGTAGGCTTGTGGTCAGTGTTACGCAAGACCAAACTAAGTACCAAAGTTCTGTAGACTGAGAATATGATTAAATCTTTCCCTTAATATCCTATCCTATTTTTAGCCAAGTGCATAAATCAACGCACATTGATGTCTGAGTTTGTCTAAATGATTTCACGATGAGGCTTTTTCTTTTGACATTTACTATTACTATTCCTTAATATTCTGTTTTTATTACAGGAAATATGCTTATTGCCAGAGAGGCCTGAACCTGCCATCAGAAGTTATCCGGTTATGATCAGATCCAGCCTTTCAGCCCAGTGGTGAATATCTGTAATGTTCAAGATATGATCATCTACAGTTCTGCTAAATCCATTCAAGTGGCATAATGACTGTTTATCCTATGGAGTCATTCTTTGGTGCACCATCAATAGATGCCTGGGAAACCCTTTCATATTTTAATTCAAACTGAAATGAACAGTGAAAACTTCCTGCTGAAAATGACAGACATCCCAGTCTGAGCACGCCACACACATGGGACAGCAACCATCTGCAAAACAAAAGATTAAAAACCGTATGTGTAAACATGCAGCATCTAAACAGCTGAATGCGTTACCGTAGAAACCCAAAACAAAGCTGGCTCATGGAAGCAGGACATGAAGACCCAAATGTAGTTAAATCATTAGCCGCTGGCAATTTAATAGAAGGAAAAAAACAACTGCAACAACCAAGAAAAATCTACAGTATTTCCACCATGTGATGTGTTGTTTCTTCTCCTGTGCAGGCAGCTCACCAGATGTTTGTGGAGACCTGGGTCCAGTGGTGGCTATGCAGGGTCATCTTCTACATCCTGGCAGCGACTGTGGTTCTCGCTGCCGACACCTCGTGGCCTTGCCCACTGTGCTGCCGGTGTAGCTCTGAGGTTCTGGAGGTGAACTGCTCTAGGTGCCAGTTCCCCACGGTGCCAGATGGCATCTCCACAGACTGTCAGCTACTGAATCTCACCTACAACAAAATAAAAACATTGGAACGTCAGCAGTTTTCCAGTCTGACTCAACTTCGGGACTTGGATCTAAGTGACAACATCCTGAATATGATTGAGGCCGAAGCCTTTGTGGGTTTGGAAAACCTGCTAACGTTGCGCATCGCTCGTAATCGTCTCAAGATAATCCCTGTTGGGGTGTTCTCTGGTCTGACCAGACTGAAGCTTCTGGACATCAGTCAAAATGAGCTTCTGGTTTTGCTTGACTTCACATTCCGTGACTTGGCAGCCCTGCAGAGGATTGAAGCAGGAGAAAATGACTTGGTTTACATCTCGCAGAGAGCGTTTACAGGTCTGTCTAGTCTACAAGAGCTTCACCTTGACCACTGCAATCTGACCTCTGTGCCGACAGAGGCTCTGGAGGAGGTCAGTGGGCTGACACGCTTACGGTTCCGCCAGCTGAGACTCACGATTCTGCCAAATAATTCTTTCAAACGTCTTGGGCGTCTCAGGGAACTCGTTGTGTCACACTGCCCCTGGTTGGAAACCCTGGCGGAAAACAGTCTGTTTGGCTTAAACCTGACTTCTCTAACTATCTGCCATTGTAACCTCAGTGCTATGCCCTACACCCCTCTCCATCACCTGGTCTACCTTCGCTACCTTGACCTGTCGTTTAATCCAATCACGTACATTCAGGGAAACCGCCTCAGAGAGCTGCTGAGACTGGAAGAGCTCCATCTGGTGGGGGGAGGACTGCTGCGCATCGAACCCGGAGCCTTCCACGGCCTGGCTCGCTTTCGTTTGCTCAATGTTTCCGGAAACTTTTTAGCGACGCTCGAGGAGAAGGTTTTCCATTCTGTCGGTAACTTGGAAACCCTGCGTATAGATGGGAACCCGCTGGCGTGCGACTGCAGGTTGTTGTGGGTGGCACTCCGGCGCCTGTATCTGGACTTCGGAGGACGTCCGCCGGTCTGCACCGCCCCGGTCCAGGTCCAGGGTCGGGTTTTCCGTGACTTCTCTGAAGCTGAGCTCCCGGTTTTGTTCACTTGCCGTCAAGCGAGAATTTTTAACCGGAAACCTCAGCAGGTGCGAGTTGACGAGGGACACACGGTTTTGTTTAATTGCAGTGCGGACGGTGACCCCAAGCCTTCGATCATCTGGCTGAGCCCACAGCACGTTCCTCTGTCGCCCACTGGGAGGATCCATGTTCTACCCAACAACTCACTGGAGGTTCGTTACGCCCAGATGCAAGACAGGGGCACGTACTGGTGTGTGGCGTCCAACGCTGCAGGGAACGATAGCTTCGCCGTAGGCCTTCAAGTGTGGGGTTTTCCCCAGAATCAATCCAGACGGCAACACCCAGCTTGGTCGCCCCCTGCTGGCAACGGCTCTTCTCATGCACTTCAACCTTTTCCGTTCGATGCCAAAACACTGGTGATCGCAGTGACCATGGGGTTTCTGTCCTTCATCGGCTCTGTTGTCATATGTTTTATTTTCATGTTCTTTTGGAGCCAGGGGAAAGGACAGATCAAACACACAGCCACAATTGACTTTGTGCCGCGAAGCACCATCTCAAGTAATGGTGCGAGTGGGGGAAACCGTGTGGAATCAGGCAGATTCACGATGAAACTGATCTAAGTTGGTTGTTTTATTGTTAACCGTTATACTGCATAACCAGTTAAGCTAAAGGCTTTGTGGGTTCCTGGAATGATCGTCGACAATACATTTTCAAAGACATTTTCATTTAATAAACACTTACTGTATATGTACATTACTTATCTTGTTTTGGCTTTGTATTACTGATTGTAGTGATGAATATAATCCTAAAAACTGTAAATTAGCAACATTTTGGTCTGTTTAGATCATCGGGTGCCCAGGTTACTGGGAGAAATGTAATAACTTGCTATAAATTGTTCATATATTAATATTAGTTTTAGATATGAATAATTTTTATAATTAAATAGTGACAATATTGGAAAAGCTATCTCACCCGATGTTTCACACCAGACCTGTGCCAAATATTGCTTTGAAAATTTAATTGAAAAAATTAATCTAAAATTATTTTTCTTTTTTTACATTTACTGTAAATTTGTAAATATATATATATATATAATCATGTTTTGTGATGGTTTTGTGATGTATTATGTTTGGTTATTTTAGGCTATGTATGGTTTTCAAAACACCAGATAATTGTCACTGTATATCAGCGTGAATTGAACTGTGAATGATCATTGCACTTGATGAACAATGTAATAAAAAAGGTGTATCGATTAAAAAGGTGTTCCTGAATGTAATTCTGAAAATTTGTCCTGGGACAATGCAAACAGCAGATTTTTGACGCTTAGATTTTATCATCGGTGTTGTGCCACCAGAAGTACCCCATTTGCGCGCGCCACCCTCTTGAAACAGAAAGTGAAGGATTTCGTCCTGCTATCGTATTCAAACGGACGGGAGTCAGATATCCCACAAAAAAATATATATATATACATATATTAATAGAATTCAAGAGATGAATGTCGGTAATATGTGTTTAAAAAAAACTGCTATCCTGCTCAACGTAAAATCCTTGACGCGGTGCTTCTTGTGGCAGCCGTGCCTCGGATGGCACAACACCTCCAAACCTCCCTCCTGTCAGTAGGCGACGCTGTTTAAACTGACCCCAGTGCGCTGATCATAATCGAATTCAACGAGGAAGAAGACCCGCATCAAGCTAACGCTAGTAGCTGCAAAAGCATTAAGCTAACAAACGTTTCTTCACTAATAATTTCCAAAAGCAGTCATGACTTTAGCATTTAGTAGAGAGCAGCGAAAGACAGCGGGGAACCGCATGTCCAAGTTACTGGATGCTGAAGAAGAAGATGACTTCTACAAGACAACATACGGTGGATTTAATGACGTGAGTAGCCAGAAGGCTGATACAGTAATATATAGCCAGATAGCTAACCTGGACTGGCTCATAGCTGTAGGTTTAGTTCACTAAATATGATATTATTAATTGAATTCAGTAGCAGAATGAGCCCTTTGCACAAACAATGTACGTTTATAGTGTAGTCTAGACAGTGTGTGCATCTATCTTGGATTATGTGACTTGTGTGTGACCAGTGTGTCTAGACTACACATTGTTCCACAACATCTGTCGGTTTGCATGTGAACGTGTGTTTTTTTCTCTCTAAATCATCTTTTACCTTAGGAATCGGGAGACGATGAATATCGAGGTGAACATTCAGACACAGAAGATGAGGTTGACAGTGACTTTGATATCGATGAAGGTGATGAGCCTGATAGTGACCAGGAAGATGACGCACCAAAGAGGAAGAGTCGAGTTGTCACCAAAGCCTACAAGGTCACTGATGCAAACTGAATTCATGCATATTTTTTTATTTATACATCACATTTATTATCCAATGGCAGGTAAATTTGGAATTGACTTGACCCAATGACTATCAAGTTAAATTGCTGGAAGTTTAAACAGTCCAAGGACATTTAGTGCCCAACAATGGCAGACTGTGTTAGTAAAACAGTGTGGATCATTCAGAATGAATAGAAAATACCCTTGTCTGCACTTGTGACAGAATGCCAAGACCACAAAGTGATGATGTGTTGACTCAAAACTACAAAAAAGAAGGCTCCGTCAAAGTTACTCTGGAGGTTAATGTAGGTTGTTTGTTTGTCATAGGAGCCTCTTAAACTGTCCAAGCCCAAACAGAAGAGGCCCTTGGAGGAAGTGAAGAAGACAGAGAGGGCCAAAGTAGAGAGACGACTTCCACAGGAGTTTCAGGACTTTGGAGAGAGTAAGAATGTTTTGGACTTAACAACAAAATGTATGTGAAACTGGCACCATTATCCTTGAAAATAAGGATGCTTATATTTTGGTGTTATTTTGGGAAAATGCGAATTGGGATTTTTTTTGTTCAAAGAATCTGTTCAGTGATTGAGGTTGTGATGTGGCGTTCCGAAACAAAAACACTAAAATATCACTCATAATGACACCTCTTGTCAGATGTCCAGAAATGTTGAGGCTATAGAAGTACACTTTGATGTAAAAGAAATGGATGGATTGTTTATGTTAGATCTGCTACTAGTTTCAGATAAATATTTTCCAGCTCGGAAGTCTGTACGCCAGTCTACCAGCGAGCACACGCGGAAGACCAACCTGAGGCTGCAGGAAAGGCAAGATGCCCCCCGACGCCGGAGGGGTGCCCACCATGACCTCCCTCTCACCCAGGAGGAGCTGCTAGCTGAGGCCAAAATCACTGCCGAACTCAACCTGCGATCTCTTGGTGAGACTGCTGAATCATACTATGCAAGTTGTACAAAAAAGGTTTTAGAGGTAGTCATCTGGACACAGTTTTGGCTGGAAACATTTAAAACAGTGTCCAGATGACTATGTCTGAAAGCTTTTCTACAGTGGAACACTCCTGGATGACTGAGGGTCTTAACTGACCTGAACAGCTTAAATAGCTTCCTGTTACTTATGGGATAGAGTTTGACAGAGTGAGACGGTATGATATTCAGCTCTGTTACATCCATCCCATTAGGCATAAACATTGTCACACATCCTTTCATTAAATATTAACTCAGTGGTTAAACAGTTGGGTAACACTTACCTTAAGTGTACCTTTTAATGTCTATTGATTATGGCTTAAAATTAAATTTGCCTTGAATAGTAAAGATCATCATCGATTTTACAGAAGTTCTTAGCCTAAGTGTCTCTAACTCCTGCTCTTGACATGAAAACGATCTGTTTTGGGGCTTTTTAGAAAACTATGAACGCCTGGAGGCAGACAAGAAAAAGCAAGTCCATAAAAAGAGGCGTTTTGAGGGGCCAACAATCCGCTACCATTCTGTCCTCATGCCCCTGGTGTCCCACTCCATGCTGAAAGAAGAAAACGTTGATGTAGAAGGGTAAGGAACGCAGTGACATGTTGTTCTGCCTGGGGAACATACAGCTGTACCATCGTACATTTGGACTATGACACAGCGCTGTGTTCTTTGAACGTAAACAAAGGATCATTCATTAAAAAAAAACGTTTTGGTTCCCGTGACTGTTTGGGTCAGGCTTTTACTCTGTCTATAGAAGGTGTGAGGTATTATTTACTACCACACATTATTTGTGACGTAGTGAATTGTTTTATGGCTCCTTTTCTTCAAAGGTTGGACCAGGACACCCCACAAGCAGCCACTCCTTTGCCCCCGACCCCCTCCACAGCTTCCCAGCAGCCCACAGGAGGCCTGTGTTCCCGCACATACATCACGCTGAGCGACGAGGAAGCCTTTGAAGCCGCTTTCCCTCAGGCCGCTCGCGTTGTCGCCCAGCCGCCCGTCCAGGAGGTGTGTCCTGTGACTCACAAGGCTGCGCTGTATCGAGACCCAGTCACCGATATCGCCTACGCTAACACGCGGGCTTTCCGCATCATTCGCAAAGCTTACCGTAAGTACGTGGCCGCCCACGGCTTCCCCAACTCCTCTGGGGGGATCGCTGGACTCGACACGTCTGGTGCGAGAGGCTCCCGCCACAAAATGATCGTCAAGCAGAGTGCTGGATCTACGTGAAGACTTCTGTCTTGCTGATTTGTTGGTTATGTTGGACATATTTTGTATTAATGCTCAAATACTTCTCAATACATCAGCGTTAAGAACTCTGTGGGTCTGCTGAAAAGTTGAGCCAGTCTGTGAAATCCTGCTGTGTTTCATTAGGCCTGTTCAGATGGTTTCCATGACAATTACCGTTTTTCAATTCTTCTCGATGCTCAATCATTTTTGAACAATATTGATGGTCTGGATTACAGTTTCAGTTAGGGTCCTTTGTGATACACATTTTTGTACATATTTTCCTTTATTACATTTGTAGGAATAATACATGTTTTATACAATTGTGATATTTTAATAAAAATGTAACTGAATTTCCAGGATGGCAGGATAATAAATAACAAGGGCCAGTACAACGAATAAGGACTGTCTCTGGAAAAGGAGGGCGATCACAAAGGCATGGGTTACTTAAAATATCCAAACATTTAAGATTATCCAGTTTCAAGGGACAAAAATACTCATATTATTATACTTATTAAAAATAATTTAGTAGTTTAATGTGACGGCATCAACAAATGACCGAGTGATTGGTGAGTGTCAAGGACACTAAATGCAACATAAAAGCACAGATTCATAGATTATTTACGAACCCTTTTCATGCCAATACATTTATTCATTTTAGCAGATACGTCCCATTTCTCACTCAGTAACACTTATTTTACTCTGTCGCAAAAGCCCAGACGAAGTAAAACAATAAAATATCTAAAGTGTGTCTCATTGTATGACATTTCAGATGTTGCGTCACTTCCTGCCTGACGGCGCAGCTGCCTCACAGTGCAGGTCTGCAGCCAGGTACACTTGGGTAAATGTCCTCGCTGTTATTTCAATTCGAGCGCCGCTCGCATGACGAGTCACTACCCAGGATTCACTGTGGGTGGAACTGTCATCACATAAGATCGCATGAGAATGCCTGCTGGTAAGTTAAGCTGCACAAATATCTCATCAAATCTAGTCAGTTACTAATGATTTGCACTAAATTGGAAGGAATACAGCCTTTAAATTATTTAATATAACTCGAGAGTCTGTATCAGACAGTTGTCACGGTTGTCATGGCGTGTTCTAACTTTGCCATCCAGACATAAGTAGTTAGTGCGGAAGCCACTTCGGCAATACAGTATCGTAAAATACATTTTATTAGGAAGAAATCCAGTTATCTGGTCGAATAAAGCAGTATTGTAGAAATAACATTGTTTTGAGTGTGACACCGCTGGTAGTTGGGAAGCTGATATCGCAGCAGGGAGATGGTGAAAGGTGATATTGTGGCGCAGACAGTAGTTTGTTACGGGTGTGTGGATCATCTGACTAGGTTCAAAGGGCTGTTTTATAAGCAGGAGGGGCTTCCTCAGTATTGTGTTTTTAACCATGAATGTAGACGAAAACAAAATATTATGGAAATGAAAGGCCCTTTGAGGACACTGAACTGAATTTTCTAACTGCCTCACTGTTGACAGATCTAAGGTAAGGTTGAGCCTAGACAGTTTGGTCCATGATGTTGTGGGTAAAATACTTTTACAAAGTTTAAACAGTGAACAAGTGAAGTGGTCTGTTGGTTAAACAAAAATCCTAACGTCATATTTTTCTTTGCCCCCCAAAAAATTACGTCGTCAAGGGGCCTCTTTTGCAATATGAAGATTATGAAAATCTTCAGTGTTATGTAAAATATGTCAAATCGTTTCAGCATTTTTCATTAGAGTTCATCAGTAATCTATGGTTTATCAGTAATCTGATAAACTGTTGTGTTGTAGTGACTCTGGACCCTCAAACTCTTTCTCTCTCTCTCCACCCACACTCACTCTTCTTTTCTCTCTTCTTTTCTCCTTCATTTAGTCTCCCTGTCATGGACATCAAGGTTGTGTTTACAGCCTTGGAGGCTGTGTGTCAGGAAAACATTGCAGTCTTGTCTGGTCCTCCTGACCTCCCATCCGGTGATGCTGCCAGGCGCTTGGTGACATCTTTCAGACAGATTCAGGAGCACGGCCACACCCTGGAACCTGTGGTGATTGGCTTCACCACTGTCTACCATCACTACGATTTTGATGGACAAACCCCTGGGAATGGATATCGCACACTGGTCAAGGTACAGTGACCTCTTCCAAGGGTTCAAGGAGAACATAACCTTCTCTTTCTCTCTTTCCCGTTCTCTTAATTCATTCTCTCTTCACTCTTCTCTGTCTCGCTGTCTGTTTCTCTGTCTGTCTCTCTGTATGTCTCTTTCCCCCCATTCTAACATCACATTAAAACCACACATCATCTTCACTAGGAGGTGTCCAATCCTGGTCCTCGAAAGCCCCTGTCCTGAAGGTTTTGGATATTTCCCTGCTCCGGCACATCGGATTCAGATGAATGGTCATTATCAGGCTTCCACAGACCTATTCATTCAAATCAGGTGTGCCGGAGCAGGGAAACATCTAAAACCTTCAGGACAGCGGCTCTCGAGGACCAGGATTGGACACACCCCTGATCTGCACGACCCTGCCGTTGACTCAAGCCATTTCACGATGGGCTCCGCGGTGTCTCCCCCAGGTGTTGCAGTCCTGCCTTTTCCACATCATCCACAAAGGCCGTTACATCTCCTCCAGCTGCCGCGGCACCTTCTTCCGGGCGGAGCACAATGCTGCGGAGATGGAGGCCTACTGCAGCGCCCTCTGCCAGCTGCGCGCCCTGCTCTACCTAGCCCAGCGCCTTCTCCATGACAATAGCCACGGGGAGCTGTACTCCCTGCAGGACAGCGTCCTGAGCCAGAGGTTCGTGCAGGAGTACACCTCCATGCACAAGGCCTGCTTCTACGGCCGCTGCCTGGGCTTCCAGGTCAGTCGTCAGTTACATTTACATTTATTCATTTAGCAGACGCTTTTATCCAAAGAGACTTACAAGAGAGAGCTTTTACAAAGAGCATCAGTCATTGAGCATAGCAACGTGATAGACCACGAACACAGTGGGGGTTTTAGATCGTGAATCATACATCATGAGAACCAATAAGTCACCAGAGGATGGTGTCCCTGGTGTCTCCACTCTCGTCTGTCTGACATGTTGTAGGCAGTCAGTTGGCTGAGCGGTTAGGGAATCTGGAATAGTCATCAAAACGTGGCCGGTTCGATTCCCGGCCGTGCCAGATGACGTTGCGTTCTTGGGCGAGGCACTTCACCCTACTTGCCTCAGGGTGGAATTTCCCTGTACTTGTTGTTAATCGCTCTGGATAAGAGCGTCTGGTAAATCACTCAATGTAAATGTTGTGTTATCAGTTGATGCAGTTGGTTATCTGGTTCAAAGATGGACTGTTGAGGTGAATACTGAGGAGACTTTGCCCCCAAAAATGATACATTGTTATGGTATAAATCTTCTTTTTTTTCTCTTCAGTTCTCCACCACCCTTCGTCCATTCCTGCAGACAGTAGTTATAAGCATGGTCTCCTATGGGGAGAGTTATGGAAAACAGCAGTCTGGAATAGGTCTGTCTCTTAATATGCAAATCAGAGTTATATAAAAAATAAATGGGGGGGGGGTTGGACTCTATTATAGGTTCTGGTGAATTCTTTTTACAGTTAAACTCTTTCTACTCTGATGCTAATGCTTTAGGTATGGCAGCAGTCTCTCTCCTCACGTCTGGGAAGTATGTGATTGATCCAGAGCTGAGGGGGGAGGAGTTTGAGCGGATAACCCAGAACCTCGATCTGCAGTTCTGGAAGTCTTTCTGGAACCTAACGGAATCTGGGCTGATATCGGTGAGAGGGGAAGCATCCTTATCTTACCGCAGAAGATAAGGAACTTGCTGTCTTGTGAATGCTCACGCCTTATCTTTCTATGTATTCTTTGTTTCTTCCTGCCCACAGGGTTTTCAGAGAATAAGCGCAAACCAAGTGCAGGTCAACCTCACTCTGACCATCCCCCCACTGCCTCTAAGCCTTCCTCTGGCCTCGGACCCCAGCCGCTCTGCCTCCGTGTCCCCCCCTGTGGCTCACAGCGGCCCCGGCCCCGTCCACGTGCGCCTCATATCCTGTGACCTCAGAGAGGGACAGGTCAGTCTTTACCGTCACGCCGCCGCTTGCCAGCTGTCGTAGATGAACAGCAACACTCGTCTTACTCTTTGACGGCGGTTTACTCCTTCCTCTTCCTCAGGACAGCGATGAGCTGTTGGTCTTCTCTCGAACGGAAGCTCAGCCCCTCTCCTTGCCCATCATCAACAGGCCCCAGAGGAGCCCTCGCTCTCCCTGGCTCCTCATCCACTTCCACGGGGGAGGGTTTGTGGCCCAGACTTCCAGATCCCATGAGGTACCCTGAGTGGCGTTAGTGTTTAACCACTAAGCTTAATGTAATATCGGTTAGATGGGGGATCTAGGTGGGTTAAGTGCTGCTTGAGTATGTGCGTTAATCACAGACTCTCCTCTGTCTGCATGAACAGTCAAACCACAATCAATCTTGACATATTTTCTCAGCTTCCTTCCTCCCTTCCTTTTTTCTCTCTCCTCCTTACACTCTTTCTCTCCCCATCCCTCCTCTGTCAAAGAACTACCTGAGAAGCTGGTCTAGGGATCTCGGCGTGCCCATCTTGTCCGTGGACTACTCTCTGGCCCCCGAGGCCCCCTTTCCCCGGGCCCTGGAAGAGTGCTTCTACGCCTACTGCTGGGCTCTCAAGAATTGTCACCTCCTGGGTCAGTCTCACTTCAGCTGCCCCATGGAGATGAGCTGCTTAGTGGGAGCGAGAGGGGGGGGTGGTAACTGTTTCCAAACACGGTTACAGACACCAAACATGCAATAGCAACATCTCTCTGATTGGTTTGTGGATTCCGTAACCACCAATGGGGCAGCTAAAAATTCTGTATGCACTGGAGCATTAGAAAACTAAATAACAATAAAAAAACAGACATTTGCATTTAAGAAAATCGATAGAACTGTGTGTCTGGGAGGGATACAGACGTCCTGTGGTTAATGAGTGTGTCTGTCCTCAGGTTCCACTGCAGAACGTGTGTGTCTGGCCGGGGACAGCGCCGGGGGGAACCTCTGCATCACCGTGTCTATGAGGGCCTTAGCCTGCGGCGTACGCGTGCCTGATGGCATCATGGCTGCCTACCCCGCTACCCTGCTCACCATTGACGCCTCGCCATCCCGCCTGCTCACACTCATCGATCCTCTGCTGCCTTTAGGGGTGCTTTCCAAGTGCCTTAATGCCTACGCAGGTACAAATACTGGAAAAGTGTTAGAATGAAGAATCTAACGTCTTGCCTTTTCAATCTTTTACACCCAATTTTCTTCTCTTTTTTTATTATTTTACTTCCCCCATCTCCAGGAAATGAAAGTCAGGCGGTCTTCCCTTCGTCAGGGGCCAACACGCTGAGCGCTCTGACCAGAGACACAGCGCTGCTGCTCAACGACCTCAAACAAGGAGCCTCCAACTGGCTCCAGTCTTTCCTGGAGCCCGGCTGGTCCTTGGGCTACCCAGGGACCTCATCCTCCCCCAGAGGGACCCCTCAAAGCTCCCCACGGTCCCCCTCCAACTCCCCTTGCCCCACCCCGGCCCCGGGTGGTCTCAGAGACTACCCAGAAGGCTTCGAGCCCCTGCGGTCCGTACAGCTGGCGATGATCAGCACGTCCAGCTCCCCCATTGTCAAGAATCCGTTTGTGTCGCCGCTGCTGGCCCCTGACATTTCACTGAGAGGGCTCCCACCTGTACACATTGTGGTGAGAGGGATGCATTCGTAGAATGGTAGAAGGGCATTGGTGGAGAAATATACCTGAGAATAGTATATAAATTGTGTTTAGCGATATACATACAGCTATTGAAATAAGGGAGGGGCCGGTCAATTTTTCACCAAGGGAGGTCCTATTTCTCTGTCAATGCACCAAAGCAGACTTGATTGAAAGTTTCTAATTGCACTTGGGTAAATGTATGAAATGAAGCCTGATGTGTTTCACCTGTCCCTCTCAGGCGTCAGCTCTGGATGCCCTGCTGGATGACTCAGTGATGTTCGCCAAGAAGCTCAAGTCCATTGGCCAACCTGTGAGCCTGACAGTGGTGGAGGACCTCCCACATGGCTTCCTCAGCCTATCACAGCTCTCCAAGGAGACACAAGAAGCCTCTGACATCTGTGTGGCAAAAATCCGAGGGGTCTTCCAGGCGCACTTCTCATCTTTTCGCAAACAGCCTAATTCAGGATGGACCAATAATGGGCCTGGATCATCGAACGGAGGGACCAATCAGGATGAAGATTTTTGTCACAGCGGGAACCCTAAGAAAACTTAAGGGATCAAATAAGTAACCTTGTTGGGCACATTCAGCCTGTCGTGGAATCTATTACTTAAGTTTACCTGATCAGAGTTATAAACAGTGAGGTTGATACAGCGGGGATTTTTACATTTACATTTGAGCTTCTGAAAACAGCATTTTAGCGATTTTAACTATCAAGTAACCTGAAGAGAAATAAGCAGAGTTTTCAGGATATATTTAATACATGAAAAGGAAACAAAGACTTGAGGAAGAATCTAACTTTAAGGTGACAGGAAATACATGTGGTCGTGTCAGAGTTGTACTCATGACACAGAGACTAACTACACACATCTGGCAAAGATTAACCTCAAAGGTTTGTTTATAAGTGCGAGGAAACATTCACAAAAGGAATATGTGACCATGTATAGCCAGTGTGTTTTTGTGTGAGCTGTTGGGCCTTCAACCTGTTTCTGTAGTAGATGAACCGTATTGCACAAACCCTTACATCCGAATGCTTAAAACACTTTTCACCATTTTGTCTGTACGAAGACAGGATTTATCAAGCTTATATCAAGCTAACAACATACACATTTTAGGTAAACTGCTGTTATTTTGAGTGTTTATGGCCTTACACTGTTAACAAACAAATGCTTACCAGCTATAAATGAACGTTCTGAAAACGTTTTTGAATGTCAAAAAAAAAACTATTGGTTACACATCTGTTTCCATTTTCTGTGTTGAATTGTTGAAATATTGATCAATTCTTGAAGTTCTGATCAAATTCTAAAGGATACAACGGCGTTAAAAAGTATTTAACATGTGCCTCTTCATTTTGATCACCTCCAATCACTGTACTTTTTCGAGTGGGTTATACGTATGTTTGCATATAACTTCAAACGCAATGCATCACAAGTTCACTTTAACACATATTTCCTCAACTTGTTTCTACAATGAAAACTATCATAAAATAGCAATCTGAATTGTCACAGCATTGTCACAAGGTACAACAAAATTGAAAGTGCTTCTAGTCAATGCAAAAAGTAAAAAGCTAGTGCTAAAATAACTAATAAGTGTTAAAATAACTAGAATAAATTTACCTGAGACACTAAATAGTACTAAAATTATATTAAACATATACTAAAAACACAATAAATACTAAATATGCTAAAAGAAGAATATAACAACATATAGGCATACCTCCAGTAATAGTCACACCACTAGATGGCAGCATTGCTGCGGAACCTCGTGGGGGTTTTAAATGGGAAGAACAAAGAAGAAGAAGACGATGAAGAGGAGGAGACCATGTTGAATTAGCAAGAACAAACACAATAGAGACGAATTAACTCGGCTGAATTGAACCATTTAAGTCTTATAGCGAAACGAGTAACTCATCTGCCACACACAGAAGATTAGTTTTAACACCAGCATCGGAGAAAGGTGGGTTTACAGTGTATTTTGAGCCATTTTATTGAGAAAAAAACAGAAATCTGACCTGCTACGTAGCTAGGCTAGTTGATTTAGCTAAGCTAGCTAAGCTGGCTAAACGACAACAAACTGGTTTGAGTTTATGAGCTTCTTACTAACAAATGTAACGCAGGTAGATCCGCTTGATGTCAGAGTTAATATTTTGAATGCAGATATACACATCGACGAAGGTTTATCATGTTTAAACGCTACTTTTTTTAATTAATCGATATTGATCAGTCTTGTTTTGTTAGCCCACTTGATAGGCTAGCTCTCTTTCGAGGAAGTTGGTCAAATAGCTCAATGTTGCAGACTTCTTCCCCATTTGGATAGAAAGACGTGGTGTGATGCAGTTAATCGGAACTCTCTTTCTGTTGAGATTTACTTAACGGGCTCAGTGTTGTTAAAGATGTCAGATTGGGCCTCTATCACACTAGTAGGGGGCTCAGTGTTGTTAAAGGTGTCAGATTGGGCCTCTATCACACTAGAAGGGGAACACAGTTTTACATGAGCTCGAGGATGTCAAATCGAATGGCCTTTCATTGTGCACGCTGATATCTTCCACGTTATAATGTTACAATCATGTTAGACTGACATGCTCCTGATCAATGCATGTTTTAGAGTCCTAGTAATCTGCAACAATGATGCTTTTGACGTTTTTCACCAGGCTGAAATGAAACTGAAACTGTCATAACCGTTTCCTTGGAGACCACAGGAGCCATCACTCCTGCACAATTCTGAATTCCCACACTTGTTTGTCCTTTCCATATAGTGTTTTAGAATTTTTATTTATTTAGTCGTAGTTGCATCGTTATAATTTTTGCATTCGCCCCATATAAACTGAAAATGATCAAGTGTAGAGGTTTATGTAACAGTATTCCCCTGTTTCATGCTGTTTACTGTACTAACCACCTGTTCCCTGTGTCTTCCTGCCAGGTGGCACTGGTTTGGTTTGCTGACAGACTGTGGAGAAAACAACCTGCTCAAACCCTCTCACACACACTCAACTCTGAACCACACACACACACTGACTCACACTCACACACACACCGAGAGAGAACCTGTGAGGTCTGAGAAGTTAGCCAGACACCTGGAGCACCGGACAGGAGGAGTCAAAGGAGAATTGAAAAGCGTTTTGCTTTTTGGACTGTAGTACCCTTTGTATATTTTGAACATCAGGAACAGTTTTTTTTTCCGCTCCTCTTTTTCCTCAAGTGGAGATATATTAAAAACAGTGAAAAGCAAATATTGAACAAGGACCGTACGTTTTGGGGGGGGAAATATTTGTATAAAGATTCAAGAACATATTTTCAAGGACAAAGATATTGAGCGTTTCTAAAGGACTCAAAAACATAAGGAAATACTGTTGTTGAAATCGAAAGAAGAGAAACCGAAGCTAACTAAGATTATAAAATCGGATTCTGTTCCCTCAGTGAAAAATTGCCTTAGCTGTTCTGTTTCAGGACCTAAACCCCATGATACTTGTTCACATATAATTTTCTATATTGTGTGCAGGTATTTATGCAAATGAATGCAAATCTCTCTTCATTTTGAAGAGCTCTTGTATAAAGACTTAATTTTTCCGTACGTCAGTCACTCTGTTGTTGAAGGGGACCGAACTGACTGTACCTGTGTATATGTAAATACTATAAATTGACTTCTGTTGTCAGAGCTTTGAACTAAAAACAGAATAGAAAAATATTATTTGTTAATGCTTTAATAGACTTTTCTACTTTTTGGAGAAGCTTTTTGAGGACAGAACTTGAGAGAGGGGCAGGGGAAAGAAAAGGGAAAAAAAAATAAAATAAATAAAGAAGAACATAAACAAAAGAAGAAAATGGCCACTGCCAGAACAGAGAGTCTCGGCCCTATGGTCATGGGACTGAACAAGCAAAACGGGCAGCTACGAGGGCAGCCCAAACCGGCCTCGCCTCAGTCAGGACCCCTAGCCCTAGGAAAGGTGGCAGGTCTTGCCCAGAAAGCAGCAGGTGCACCTCAGGAGGGAACTGGCATCAGGTTTGGGGACGACTGGAAAAAGAGCCTGCAACTTCCTCCCAAAGACACCAGGGTCCGGACTTCGGTGAGTCATGGTTCCGTTTTTTCTTCTTTTGCCTTCTAAATTCCATATCTGACACCTAGTCACCTGTAGAAGGTTTTGAAAAGCATCCGATTGACTGTTTTTTTTTTTTTTTCTTTTCTTCCAGGATGTGACTTCCACCAAGGGGAATGAGTTTGAGGACTACTGTCTGAAACGAGAGTTACTGATGGGCATCTTTGAGATGGGCTGGGAGAAGCCTTCCCCCATCCAGGTATGGCTGATGGGATCTTGGATCTTTCTGTGCGATCAGGCGTGTAAATCGCTGGCGTAGGAACCGGGGGTGGGGATGGTGGTTGGGTGGGGAGGTGGGGGTTGGTATACATCCCTCCGAATATTAGAAAATGCTCTTTGCCCAGTCAATCCTTCGCCCTTGGTGTAAAGCCTTGGTGTTTTCTAAGCGTGTGTTAACCCCTGAGTTGTGTTCGTGGCCCCCTCAGGAGGAGAGCATCCCCATCGCCCTGTCTGGCCGTGACATTCTGGCCAGGGCCAAGAACGGGACAGGGAAGAGTGGTGCTTACCTCATCCCCATGTTGGAGAGAATAGACCTGAAGAAGGACCACATACAGGGTAGGAAGAAGTCAAAGTCACATGTTATTGCCTTTTTTTCACAAGCAAAGGCACAGAGGATTAAGGATGTCTAACAACATATGTTATGGATGGATTAAAGTTGACAAGATCAGTGTTTTATAATATCACAGAATCAGTATTTTATCATATCAATACTTTCTCTAAAGGAAGTGTTCCTTGTTTGTGGCACCACATGTTTTTTGTCGTCGTGAATGTGACTTCCTTCTTACCGAGTGTTGTTCTGTCGGCTCGGTAGCCATGGTGATGGTTCCTACCCGTGAGCTGGCCCTGCAGGTGAGCCAGATCAGCATCCAGATCAGTAAACACCTGGGCGGGGTCAAGGTCATGGCCACCACAGGAGGAACCAACCTGCGCGATGACATCATGCGCCTGGACGAGACCGGTACGTTCCAAATGGGTTCCGTGTGTTCCAAAAAGGGAGATTTGATCTGATCAGAGGATCAAATCAAAATGTATTTGTATAGCCCTTTTTACAAGCAATATCACAGGGCTTCACATATGCCCCTCAACCAACCTAAACCCTCAAGGAAGACAAGGAAAAACTCCCAGAAAAACTCACTAGAGGGAAAAAATTGAAGAAACCTTGGAAGGGGCAATTCAGTGAGGGATCCCTTCCTCCAGGGACGGTTGGGGAAAGTGAGGAGCAGAACACAGGCTAAAACAGTCATATCTCTAGAGAGAGTTAATAAGTTGTTGAAACATCAATACTCAATGCTCAACTTGGGTCTTAGGTAGCACAAAGTCAATTTAGGCAGCCACTGGGCTTGGGCCTATGATTGGCGCAGCATCACACGCAGGGGGATGAGGAAAAGGACCGGGAACTCTCTCCTTGTCCATCAGGGAGACTGACGTCCGAGAGGAGCAGTCTTAAGTGAATGACAGGATCGCAGGGCTTAGTGACAGAATACGGATGTCTGAGGATGTCGGGCTTGTTTAAGATGTAATCAGTTAGTTTGTCAGCCTTCTCACTCTGCCCTCTACTCCACTCCCACAGTGCATGTTGTCATAGCTACCCCTGGCAGGATCCTGGACCTGATAAAGAAGGGTGTGGCCAAAGTGGACAAAGTCCAGATGATGGTGATGGATGAGGTATGTGAAGATAAGTGAAGGAAACATTCAGTAACCAGACAATATTCACAGTATATTTCCATCTAATTAGACACACCGGCTACCTCATATTTGACCCAAAGAGCACAAGTGCAGAAACTGCACCTCACCTACCCAAGACCCAAGCATTAAAAAATGTATTTCCCTCCTATTCTTCCTCTCAGGCAGATAAGCTGCTGTCTCAGGACTTCGTTGTGCTTATTGAAGACATCATCAGCTTCCTGGCTAAGAACAGGCAGATCCTGCTGTACTCTGCCACCTTCCCCATGAGCGTGCAGAAGTTCATGGTGAGCACAGGAGAAGCGTTCTAAAGCTGCCCAAGGTCGTGGCACTTGTGTATGGCATGTGAGGTGGATTTAGTACATTTTATAATGGGGGTTGTTTCATGAATGGTGCAAATTAGGCGGAAACCTGTTAAGTGTTTTGTAAATGATGCAAATCTTCTTCCATACCAACGGTGCTCATGTTCCTTACCGCGCCAGGCCAAACACCTTCAGAAGCCCTATGAGATCAACCTGATGGAGGAACTCACTCTGAAAGGCATCACTCAGTACTACGCCTACGTCACGGAGCGACAGAAAGTTCACTGTCTCAACACGCTCTTCTCCAGGGTAAGACCAGCCATCCTGTCCCAGTGGGCTTGGTTAGCAGTTAAGGCCAGTTCTCACAGGCCCAGAAACATCTAACATGCATGAAGTATTCTGATGTTCAGGAAGGTTTCACAACATCTGGAGAGATAAGTTTCATTTTGTACACTGCCCCAACAAACAAGTATATCACATCAAACTGGTGTTGGTATTTGATACAGTTTAGGTTTTAAAGATGGTTGTGTATTTACGTTGGATCCACCCAATTCAGACACTGAGAATGATGTATAACACCTTCACTCTTTGTCCATTTTCTCACAGCTGCAGATCAATCAGTCCATCATATTTTGCAACTCCACCCAGCGAGTGGAGCTCCTAGCCAAGAAGATCACCCAGCTGGGGTACTCCTGTTTCTACATCCACGCCAAGATGATGCAGGAGTACAGGAACCGCGTGTTCCACGACTTCAGAAACGGGCTCTGCAGAAATCTGGTCTGCACAGGTATGTATGTTAGTGGGTTGACGGGGGTGGGGGGGGGGGGGGGGGGGCATAGAAACCTTCTGCTTCGGAGTAGACATGAAGATCTTGGATGGGAGATGTTTACATTTATTCATTTAGCAGACGCTCTTATCCAGAGCGACTCACAGCAAGTACAGGGACATTCCCCCCTGAGGCAAGTAGGGAAGAGTGCCTTGCCTTGACACAACGTCCTGTAGCCACAGCCGGGAATCGATCTCGCAACCTTCCGATCACTAGCCCAACACCTTAACCGCTGAGCCACGACTCCCCATTATTTGAGGTTTTGGTTGTTTGTGGTTCATTAATTATTATAAGAAGTGTAAAGTCAGATGATTGTAGCTGAACTGCTGTCTGAGTTCTCTTCACACTTTCTGGGTTTCATCCAACAGATTTGTTCACCAGAGGTATTGACATTCAGGCCGTCAATGTTGTGATCAACTTTGACTTCCCCAAGAACGCTGAGACGTACCTTCATCGCATCGGCAGATCTGGTACGTTGACAAAAAAATCATTTTCGGCTGCCTTTTTATAGGTAGAACTGCTTTGCATCATCTCATCAAACATCCGATTCACACTTTCAGCTAGTTCACTCTTCTCAAACAAACACCAACAGCTGTTCTATGGTTGGTTGCGAACACTGTTCCTCATGAAGACTGTCCACTCTGTCCATCTCAGGGAGGTTTGGTCACCTGGGCTTGGCCATCAACCTGATCACCTCGGAGGATCGCTTCAACCTGAAGTCCATCGAGGACCAGCTGGTGACCGATATCAAGCCCATCCCAGGCAGCATCGACAAGAGCCTGTACGTGGCCGAGTTCCACACCGCTAACCCTGACTGTGAAGTGGAGGAGGTGGAGGGGAAGGCCGGCGGGCAGCAAGGGGAACCCTAAACCCCTTAATCCAGTGAGTCCCTCGCGAAGAAGAGCCTACATTACCCACAATTCCTCAGCAGTAGTTCTCTTTCTATGTCCCCAAAAGCAGTAGCTTAGCATTTGCAGAGACGCGATTCAAATAGGATCAGTGTATATTAAACAAGGTTAGTTCCAACCGGCTAATCGCAGGGAGTGTTTAGGTTGTCTCCTATTGGATATTCTGTTCAACTGTTTCTCATGATCCACAAATACTGCGAGGGGTATTTTTCAGTATACCTCCCTGTCATCGCCCATCTCGCTCTAATCCCTGACATCTTGTCTTTTATTTAGGACAGTTAGACACAACCAGGCTTTTGCACAAAATCCTGTTCTTGCACACTGGCTTAAGGCGCCTCTTCAAATTTCACGGACGTCTAGGATTTTGTTAGAATTTATTTTATTTCTTATTTCACTGAGAGCCACCCTCAGATTGTTCATTGAAACCTTCCAACTGTTTTGTTTTGCACCAACTCGCCCCATGCACCCTATTTATATATACATACTTGAAAGTCCCTTTAGAAGAAGCTATTTCATTTTTTAAATAGATTTTTTTTTAGTACAGCAAAGTGTTATTTTTTCCCAACAGAATATAACACAGATGGGGAGGAGATATGGTACATGTACTTAAATTGTTTTTAATCTGCTCTGGTTATGTAGCCGTTCTGAGTTGTATGGCTAGCAAGGATAAAACTAGGTGTATGGATGTTCAGAGGCAACTTCCTTCAGTCGATCTCCAGACTCCCAGTCCCTCCATCCCAGCTGTCACTCAAGTGCCTTGACCACTCCCACATGAACTATCATCCATTATTCGTGTGTCGTTTCTCACGACAACCGGAATATGAGCACAATTAAGCTACATAGTGAACCTGGAATTTTCCTTTATTGTCCGTTATGCAATTGAATGGTTGCGCTGCAGCGAGGGCAGTCTCTCTGTCCCCCCCCTCTGAGACTTGCAGGGACCCGGCTCAAGGCCGTCACTTTTTAATGTGAACCTTGCAATAAAAAGCATCTTTATTTTTGACACAGCTGTTTTCATGCCTCGATGGAAACGGGCTTCAAAGTTGGCGTAAATAGGATTA
Organism: Protosalanx chinensis; assembly: GCA_030340685.1. NCBI lineage: Eukaryota > Metazoa > Chordata > Actinopteri > Osmeriformes > Salangidae > Protosalanx > Protosalanx chinensis. Next base: position 9,508,315 of record CM059334.1, on the reverse strand, counting down.
AATAACCTAAAGAAAGACTGCCCAGGCAAGCTAGTAAAGTAAAGCTAAAGATGTTAGTCGAAAAATGAACAAACAACTGTATGACCATGTCAGGACCAGCTACTCAACACAAATATCGTCTCGGTAGTTACAGCTCAGCTTCTACTGTGTGGCCTGATTTTAACCCTGAACTGGAATTCTGTTCACTATTTCAGTGTTGAACACATTTTTATATGACTTCTTTGAGCGTCGATGTGGTAAATATGCACAGGGTTTCGTTAAGGTGACTATAAGTGCTCTGCAAGTTCCCATGGTGCAGAACAAAAAGGTGGACTCTTTCTTTTCCCCCTAAAACCGGTTTAAGACCAACCTTTTCCTCCATTTCTTCAGACCCATGTTAACTGGAGGTCTTTGAATGTATTTAATGCCAATTAATTATTTTCAGCCTGGTGGTAAATGCCAATCCCTTAAAGCTCTCTACTAATTCTCTTTATACAAAGTCAAGGAGAAAAATGTGAGGTGTTTTTGATGGAATGGATAAGGATTGCAAGGCAGTCCTCTTCTGATTTCATAAAACGTATACTTTTATTGATGTGAGGCCCCTGTTTTTTGGTTTTTGTTTAGATTTTCTTTATTTTATATATATATATATATTTTGAGATATTATAATATCATCTCCAAGGGGTTGGGTTTTATTTTGAAAGCGAAGTTGTAGCATCTTCAAACTGGCAGCTGTGATCCTTTTTTCCCTTTTCTTTTTGACCCTCCTTAAAAAAAAAAAAAAAAAAAAAAAAAAAAAAACGTTAGCTAGAGATGAAAGCAGAAAACAAATTGATACATTTCCTTTTTTTTCCCCAAAATTGATTTGTTAAAGCTTTGCAGAGCAGGTGGGGGACATTGCTGGTGTTTGGGACTTTGGGAAGGCTTTTGTGGGTTTGTGAAATCCAAGTCTTCAATATGTCATGTTGCTCATCTTGAATTAATTTCCCCTCTGGTACTTTAACCACAACAATCGCAACAGTTTTTGCTTCGAAACCCTTTTTTGTCATTGTTTGTCAACGTACAAGTTGGACAAATACCATTAGAGAAATGGTTTTTCTTTAAGTGCTTGAGAGAATGCTAACCTAGCACAGTCAATATTGTTTTTTTTGATCTTGTAACCAGAGATTATTTTCAAATTTTGTGAGTAAAAAGTATCTAATTTTTTAAGAAGTTATCGAACATACCCCAGATTAGCTTGGTCCATTTACGAGGTGTTCTGAATCATTTTGAGGCAACGAGGTGCAAATTATTTCTAGTTTACAAATACAAAAAATTATTTGCTTCATGGTGGTCAAGTTAGAAGTTCTTTAATTTTATTTTTTGGGTAACTGACTTTCAGGATTTACATTGAAGCAAAACCAAAAAAGTGACGTGTGTGAATGAATGAATTAATGAAAGCATGAAAGACAACGTCAATGAGTGAATGTGTGTGTGTGTGTGTGAATCAGTTAGGATGCTGTATGTTTCATCAATGTTTAATATATGCGATTGAAAGAGTGACAATGTCTTAACAACCATTTGGGCCGTTGGAAAAATGACTTCCAATTTATTAGTCTCCTCCTGGACCTGTCCCATACTAACACAGGACAGGTCAAAGGTCAAAACACTGTGGAGTAAAACATGCATTAATAGTTCAAGGGCCAATTGCAGCATATTCCCATCTCTCAGCTCCTTCATAGTGGTAACCAAGGAGACCAGTAAAAAGGAAGCGTTCCGTTGGAGCTCTTGGTCAGTAAAGTCTGGATGCTTGTCACAATCAAATACCCCGTCTAACTGCATCCGCTTGACTGAGTCGGGTGTACCTGTGTGTGAATGATTATGAATGTGTGATTTGGGGTGGGGGGGGGGAGACTACTTTCTTGGTAACCTTCAGGTATGTAGAGAGTAACCATGTTCACAGAAACCTGTTTAGAACATGAGTAAATAAAATGGTGGTAAGGGGGGGGGGGGGGGGTTGGGGTTGGAGGGGGGGGTTGGGGTTGGAGGGGGGGGTTGGGGTTGGGTTTAACATAATGTAGCAATCAGAGTTGCTGCATAGGGTTTGAACGTTAAACAAATGGTGACTCCCCCAAAAAATCTGACACCAGAGGGGGGTCTGTAATTCTCTGAATGGAGTCGTAGTAATTGACAAAACGTCTAAACTATTTCCGGTACATTAAATTGGATGACGCAGACGTTGAGAGGTCAGAATGGACCAAATACGGTCCCAAGACGTAACTCTTTCTTTCTTTTTTATCTGTATAAGTAATTTGAAGTCCGGTTTGCAGCCTGTATGTAACAGTTCAGACATTTTAGTTGTTGCTAAAGGGTGGTTGACTGTATTACAGTCTTCAGAAATCTTCTTTTTTCGGGGAGGGAGGGCGGGAGGGAGGGCAGGGACGTTGGGGGTGGGTTGGGGTGAAGTGTGTAATGTGCACACGTTTAATGGCAATTTATCTTATTTGTTGTTTTCTAAACTTTTTACGCACCCCAACAGCTGAAATATTAAAGAACTTGAGTTTACTTATGAAAAAAAATATTATAGTCATCAGAAAGGCCATTCATTTTTCCTTTAGCTGATGTGAGCGCCATGTTCAATTGTCGTCAAGTATAATGAAGCTATAATTAAAGCATATTCATCATGTGGAGGTTTACGTATGACTTGAATTTGCTGTTTGGATTGGAATATTCTCTAGTATTATTTTGATCGGGAACTATTACAAAACATGGTTTATGCATTCCTTGTGATATTTTTGGCTGTATCCCCTCTACTAAAAACTAAAGCAATATGAAAGAGTACATTCTGTTCTTTAAGTAAATGCAGGAGATCATTGGATTTAATAAATTGAACTGAAATAAAATGTTTGGTGTCTTCCTTTTTCAAATATGGGGCTCAAGAAAGGGCAATATTACCTCTTAACTGAAAAATAAACACATAACTTTAAATCTGAGGGTGAATTGTGGTTATGGAAAGAATAAAGATTGGAGGATAGTGTTATTGAATGGAAATGACTACATTAAATGTTGTGCTTCTAGTTGACCCCATCTTACACTGACCTTCATAGCTGCACGCTTTAAAACCGTCATGAAATGCAACCAAACCTAACATAGATCCTCCTCCCACTCTTTATCCCAGAAAACACAGTTCCACCAATCATCCATCACAGTCAGACCCTCTTATCCAATGGAATGCGGGCAGACTCAGTTGCTGAAAATGCTGCAAATACGCGTTTAGCCGTTTTTGAAGGCGGGTGTATAATCATCCAATCCTATTTAATTTTGCTTTTGAGTGACGGCTCTTTGAGCCAATAGGCTGAACGTAAAGGAGGAGCCAAAACAGGGAAATCAAGTTCGTTCATAGAGTGAATACATGCTGGTTGCCGTAGTCTACGATTGAAAGGTAAATCTGCCAATCCCCTTGAGTCTTGTTATACTTTGTCCAATCGAAATGCTGTATTTTCTATGAGGAGGCGGGACTTTGTTATGACTCATGACAGTTTCTTCTTCTTTGGTACTGCCGGGTGTTGAATCGTCCTCTGGAAATCACAACGTGAGTCGCCTGTCTAACAATTCTATAACACGAGGTTTTAATAGGAAACATGCCGCTTATATACAGAACTATATACTGAACTTGTTGGTTTGCTTTTAGGTCTTTAACCAAACGGTGTGCAACACACACGTTCTCATTGGCTTGTTTTGGTTATTAGAACACTGGAAGATGTCAGCTAGCATGTTAGCAAGCTAGCTGAGTTAGCTCGTTGGTTAGCAGCAGTTCAGCCATCCTGCTTAATCTACTTACCAGCCAACAGGCTCAGCCAGGGTACCTTATTACCTTATTATGACCATCCAACATCTAGATATCTGGTACTGGTTGGAAGTGGATGACTGTCCGATTTCGCTTAGCAGCCAAGAATGAGTACCAATGTTCATTCACTTAAATGTATAGAAGAAACAAAGAATTTACGTCGTTTGCCCACGATAACGTCTGGAAATGGCTATGTTAGTCACATGCATTGGCTTTAACCTTCAGTTCTAAAGCAGCATCGTTTCTTCTTCTCCAAACCCCCCCACGTCTCCCAGCATCTTCAACATCCTTCTCTTGCTGGTCTGCTCAGTGTCACAGTGAGTCCTTAACAGATCCTGACTACACCTTCTTCCCTCCCCCCCCCTCCATCCCTCCAGAATGGGCAGTGTTTTGGCTGCCAGCTCCCCGAACCCACCTCCAGCCTCAGCTGGGACGGTCCCTGGAGGTCCTGGGCTGACTGTGCCTCCTGGGTTCAGCATGCCCCCGGTGTCGCCTGTCCTGCCTGCTGGCAGCTCAGCCTCCGGACAGCAGGGGGAGTCAGAGCCTCCTCTTCCCAACCCCGGGGCGTTTGAGGAGTGTCACCGAAAGTGCAAAGGTAACTAAAGATGTTTCTGCCATGGTACCAGGGGAGATTGGATGGCAATGCTGTGTGTGGGATGGAGGGGATAGGGGGGTGATTGTTGGACTGTGTTGCTGTATGTGTGTGTATGGGGGGGTGGAGTGGGGGGGGGGGGGGGGACATTTTGGACTGTGTGTGTGGAGGGAAGGGGTGTATGGGGACATTTTGGACTGTGTGTGTGTGTGCACGGACTGTATTGCTTTGTCTCAGTTGTTGATTATTATTATTTATTTTTTCAGAGGTTTTCCCCATGCAGATGGAAGGAGTACGGCTTATTGTTAACAAAGGCCTTAGTAATCACTTCCAGGTCAGTAAGGGTCAACACTTCACTGTCAACAGCATGTGTTTAATCTTCTCTAGTTTCCATGCTGTGGAATGAACCAGTGCTGAAATGAAGGAGATGATTTGACTCGTGTTTGTGTGTGCGATCTCCCTCTTATTATAGGTGAATCACACATTAATGCTGAGCACCCTGGGAGAGTCCAGCTATCGCTTCGGAGCCACTTATGTGGGCTCTAAACAGATGGGCCCTGCTGAGGTATTCTGGGAACTCTCATTCACCTGACATCTAATCTTGGTTTTTTTTTGTGTGAAAATTTTGTCAGGAATTGTTGTCTAAACGCCTGATTTGTGCGCTTCTCCAGTCTTTTCCAGTCATGGTCGGAGACATGGACAATAGCGGGAGCCTCAATGCACAGGTCATTCATCAGGTCTCCGAGAGACTCCGATCCAAACTCGCCTTTCAGGTCTGTTTTAGTTCAGTCTGTCATCACAACAAGCCTTCCAAGCTTTCCAATTAATCGTCATTCGTCATTTTGTGTAAGCTGTCACCTTCAACTTTGGTCCTCCTGATATTTCCTCCCAGACTCAGCAGCAGAAGTTCATGAACTGGCAGGGGGACGCCGAGTTCAGAGGCGAGGACTTCACCGCTGCCGTTACCATGGGCAACCCAGACGTCCTCGTAGGCTCTGGTTCGTCATCTCGATCCCATAACATTTTTTAGTCATTTTACCTCAATTCAAGGCAAACATACCTCAGTTCATTATTGAACGTTGTGTCTCCCAATAGGTATCATAGTAGCACACTACCTTCAGTCCATAACCCCGTCCTTGGCTATGGGAGGAGAGCTAGTTTACCACAGAAGACCGGGAGAGCAGGGGGCTGTGATGTCTCTAGCTGGCAGATACACAGGTAGCTCTGTTCTCTGACCAGGAATGATTCAAATCATACGAGTCCTCATACCACCTCTTTTCTCCTCAAAAAACTACAGTTTAGATCCTGGTCTGTGGTGTAAATGACGTATTCTTGTTGTCCTCTAGGCAGTAACTTCATCGCTACGCTGACATTAGGAGGAGCAGGGGCACATGCCTCTTATTACCACAAAGCCAATGACCAGGTATCAGCCCAGCGTCTCTTCATTCTCTTCTTATTTGCCCTTGAAGCAGCTGCATTGTCTTAGTTTGGCAGAAGTGTAACTCCTCTTGTTTTTGTCTCCAACAGTTGCAGGTAGGCGTGGAGTTTGAGGCTAGCACTCGTATGCAGGAAACCAGCGCTTCATTCGGTTACCAGCTTGACGTGCCCAAAGCTAATTTACTCTTCAAAGGTAAGGCTGGACAAGCCGTTCTCAAAACACTCTTTCTCCTCATTAGTAGTTGGCCTGTCGCTTCATGTAATTGTGTGTTAATGCTGTCTGACTGGTCTCTCTTTCTCTCTCCAGGGTCTGTAGATAGTAACTGGGTGGTTGGAGCCACTCTAGAGAAGAAATTGATCCCACTGCCCCTGTCCTTAGTCCTGGGAGCCTTCCTCAACCATCGCAAGAACAAGTTCCAGTGTGGGTTTGGTGTTACCATTGGCTAGACATGCTGGGGTTGAGGGTGGGGGGGTGTAACGCCCCCCTGGATGGACTTCACAGAACAGACAAACGTACCAATGACAGGCATGTTGAAGGCCAGAACTTGCTACTCAGTCTCATGTTTCCTCCACTTGTCTCTCATGTCTGACTTTGCAAGCTTGTTTTTTGTTGTTGTTTTTTTGTTGTTTGGGTCACATTGCAATAATGTGTCGAGATTAAATGTGTAATTTGAAATGGTATGCCTGGAGTTACGTCATAAACAATGGATCTAAACAAATTAGAGGGGGAGTTCATCCGTGTCGGTTATAAGACTACAAGGTGCCGAGACTGTGATCAGGAACATCAGCGACCAACATGGCGGACAGTTGAACAGGAGGACGTTTAAAACAGCTGATTTCTGGAAAGTCGAAGTGACTGTAATTGTGTTTTAATTTGTTCAGTGCCTGTCCTGTCCAGTTCAACCTTGCCTCTAGTTTGTTCCACACTGTTTTTTACTGTACGGTTTGTCTTGGCATGACGTGAATGACAACGCAAGTGCAGAGTCTTCTATTGGTTCAGATATGTGATGAGAGTCAAGGAGAATGTCACTGTTTTCAAGATGTTTGTCTTTCTTTGTCATCTTCCGATGGTCAATATATATGAAACGATATATATATTACCTGTATATATCTATTGGACAAATAATAAATGCCATTTCTTATAAAGTTCATTGTCATTTTTTATGTCTGGTGTTGAATAAATGAAATTCACCATTCACATTTAACATTCACATTTAAATGTTACATTGACATTTAAAACTTTTTATGCACCTAAATATTGAAAAGATTTAGATGAGTTTATCAAAGGTCTTGAAGTTTGGGTAAAGGACAGCAGTTCCGTTAGATCTATCTTGTGTGAGAGGATGTGGAGATGTTCTAGTTCTTAACTGCTTGTCCAGGTATACTACATAGTGTAATACATACATTCAGATGTGTATTATTGCGCTCATTAACTCTACGATGACACCAACTGTTCAACAGCAGCATTTTAGAGTTCGCTGAAAAACATGAAATTATAACTCAAGTGTCCAGTTCCGGAAACTTTACTGGCTGCCCTTGATGAAGGACTCCCAGAGAGAGGTCAGCTGGACCTTCAGGTCCTGGGCGTTGACCTCCAGCGTCTCCAGCTGTGCTCCGTAGGGGGCCAGACTCTGCTGGATCTCCTGGGTCTTCTTGGCCAGCTGGGTCTGGAAGTCCTGGGTCAGAGGAGCGATGCTCTGCTGGAAGGCCTCCAGGTTCTGCTCCATCTTCTGCTTCAGAGAGTCCGTCTGGGGAACCAGCAGAGACTGCATGTCTGTGACGCTCTTCTCCAGGCTTCCCTTCAGCTCCTCGCTCTTCTGCAGCAGGCTGGCCTTCAGGGTGTCTGAATCCACCTTCTCTGCATAGGCGGCCACCTCCTTCCTCAGCTCCTCCACCTGCCTCTGGATGTCTGTGCTCAGCTCCACGGCGTACGGCTGCAGCTGGGCCCTCATGGTGGTCACGTCCTGCTCCAGACGGCCCTTCAGCAGCTCAGATTCCTGGGTGAGTTTAGCCAGAAGATCCTCAGTCAGGGGGGTCACCTGACCCTTAAGGGCCAGACTGTACTGGTTGACAGCAGCAGCACTCTCAGAGATCCTGGTACTGTGGAGAGAGAGAGAGAGAGAGAGAGAGAGAGAGAGAGAGAGAGAGAGAGAGAGAGACAGAGAGAGACAGAGAGAGAGAGAGAGAGAGAGAGAGAGAGAGCGAAACAGAGACACACAGAGAGAGAGAGAGCGAAACAGAGACACACAGAGAGAGAGAGAGGGAGAGAGACAGAGAGAGACAGAGAGAGAGAGGGAGACAGAGTTAAATCCCATGTTGAAGACCTGCATCTGCAGCTGTGGTTATGATGTTGGTCTACAGTGAGACTTACTTGAACTCCTGACCCAGCTCAGACTGCTTGATCTTCTGCAGGGCGTCTTCAGCAGTGAGGGTTGCCTTGGCAACGTAGTCCCAGAATGCATCTTTCACCAAATCCAGCTTGGCTGGGTCCTGCCACAGAACGTTGGCATTGCAGCCTGAAAAAAAGAGAGACAGTTGGAGTTAAGTGTAAAATATGGTCAACTTTACATTGACATTATGTCAATAATCCATTCCTAAATAACTGAGGAACTCACCAGTGAAAACAGCCAGAACTAAAACCACAAGGACCTTCATGATAGATCTTAACTGAAGAGAGAGAAAAACTTATTTAATTGATTTAATAAATTTATTAATTACGAGTTCTGGACCATACAAATTCTATAAAATCTAAGCTAGTGTCTTACCTTTGAGAGATACTGCGTCTTGTCTCTAGGTCTGTCAGTGAGGGTGTGCAGTCCAGGGGTGAAGCCTGCCTTTTTATGAGCGCTGTAGTGCCACAGAGAAGGACAAAGTCTACCTCCCAGTGCCATGCTGGTCTATGTTGCTGTCACTTCCACCTCGACACGTTTACAACCTCCCTCTGACACCTGAACCTTTCTGGGATAGAAAGACAAACAGAATCAGACTTTCAACACGTGTCAGAAATGACACGTTTGTGACTGATTAAATGGCACTTGACAAGACAAAGGTCCCTTTAGGTGACTGCACAGCTCACTTTGAGTTTTTTCCTTTACCTATACACAGACAGATGGTACTGTGACACGTAAATACATTTCCACCCCGCATACATACAGGTATGAGGAGAACAAGTATACACTACATTTCTCGAGCTGTATCAGTCAGTTAAGGTAACATCTGCTTTGTCACTGCAAGATTGTACTGAGTGTGTTGAACTTTGACTCTACGGTTCAACTCAACCAGGGAAGAAAATCTTGGAGAGTTGTTGTTTTCTTACGTTTAGTTATGTGTGACCAGATATGACCTCCAGCTGTCTTAAGAAGTCATCAGTCAGATAACAGATCCATATGTATTCATGTCTTAAGGCCCAAAGTCAGTTACACTTACTGCGATTTCATGCGTTTTCGCAACCATGGCTGGCATTGAGACTCTTTTTTTTTTTTACAATGAGCCACAGGCTCATGAGGCTGAGGAATAGGAGAAAAAAATTCATTAAAAAATCTCTGACTGCGTGCAATACACTTAAATAAATAAAGAGACAAAAATAGATGGGTACAGTTTAAAACAAGCTAGAAATTGGCTATTCTGAGACATAGCAAGCAGCATCTGTGTAGCAGAATTTAAATATCAGCCTTGTCCCAGAGAGGACCTGTGCCTCTCTGAAGCTACCTGGAGAAGAAGCCAGTCTGTTGGACAGAGATCAGAACCCACCCTCACCAGGGGGCCGTCACGGCTGCCATGGCAACATCCCAGCTTCCTGTCTTTCAGTGGATGTGGCTGCAAAAACAAACAACATCTGAATCATGAAAGTTAAGTATTTCATGGCTTGTTGGATTTGTATTATGAGTATTGGATGGTTGTCATTGTAGGAGGTTGGGTACAGTCCTGATGAAAGCTGATAGTGTTGGGTGATACCTTCTGGCTCACCTGATAAAGAGAGTACCATTTAGACCAGGGGTCTCCAATCCTGGTCCTGGAGGGCCGCTGTCCTGAAGGTTTTAGATGTTTCCCTGCTCCAGCACAACTCCACAGAGCTTGATAACGACCCTTCATTAGAATCAGGTGTGCCGGAGCAGGGAAACATCTAAAACCTTCAGGACAGCGGGCCCTGGAGGACCAGGATTGGAACCCCTGACTTGGACTAAGGCCATGAAGCTAGGAGCCCAGGTTTAATTTCAGGCCGGGTCATTTCCTGGATGTCAGCCTCTGTCTCGACCAAACTTTCCTGTCTCTCTCACTGTCAGTCTTCAAAGCAATTTCCCCAAATAACTTTTAAGAAAAACAAAACATGACAGGCTGGTAGTGACAGCGAGAGACATTTCAACAAGATAAAATACTTTTGGCAAACCATTTGCATTCCAAACCAGATCACGTCAGAGGTGATGCAACTACTCACCTCTCCTTAGGGCTTTGGTCTGTCACCTTTGACCTCATGTGGCAGTTTGTACCATACTCGTCACTTTTACCTTTGTCTTTGCAGCGATTTGTTGATCTGAGATCTAGTAGAATGACATACATACAATATGACACATAAACTCTTTGTTTATTCAGGGGTTCCAAAACACATCTGCAGGCAATGCAATCTGAGCATCATCCACACACCTCCTGATCTTACATTTACATTCAGTCATTTAGTCATTTTATCCAGAACAACTGACAGCAAGTACATTCGCCCCAGAGGCAAGTATGGTGAAGCCCCTTGCCCAAGGATACAATGGCCGGGATTCAAACCGGGAACCTTCTGATTAGTAGCCTGACTCTCTAACCGCTCAGCCAACCTGACTTCCACACCATGATCTTTGAACATGACGATGATTGAAATAGTTTGTGTCACAGAGTCCCGGTGCTTTGATGAACAGGATGTGATGTGGAGGCAGGGGTGACAGGGGGACATACAACAGGGAACTCACTCACTGCACTTTGGACCCATCTGGTTCACTCAGCTTCCTATAAATATCCAGCAACAACCTTTACAACACACACTCTCCAACTCTCCTGGCACAGACAAGACACAGGAACACTCAACACAAGGTAAGAGCTACATTCTACACTAAGTATGGACTGTTTACTGTATATTCAAGTGTTAGAGAGATGATGTGGTTGTGAATTGAGTGGATTGATTTTCCCTCCAACAGTCAACTGCCATCATGAAGGTCCTTGTGGTTTTAGCTCTGGCTGTTTTCACTGGTGAGTTCCTCAATCATTTAGGAATGTATTCCTGACCTAATGTTAATGTAAAGTTAAACACACTTTACTGCAACTGTCTTTCTTACTACAGGCTGCAATGCCAACGTTCTGTGGCAGGACCCAGCCAAGCTGGACTTGGTGAAAGATGCATTCTGGGACTACGTTGCCAAGGCAACCCTCACTGCTGAAGATGCCCTGCAGAAGATCAAGCAGTCTGAGCTGGGTCAGGAGTTCAAGTAAGTCTCACTGTAGACCAACATCATAACCACAGCTGCAGATGCAGGTCTTCAACATGGGATTTAACTCTGTCTCCCTCTCTCTCTCTGTCTCTCTCTGTCTCTCTCTCTCTCTCTCTCTCTCCACAGTGCTAAGATCTCTGAGAGTGCTGCTGCTGTTAACCAATACAGTGTGGCCCTGCAGAGTCAGGTGACCCCCCTGGCTCAGGATCTTCTGGCTAAACTCACCCAGGAAGCTGAGGTGCTGAAGGGCCGTCTGGAGCAGGATGTGGCCACGATGAGGGCCCAGCTGCAGCCGTATGCCGTGGAGCTGAGCACAGACATCCAGAGGCAGGTGGAGGAGCTGAGGAAGGAGGTGGCCGCCTATGCAGAGGGAGTGGATTCAGACACACTGAAGGCCAGCCTGCTGCAGAAGAGCGAGGAGCTGAAGGGAAGCCTGGAGAAGAGCGTCACAGACCTGCAGTCTCTGCTGGTTCCCCAGACGGACTCTCTGAAGCAGAAGATGGAGCAGAACCTGGAGGCCTTCCAGCAGAGCATCGCTCCTCTGACCCAGGACTTCCAGACCCAGCTGGCCAAGAAGACCCAGGAGATCCAGCAGAGTCTGGCCCCCTATGGAGCACAGTTGAAGACGCTGGAGGTCAACGCCCAGGACCTGAAGGACCAGCTGACCGCTCTCTGGGAGTCCTTCACCAAGGGCAGCCAGTAAACATAGTTTCAGGAACTGGAAACAGGTTTTTCATTTCAAGTTTTCCATCAAACTCTAAAATGCTGCTATTGGTTTGATGGTGTAATTGTAGGAATGAAAAGTGCAATATTACATAAAAAGTGTACCTGAACGAGTTAAGATTCCTGATTAAGAACAAAATCATATGTCAGTTTGAAACAGTATTATTTATTTCTTTTTGTGACTGTGTTCATGTCTCAGTGTACTCATGCATGAATAAAGAGTTATAAAAATGTCAAGAATAACTAATTGTCATCATTTATGAACATTCATAAGCTAGATGAGCTTGATTTAAATATTACTCTAAGTTATATAGATGTTTCAACAGAAGTTATACAGAACCTATGTCATTGTACACCAATGTATTTAGGTGACAGTTGACTTCTGACTGACTGATTGAACTCTGACTGATAGAATTCTTATCTAATCTTTTTAAAGCGTTTCAAGTGACTGATTTCATCAAGAGCGTTTCTTCAGGTTTCCGTGAAATCCAATCTCATCCAATCACTGTTGTGAAAGACTTATCTGTAAGTCAGACACTGAGTCATTCCTTCTGTCTGTTTGGTGCCACGACTGTGGTTCTGAAGATGATTTTCATCCTTGATGAATCGTAACCACATTAGGTTTACTCTACATCGCATCAAGGCAATGCTGAACACAGATTTTATATGAACACACACCCTTCACTCTAGTGTAGATAGTATAGATAGTACTAGAAGTAGGATAAAAAGGGTTCAGATAAAATATGAACTTTTTCACTCACAATGATGTAAGGCTGTAAGGGGGAAATCGTTTTTGTTGTTGAAGAAATACCCTGAATTTTTAAAGCAAATTTCTTTTACCGAATATTTTCACCCAAATTTTTTCCCCACAAATAGTTTGGGGCGAGAAATAGGGTCAAATGTTTTCACATAGATTTCAGCCGCCTCAATTGTTTTTGTCAAAAAATATTATAGCTAGTTTTTTTTGTTGTTGTTCATTTTAAACACTTTAGTTAATTAATTGACATTCCCATGACATCCCATCTCAGGTGATGACTGTTCAAAGCAAACAGCCCTTTGTTCCAAAGGGCAACACAACAGTAGAGATGGCCAACACTCCAGAGTGGCATCTTGCGTAAGGCTACATTGCTGTTTGGACTCTCGCCCCCAGAACGCCATCATCTCTCCTCACCCATCTTCTCAAAAGATTGGTTTTAATCTCGTTCAGATAAGGAGGGGCTACATATTCTTCAATCAGATAATTGTGTGGATGACTTTGACCAGAAATAAGCCAATATAAGCAAAATAAGCAAATAATTGACACCATGATTGCAGAAGGTCAGATGGACTGTGTCCTGTCTAGTATCTGCGTGTCTACTTTTATGAGGGGGTGACGATAAGACATGCCAGCAACAAGCCCATGTAGATGACTCTGATATGATGCCATTCTGACCATTGGCCTTTCGGTTTATAAGGAGTATAATGTAAAAGAATTATCTATAAACACGGGTCTATTCCTTTTAAGTGATTTCTGAGGCAGTGAACATGCTTTCAGTATAATTATATCTGATGAATCATGTTTCAAGTTTCGATACATGAGTGAACAATACATTTATTAAAAAATGAATTAACATTGTATCCACATGTTGTGATGTTAATTGAGCAATAAAAATGCAACTAATTAGGTAACTTTGGACTTGGATCCGCCAGTCAGGTTGGTATTGTTACACGGCTCTATAAAAACTCTGGTAAATCCCTCTCACCTCGTCTTCTCAACACCTCCGAGGAAGATCTCTGGTAAGTAAACAGTTCACTGGAAGTATGCATATTTTTTATTGTTGTTTAACGCAAGTTGTGCGTATTGGATTCACACATTTTGGATGGTGGATACTGGATGGCATGTTAGATTTTATGTGAGTTAAATGTACTTGTTTTTATTCAGGCTTTTCTCTGAGCTGCCTTTAACAAACTCACCATGAAGTTTGTGGCTGTCGTCTTTGCCTTGGCTGTCCTCTCAGGTGACTTGGTTCATAAAGAAATAACAAATAAAGTTAATTAAAGTTTGTTAATTAAATGAACTGTATTAAAGGCCTTTAGTATTTTTTATGAAGATACAACAGAAATACCCAAACAGACATACAAACAGCTGCTTTAACTGACAAACATTGTTGGTTTGTTCTCTTGCGCTCCCTGCAGGTTGCCATGGACGCGTGTTGCCTCAAGATGAGGGTAAAAGCTCCTGGGAAACATACATAGACCAGGTTACTGATTACATCACTGACCTGAACTCCAAGGTTGAGGATACAATCCAGAACATCAGGAGCTCCACACTGGGCAGGGAACTGGAGTGAGTATTTAATAAGGAGACTGAACACAGTCTGTATCAATCTGAATTCACACAGACAAGCAAGGAACAACCAGAACTTAAAAACATTGACTGCATAAGAGGCCAGAGAAGGTGGAACCTGAGTGATGCACATTCTACACTTCGATGCCAGATGCCTCTGTGGGCCATTCTAATGCAGACACACGTGACTGATGCCAATTAAGTGTGGGTCACTTAATGACAAGTGACCAAGTGTGGGTCACTTAATGACAAGTGACCAAGTGTGGGTCACTTAATGACACATAAGTAAATAACGTTTAAAAAACGTATCTTTCTGTCTCCAGCACTCTTATCGCAGATGTCACAGATGAAATAAACACAAATCTAGGGCCCTTTGCCCAGGACACGGCTGAGAGAGTGAGCAAAGACCTGGCGTTGCTGGGGAACAAGCTGAACGCTCATGTGACCGAAATCACGGACAAGTCAGTCCAGTACGCTGAGGAATTTCAGAGCACCGTGCAGCAGAACGCCGAAGATGTCCAGAGGAGGGTCACAGCTTACGTCAACAAGCTAACTAAACGCCTGACTAAGGACACGGAGGAGATGCAAAAGTGAGTTTCAGATAGTCGCAAGAGCACTGGACTTCTTTTGGGGGACTGATTTTACAGTAAGGTTCCTTTTTCAACTGTATTATGATTTATTGGACTTTGTGGAATAGATTCTTTGAAGTTTTGCGTAAATGTGCCACAGTTATGTCTACTTTCCCTCAGTATTTAGCTACAATAACATTCATATATAAACAACAATACATATTGTGCTGAATATTAGATTTCAGATGCATAGTTTATAAGAAAAAAACGAAAGAATTCTCAAAACAATTTTTGTCTTTAGGAAACTGACCACTTACCTGGAGGAGGTATATTCTCGAGCAGCCCTGAGAATGGAGTCAGTGCAGGACACCTTGGACCAGGCACGAGAGCGTACAGAGGAGAAGTTCGCCTCTCTCAACCAGCTGCTGACAACTTACGTCGACGACGTCAAGGCCAACCTGCAGACTCAAGCCGACAACATCCGCGAGAAGCTCAGCACCACTGCTGAGAACCTGCGCACCACCTTCGATGACAAGCTGGAGGAACTCCGTAACTGGTACCAACAACAAGTCCAGGAGAAGTTGGACAATTGAAGCTTGGAAAACTAAAGACGAGTTCCTTCAACGCCTTTCCTAGCAATGGCTGACATTTAATTGCGCTCTTGCATAAGGCCATGTGTATGTGGCTTAAGGCTTTGTCAAATGCCTGCAATAAACAAATCCATAATTACTTTTCATATTGCATCTCTCCATGAATGTATCAGAGTTATGGCCTGAGAACACGAGTGTAACTGTGTCGGAGAAAATGTTTATTTACAACAGACTTTTAGAGTCTAGATGACCTTGTACAAAAAAGGAAATAAAATATTTTCCATGGCCAAGACAGACACATCTTAAAAACTAAGAAGTGTTTAACATAATACAACATATTCTTAAAATGTTAGCATTCACAGTTTTTCAAACATTCTAGTTTTTTTGCTAAAGGTGTCTTCAAAAGAGAAAGTGGATGTATCTAAAGACAGAACTTTTCAACAGTGTAGTTAAGTGATCATTTACAGATACTCTGGTGACAGTGATCTAAAAAAGAAATACTAAACATTGATAAAAAATAAATTAAAAAAGGCAATACAAATCTATCTATCCCACACATGAAGGGAAAGAAACTAGGCACCTATTCATATGAAAAACAAAACAACAAAGAGTTTTTCATATTGCTCCCCTGGCATGGTGCACATAATGATCATGAAGGTCTGAAACCTCTGTGAAAGTAGCCTGGCAAACCGCACACCTGAATCCCTCACACTCCAGCTCCTCTGGAGTCGCCGTAGCGACCGAAAAGTCAACGAGATCATCGTCTTCATACTCATCGTCCGCGTCTTCGTCCTTGCAGGCCGTCTGAACATGGGACAGAACATTGGGCACCGGGTCTCTACCCAGGGGACCAGAGGAGGCGTGACACAAAGGTGTCGTTGCTTGGCGACGCAGCTTGTCACCGACGTCATTGAGGAGAACGGTTGTTGATTTGGGTGTGGTGTGAGTCGACTGTGTGACCGTCACTTTCGTTAGGCCATTTGAATGACCGTTGTGGAGAGTGTGCGACATGTTGATCAGGCAGCTGGGAGTTAAAGGAGTAGTTAAGATAACTTGAGGATCTTCCGTGTCCGAAATAACAACGGGTGGTTCAGAGGACTGAACAGGGATGACGTACAGACGATCTGGGTGAGGATACTGAAACAAGCTGCTCCTCTTGGTGACATGACAAGTCTTTTTCTTTCGGGAGACACACACAGGTAAGGCCTTCGGTTTACTGGGAGTTTTGGGTTGATGAAAGGAAGACAGTGTCTGAGGTGGAACAGCCTTACTGCTTGGATTAAGATGGAAGACCTGATGAACTTGCAGCAAATCTGTGCTAGTGAATCTGGCTTTGCATTTTCTACAGTGATAAGGATACAGGAACGGTTCCACAGGTTCTACGGGGACGGGGGTCCGCAGAAGGCTTTTGTGGGTCTTCAGGTGGTCTTGTAAAGCAGAGGTGCGGCGAAACGACACGTTGCACAGGAGACAGTGATTGGAGTTTGCGCCTTTGTGCAGCCGGTCGTGCCTCTCCAAGCCCTGAAAACTCTTGAAACATTTTCCGCACGTGTCGCATTTAAGGCATTTGCATGGGTTGAGATGTTCGTGGAGGTGGGTGGTGAAGTCCTTGCTGGCGACGAAGGCTTCAGGACACAAGGGGCAAATAAAGGAGCTGAGAGCCGCATGTTCCTGCATGTGGTCCCTGTACGACCTGAAATAATAAAACTCTAACTTGCACAGGGTACAGGGAAAACGCCTGCCTTTCAGTCTGTGGGTCCTATGATGCACCCAGAGCTTGTTCCACTGGCTGAAGGACTTTCCACACTGTGCACATGCGTACCTTCTATGTGGGGTGTTCGCCAGCAAACCAGAGAGGGTTCTGGCTCTCTGTCTGCTCCGACACCTTGAACCACAGCTCATCTCAGAGGAGGAAGGCAGAGACGATCGTTCCTGACGATCACCAGGCAAAATCTCATTAAGATGTTCAAGGGTCCTATTCTGAGATAATGGAGGTTCCTGCAAGATTTCGGACAAAGAAGCATTACACGCTCTTTCCTCCCCGCTCTTTTTACAACAAACTTTACAATGTATACTCTTCTTAGAGACCTGGTTATACTGTTGTCCGCAGACATCACATGGGCACAAGGAGACTTTGGTGTGCGTTTGCAGATGAAGTACGTATTGACACCAGTGACGATGCAGCTGTTTGCAAATCCGACAATTAAAGAAGATGGGGGTGTTGATCTGCCCATCTACCCCTTGATGAACCAGAAAACCGTCAACTGTACTCGCAACGACTTCATCTGTTGTCTCAGAACGTGCTTCGGAGGTGGGGTGTGCTTGCAGGGTTGAAAGGCCACAGGAGCTGTCATCACAGCGGGCAGCAGAGGAAGGCATCTTTCCTGAGTGCGTTCTGGAGTGGGCTTTCAGTTTCCGCAGCTGATCGAAGCCTTCGCCACACACAGAGCAGGCATATGGCTGCGGATGCCGATGTGTTCTCCCATGAATGTAGTAACTTGAGGACTTGTCGAACTTCAAACCGCAGACGCTGCAGATGTAAGGCTTCACAGGGATGTTTGTAGGCAACGTGCAAATGTCTAACGTGTTGTTGAAAGATGAGTGACATGTAAGGGAGGTGCTAGTATTCTGACAGACAGGGGAGAGAGTGTTATTAGCAGGCATCTGAGCTGGAATTTCTCTTCTTTGTGCCTTGTTTTCAATTAAACGGACCTTTTTAGTCTCTTTCATGTGAATCTGGAAATGGAGGATCAACTCAGCTTTGTTTGGAAACCTTCCAGAACAGCAAGGACAGCGGACAGGATCTGGTGGTCTGTGGATGTTGGCGTGCAAACAGAGTTTAGAAAGCTGAGCGAATCTCTTGCCACATTTCAAGCACCTGTAGGGCTTCTTGCCTGTGCGAGTGCACTTGTGAACAGAGTATGCTGTGATGCGTCGAAACGTGTGGCCACAGGAACGACACGTTATGGATCTTCTGAGTTTCACATTTGAACGCCGCAAAGTGGTGCCGGCTGTTGACGGCCTATTTACGGCCTCCTTGTTTTCATGAACTGCCTCTGAAGTTCCTGTTGCACCCTTGACTCCCCTAGTTTGTTGTCTGACCTTTTGAATCTTACTGTCACATGATACATCCATGATATCAGAAGTAATAGTTTCAGATTGGCCAGGACTATTACTTCTGTTGGGTGCATCTGTGGACTCCCACAAAGTATTGTCAAGTTCAGCTACACTCTCATTGGAACTGTCTAGAAGGATTGCAATGTCTTTAGAATTTCTTCCTGAAGGTGAAGTGCAGTGACCAAGGTCAGCTAAGTTGTTAACTTCCTCAACGGATAAGACCACAGCATGGGCATCCTTTGCAGTGAACGCCTTGTCAATTGGCGCTTTCACTGATTCAAGGGGTTTGATTTCTCTTGTTGAGAGATCGATCGTGTTGTTTACTATTCTTTTCTTTCCAGATGACCTGCACTTTCTCTTAGCCAGCTTTCCTCTTTGCTGTGGTCTCTTCACAGCAGCAGGACTCACTGACTCTGGCAGCTTTCCTTCATCTTTCGAAGATTCAGAAGATGGAAGAGATGGAGGAGATGGTATTGCATCGGAAGGTGGAAGTGTTGACTTTTCCAGTTTCATATCACCAGCAACAGGAGATAGTTTGTTTTCTGTCACAGTACTGTGCACTACAGATTTAGGGTGTGTACACTGCACATTGTCATCCATTTTTGTTACCCTCTTCCTTTTTGGCCCATTTTCCATCTCATTGAGCATGCTGTCCATTTCTGAATAATTGACTAAGTCTTTATCATTTGACACATTCAAACAGTTAAGTAATATTGGTTTGGAGGTTGTGTCCTCTCTCTTCTTAGGTGAAATTACTTTCAGTGGTTGTTTTCTCTTCAAACTATGAGTAGTCATTGTTTCGGATACCTGTCCTTTTTCTGAAGGTGTTGGTAGTGATGCTGAAACAGGTTGCGACACGGTGGAAGTTGCTAGACTTGATATTTTGCGTTCAGGCTTCTCAGCAATGGCTGGATTTAACAGAGGTAATGGTACATTTTCATCCGCAGTGGGGTGGGAGGGAGCGTTGGATAGATTTAAGTTGTTAGCTTTTTTCCCCTTGATTTGCTTCCACTTACTTTCAGTTTTTGGATTTGAGGTTAAATCTGCATTATTCAACTTACTGCTTGAACCCTTTGGTGTTTGAACTTTGATCAGTGGACTTTCCCTGGTCAGTTTCTCAGTTGGATGTTTTATTGAATTAACGGAACTGTTTTTGTTCTTGAGTTTTGACCCATGAACTGACTGAGGAGAACATACTGGCGTTTCTCCAAGAAAAATATCAGCTGTCGACAAGTCGACCTCGTTAGTTTTCCCGAGTCTTTCAGAGGTGACTGTCCTTGATTTCTTTGCCTTTGTTGACGTGACGCATTTCATGCTAGTCTTCTTCTCTGATGGACGAAAATCTGATTGCTGTGTGACGTCAAGCTGTTTCTTAGATTGACTGGAGGTTTCTGCGTCACGCCCAACAGGTGGTCCCAGAACAGGAGACAAACCGCACACCCCAAATAGTTCTGTTGTATTCGATACGTGGATATAATTTGCTTTGTTGCCTTTCTTGTATTTAATAGGTTTAAGTGGCTTCTGTTGCTGCGAACTGAGAGGGGTTATTAGCGTTTGTGTAGAAACGCCATTATCCTGAGCTGCATTACTATCCTCCTGAGGAACTGATGAAGATGTTGGTTCTAAAACACGGATTCCTTGTTTGCTTTTCTTTGCAGCTGTTTGTATGCAGCCATCTGAAGGCTCAATCTCAGGGAGGCTCTGTGTAGGAATATCAGAAAGATCAGGGCCTTCGTTACTACTTATTCTTCCTTTGCTAACACTTGGAATGTCACTCTGAAGGGCTGCCTCTGCACCACACCTGGTGTTTGGAGAGGTTGTGGAAAGGGTACAGTTTAAATCCTCTTTCATCAGGAAAGGCTCAGTGTGTCCTGATGGTGGTGAAACATGCTGAGTAGGATCCAGAGTAAAGTCTGTTATTTCAGCAGGTTTTGCTATTCTGGAAGATCGTCTTAGGTGTTGAAAACCTGATTCTGTTTTTTGCGTTCCTTTGAAAACTTTCTTGTGTTTGTGGGAAGTAACTTCCTGTTGGACTGCAGTACCTTTTTCTTCCACCCAATCAAATAGTTTGCTGTTACAATTCACATCCTTCTTTTGCGCTACAGTCAGTTCAGCCATTTTGATCAACGTTTTTTGGGGGGGTGGTCGTCCAACTTTACACTTTGATTGCAGCATATCTCCAGTCCTCCTTAGCGTTGGCTCTTGAGCGCTCGTAGGCATTTGACTTGGGATACTTGCAGCCGTTGTGCATGGAGATACATCATCATGTTTTCCTTTCATTGCGTCATTCTTGTTTTGCTCTGTGCTCACAGGAGGGAGTCTCCAACTTCACACACTGCTCTGAAGAAAATCAAAACAGAAGAAAGATGTGAAGTCTGACCTTTTTTTGGGGGGGTGACGGAGGGGGGGGGGGGTATTATTCTATTAAACATTGCATCAACCCACCTTAAAGTCTGTGGTCTTCTACCTTGAGTTTGTTGATGAATTAGTAGCTGCAACTGTAATGTCGTCCAATGAAAGTCGCCCTAATTAAGCTGTTGTCTGAACTGTCCATGTTGTCTTTGGCCAACAGGAACTGTAAAGTCACTAACAATTAGAGATACAGTAGCCTACCTTTCTAACTGCATTATTTAAAAAACTTTGGGAGCATTGGGATTTTCTTTATTTAAAAATCTATAAATAAACAGACAAATGTGCAAATGTAGATCGGGATATGCAATGCAATAAGACGTTATCAACTGCCAATAAAAAAACAAATTTACTTACATGACTATAAAAGCTATAATTTCATGTTGGTGATAAAGAATGTTTGTATTCTAAACACTTACGCGTAAATTCGTTCGTCCTGAACAAACGTACATTTCGGCAACCTAAGCAGTTTTATCTATTTACATCGCTGGTTTGTGCTGGTTTCTGAGATGTTAAAGTTCTTACTTCCTTCCAGTGTTGTTTTCCTGCGCTAAAGGAACCGGAAAAAGTGTTGGAACACCACGCGCCTCAAGTCCCGCGTGTTTCCATGGATCCAAGTGGGTTCCACGTTCCACTTTCTAAAGTTCTCTGGGATGAAGCACGAAGTAAATCCTTGTAGCACAAATAACATTACGACCTTCCAATCAGATAAATGCTATTAATCTAACTATCAAGAATAATATGAAGAAAAACTATCAATCAAAATCCCGATTTTTATTTTGACACCGTAATCTCAACAATGTCGTCTGTTGCTCAGAAAACAGCAAAAAAATGTATTTACTATAATCCAGATTGTGTAGCCTCACGGGCCGCTACACAACATGAATTACGTTGTATGACATCACATACAATAATACTAACAAGTTCAGAAGCATGACCAATTATATAACTGAAACATATTAGAAACTTATGAAACAAGCCATCTTCTCACACACACACACCACACACACACACACACACACACACACGACAAAACAGCCAAGGTTTGTGAAACTCAACGATTCACTAAAAGATGTGACCACGGTACAACAAAGAACGGTTCTGACGTAAAAATATATGAAGACCTCTTTTTAAACACACACAAAATTTGAAAGTATATAATGATGTAAAAATTATTAAAGATACATTTGACATTTTAGGGAGAGTTCAACACAAAATACACTAGGGCCTCCTGTCTGACAGGAATTATACCTACTCTTAAAGATAAATTTTTTAATTAATATCTCAGCTAAAAGGTTTTGAGTCTTGGACTAGACATAACCCATATCTGACACTGGGCCTCGGTGTATAAGGAAGAGAAACACTAATTTGCTCTACATTCAAAGATTTGAAAATTAAGGCAAACAAAACGAGATTACATCCTTTGTAATTAAGGACATAACCAAAACTTCAAAGAAACATTTATGAAAATTTCTTTTTATACAAAAATAGCACTTCAAAGTGATTCAATACAGTCCGACGTGTTCATCTTATTTTAATAGATGATTTCATACATTCCTGCACCTTCCAAACATGGTGAAATGGTTCTATAATCTGACAACCTGCAATGTTTGGGGTCTATCACGTTGATCAGTGACCGATGCTCTTTTGTAAAGCTCTCTCTTGGAAGTCACTTTGGATAAAAGCGTCTGCTAAATGAATAAATGTCATGTAGATGGTATTCCAATGGCAGACCAATGGTGGGGGCATTCAGAAGCATAAGGTTCAGTCATAGACTACATTTTATTAACAAAGTTAAACGTGAAGTTTGCAAGTTTAAAACGTATCTGTGGGAACACAACTTAATATTAGTTTTAAAAAAAATACTAATAAAAATGAGAAGGAAACAACCATGAAAAATTATTATGGACACACACACACACAACACACACAACAAACATGAACCAGTTAATCAAGGACACACATGGATTTAAGAATGTCATCTTGTTGTCAACTCAAAAGTAATGGCTACTATAGGTGTGTCGTTATGGGCAATTATCAAAAGAAAAGACATTACAAGACAAGTCAGCAAAACATAAGGAGTTAAGGAGAGATATCCCGTTAAGAAAATGTGAACAAAGATCCTTTTTTTTCAGGTTTATGTTCCTTTTTAAAGTTCATTTTTTTTGTCTGAAATCATCTCCCCCACTATCCCAGGTATCCTAACCTTAATCCATAGCCGCAACTGCACCGCCTCATACTATATCGCTTTCTTCTATTGGAGGGAAGCCCTTACCATTATCATTGTCCAATGAATCTTCAGTACTGGCATCCAATGGGGCGATATCTCCCGCCTCTCCTTTCACCAGCTCTGCATCCACTATTTGCTCCTCCTCCTCTTCTTCTGCATCGTTTGAAACTTCAACTTTCTTAGCCTCAGCCTTTTTCCGACCACCTGGTCCTTTAGCCTGCGGGGCGGCCTTGGTCGAGGCAGCCTTGATCGGGGCAGCCTTGGTCGGGGTTGCCTCGGTCGGGGCAGCCTTAGCTGGAGAGGCGGTTTTCCCATTGGAGAAGCGACTGGGTTTGGTTGGAGACGCAACGTCTCTGTCCTTCGACTCTGTTTTCTTCACTTTTACAGATTTTCGGGGACGGCCTGGCTTGCGCAGCGACTTGGCTTTTGGGGGCCGGCCGCGTTTCCGCAGAGACCCGTTGCTGGAGTCTACAGTGCTGACGAGGATACCGCGCAAGTGAGCACATTTCTTTGACTCTGCCTTTTTGGGGCGTCCCCTGGGTCTAGGCTGGGCCGTGGGAGGGGGGTCGACTCGGGGGTACTTGCGTGGGCGTCCAAGTGGCTTCCACACCCTGGGGCTCTTCTCCTCCTGCCTGGGCAGTGTGGGGTACTTCCTGGGCCTCCCTCTCCTCGAAGAGCTTGGATCCTTCTTGGCCGGGCTCTGCTTCTTCTGGGTTTGGCTTCTTCTCTTGGCCGTCAGGCGCCTGCTGACCTTCAGCCTTGGGGTTCCGGACCCCTTAGGTCTTCCTCGTCCTTTTTTAGGGGGGGGTGGAGTTTCATCGGCACTCGTTTCCTCCTCACTACTGTCGGTGACATATTTTGCTTCTGGCTTCTTGGATGGTGACTTCCTGGGTCGACCTCGTCCTTTTTTAATGGGTGGTGTATTATCAGCGCTAGTCTCCTCCTCACTACTGTCGGTGACATATTTTGCTTCTGGCTTCTTGGATGGTGACTTCCTGGGTCGACCTCGTCCTTTTTTAATGGGTGGTGTATTATCAGCGCTAGTCTCCTCCTCACTACTGTCGGTGACATCTTGTTTAACCTGTCGCTTCTTGGAAATTGACCCCCTGGTTCGACCTCGTCCCCTTTTAATGGATGGAGATTCATCTGCTCTCTTTTCCCCTTTCCTGCTGTTGGTGACATCTTGTTTGACCCTTGGCTTCTTGGAGGAGCCCTTGGGTCGACCTCGTCCTCTCGGTGGGGGTTTGGAGCCGTTGTTTACCACGTCTGATTCCTGTCCACTGACAGCAACATCTTCCTTAACTGGAGGTTTTTTGCCCCCTGATCCTTTGGGTCTCCCCCTTCCTCTTTTGGGCACGTTAGCAGTATCATTGGACACGTCTCCCCCCGACTCCACACTGCTGCCAGCCGCCTCTTCCTGGCCTTCAGATTTCTTGAAGCGTTTTGCAGCACCCCTCCCCCTTTTGGGTGCGTAGAAGCTTTTGTTCAACCTGTCCGCTCCCGATTCCTCTTCGCTAGCCGCGGCTGCATCCTCTTCCTTCGCCTCTCCTGCCTCTGCTTCCTCCACCTTCCTCTTGGAGCCTTTCGGCCTGCCTCTCCGCTTCTTGGTCTGCACAGAGGTGTTTTCAGACAGGTCTGCCTCCGTCACCTCCCCTGTTCCAGTTGGCTCCTCCCCAGACCCAGCTGGCTCCTCCCCAGTCCCAGCTGGCTCCTCCCCAGTCCCAGCTGGCTCCTCCCCTGTCTCAGATGGCTCTTCCCCAGTCCCAACTGGCTCCTCCACAGTCATAGCTGGCTCCTCCCCTGTCCCAACTGGTTCCTCCCCAATCCCAACTGGCTCCTCCACAGTCATAGTTGGCTCCTCCCCTGTCCCAACTGGCTCCTCCCCAGTCCCAGCTGGCTCCTCCCCTGTCCCAACGGGCTCCTCCCCAGTCCCAGCTGGCTCCTCCCCTGTCTCAGATGGCTCCTCCCCAGTCCCCACTGGCTCCTCCGCAGTCCCAGCTGGCTCCTCCCCTGTCTCAGATGGCTCCTCCCCAGTCCCCACTGGCTCCTCCGCAGTCCCAGATGGCTCCTCTCCAGTCACAGTTGGCTCCTCCCCCGTTCCAACTGGCTCCTCCGCAGTCCCAGCTGGCTCCTCCCCTGTCCCAACTGGCTCCTCCCCAGTCGCAGCTGGCTCCTCCCCTGTTCCAACTGGCTCCTCCGCAGTCCCAGCTGGCTCCTCCCCTGTCCCAGATGGCTCCTCCCCTTTCCCAGAAGTCTCCTCCTTGCTGCTAGCCGTCACCTGTTGAACAGGTTGTTTCAAGGGGTCCACTTTTTTCGGTCGGCCCCTTCCTCGCTTGGTAGTCTTGTCACTGTCATTCAAAGCACCCAGATCTGGCTGGGGTTTCTTTGGTCGACCCCGTTTCTTTAGTGGAGGATCCTCTTCCTTGTCGGGTTGATCCTCGTCATCACTCTCTACTTCTTCCTCAAGAACTTCCTTCTCGCTGTTTAAGGCATCGCCTTGGCCTTCTAGTTTCAGAACCTCCTCCATAACGCTGCTTTCAGTTCACCAGGTGCTGAAATGAAACACATTTTAAATGAATTTTTATGCTTAAAAGTGTAGCCTATGGGACTTGTCTGCAACGGAGAATGTACCAAGACAGAGACTTAGTCCCAATTCTATTAACGTTTATACACATATATATATATATATACACTATATATATATATATATATACTATATATATATACTATATATATATATACTATATATATATACTATATATATATATATACTATATATATATATATATATATATATATACTATATATATATATATATATATATATATATATATATATATATACACACATAACACATACACACACTTAAAATAAGCAGAAACTAGTTCCTAGATGATGTATCTAGTTAATACCTCAAATTTTGCACACAGATCTTCGATACAATTGTAATTTATGTCAATTATTCGTTATTTAACTTATGTTTACATCTTATGTAAAAAAAGGAAAGCAGGAAAATTAACATACAAGGCTTGATTTTGAGGGTGACTAACTTTAGCTTACAAGCTAAGTTACCTGAGAGAACAGACATACTGTAGCTAGGCTACAGCACAGGGATACTGTAACTAGGCTACAGCAGAGGGATACTGTAGCTAGGCTACAGCACAGGGATACTGTAGCTAGGCTACAGCATAGGGATACTGTAGCTAGGCTACAGCACAGGGATACTGTAGCTAGGCTACAGCACAGGGATACTGTAGCTAGGCTACAGCACAGGGATACTGTAGCTAGGCTACAGCACAGGGATACTGTAGCTAGGCTACAACACAGGGATACTGTAGCTAGGCTACAGCACAGGGATACTGTAACTAGGCTACAATACAGGGATACTGTAACTAGGCTACAGCACATGGATACTGTAGATAGGCTACAGCACAGGGTTACTGTAACTTGGCTACAGCACAGGGATACTGTAACTAGGCTACAACACAGGGATACTGTAGCTAGGCTACAGCACAGGGATACTGTAGCTAGGCTACAGCACAGGGATACTGTAACTAGGCTACAATACAGGGATACTGTAACTAGGCTACAGCACAGGGATACTGTAGATAGGCTACAGCACAGGGTTACTGTAACTTGGCTACAGCACAGGGATACTGTAACTAGGCTACAACACAGGGATACTGTAACTAGGCTACAACACAGGGATGCTGTAGGCTAATTTGTTCCTGATAATGGCTATCGCTAACGATAACAGTTGTTTAAAGTTCCAGCGGTTTTAAACCATGATCCTCAGGTAGTCCCCCTGCCCTGTGCATGTTTAAGACGTCTCCCTGTGCGGGCACACCTGGTTTTAAATGCTTGTTACCATGCTTAACAAGGAGCTACATAACGACCCCATTCATTTCAGATAGGTGTCGTAGAACAGGAGAACATCTCCAACAGGACTAGGTGGTCCTTCAGTACATTTATGTACCCAATATCCGTACAAATATCACCTTTCACAAACTGCTAACGCAATTCTACTAAACGCACACTGGTTCGTGTTTAATATCAAACAATAGTTAAGCCGGCCTAATATTATTGCCTTGAACTAGTAGTTGTAGTAGCTACTTCTAACCAGTAAACTGTTGCTTGTTAGTCTGGTTACTGTAGTACTACTATTAGTACTACTAATGCTAGGCTACTAGACTGTTGTGCGACACGGTCTTCCAGCTATGAGACTGGGGCCCTCTGGCTTCCTATTTATAACGCAAAATACAGTTCTGTGAGGTAAATTATTGCATTAAAAACACATCGCCTCACCTTGCACATTTTAGAATGTCTAATTGGAACGTGTCTTCTTTGCAGGTTGGCGGTAAGACACAAAGAGCCCAGAGCACGAGACTGTGCGACAAGAGGACTCTGATTGGTTAATATTTCCGGAAGGTCGTTCCTGCGCGTGGAAGACAAATAAGACAGATACTTGACTTCCGGGACATTATTTGATGCAAATTTAAATTGGTATATTATTATTTAAATATTATTATTCTAATATATGTATTATTATTGTTATTTTGTTATTTCAGTAACTGTCCTTTATCTGACTTCTTCTAACAACGGTTTGTTGTTGTGAAAACACACACATGTTGATACAATAAAGTAGGGGAAACTGGTAACACTAGACTAAAATATAGAGAGACACATCACACACACTTACCTTGAGTATAAGAGTTGTAAAACCTATTGAAACATATCAATGTAACTAAATAATGTAAGAAATATGTCCTATGAAGGACTGGTGAGCAGCCTGGGTAGTAACAGTGCCCCCTGGTGGTCCTAATACCATTCGATGGTTGCTAGGAAGTTTTGTTTGGCTCTTTGAAACGAATTAGTAATTTAAGATGAGATACCCACAATTTTACTATACAATTATACAATAAGAAACGTTTATCTTAAACTGCACATGATTAAAAAATTTTTTTTCATTATTCAGTCAAAAAAATCTATTTAGTCTGTTTAAAATGAGTATTCAGTGCATTTTCTCATTGCTTAGACCTTATATTTATCAAAGCATAAAATTCAGTAAAGGAAGGAACAGTGATGTGAAAGGCAAATAATAATAATGTTGGAACACTGGCTGTTTAAGAGTATTAACAAGGAAATATGTAAATGTGGCATATGTGGTTGAGGTTCAGAAAGAGAAAGCTCAAGAGCCAATCCCAGACAACATGAACGAACCTGCTGACCCCAAAGCCCCCCCCCCCCCCCCTTCCCCTCCCCTCCCCTTCCCCTCCCCTCCATGGTTACTGCACTCCCAGTGCAGACGGCTCATGCTTTCTGCAGTAAGGGTGAGCTGGGTACTAATGTCTCCGTCTGTCTTCAGCACAGCTGATGTCAGCTGTCGCAGGACGCACAGGCAAAGATCCAAACAAACCGATTAATCATTTGAAGCCGAGTGATTCAAAGGGAAAAATATTTATATATTTTTCTTGTCCATTTGTTAAGGACGTTTTCACACAAACAGCACGGTATTTGCTCTGTAGAACACGATGTCATACATTATGTACCTATCGTGTCTTATGTGTGTACTAAGTACATGCAAACATACAAAAAAACTACTTAAATTTTTTACAATATAGGATTGGTGTACATACTTTAATAATTTTTTACATGAATGAATATGAATAACAAGAAGTACAATTGCTTTTGTAGGCGTTTCTTTGAGGTAAATACATTCTTACAATGTTTTATCACCTTTATTAGTAATAAATACAGTAATTGGCTGTTTTAAGGCTCTTAACAAAATGAGCTAATCAGACTCAATTTACTCCACAGGTCACCTTCCTCTCAGCTTATAAAACAATGTATCCAAACAAGGAGGAGTTAGCTGGCAGGATCTCAGCGTATGTGTGAGATCCATCACTAAACGTAACTTCTCTGGTTCAACAAACCGCTTTTCCTCCGACCATCTGGGTGTACATGAGTGCTGTCTTGTTCCCAAGGACCTCACCTGTGACCTTTTTATGTCAACACAGGTTAAGGGTCTCAGGGACAATGTGGCACACATCTCGCTGGTCAAATGGGTTTTTATTTTGGAGGCGAGACAGTAGGAGAGTGCTAAGGCTTCTCCATCTCCAAAATGGCTGACGGTCAGACGTCCAATCTCTTGCTGCTTCCTTGAAGGAAACAGAGGATAAAGAATAACAGAGAATCCATGAGAAAGCAGAAAAAAAAACACAAGTACAAGTATGGTTTACAGTGATTTAGCAGAGAGCGTTTATTTGCTTAAGTTAATGCAGATGTCTAAAAACAGCCTTCTCTGCCTGTGTCCATTATGTGCTGCCCTCTGGTGGCAGACGTACAGGCTGGCAGTCACATGCAGCTGCACACCCAGACAGTCTATGGAAAGACCTGCCTGACTAACATGTTAACTGAGGTTCAAATCAATCAAGTCAGGAGACATCATGAGAATCCCAGCTGACAAACACATTGTGTGACCGAGTGTTCCAGAGCTGCGACTCCGAGCAGCGCAGCAACAAGGCACACATGTCTGCTCAGAACATGCGTGGAACAAGAACAGCCAACTGTAACATGTAACACCGACACGTAACATGCAGACTGCAGTTAACACGCAGACATGGGGGCTATCACTTCACCCAATTACCAAGTCATCTCATAAATCGATGTGGTCATTAATTATTAAACGTCGATGATCGATTTAGCGACGCATCAGCACGGTCGTTTATGAGCTAGTACGCCTCTCGATGCAGAAGTCGAGAAATGCTTCAAAATAACGAAGCAACAGCAATGCAGGGATGCATATGCGGCGTGCATGGTAAAGATGGCGGCTGGCCTATACACCAGGCAAACCTCGAGGAGACGCAGGAAAACACGCACATCTTCCCGACAGCATGCACACGGGCAGGTAAGAGAGGTTACTTGGTACAACAACGGCAACACAAGTCAACAAAGGCGCAGTCAGCATGCAGGCGCTGTGAAACTGGACTCCCTCTCCTCGCCTCTCTTTGTCCCTCTGGTCCCAGATATTCTCCCTGCCCCACTTTCAAACAGCTCCTTTCACTCCAAACCAAACTGTACAAGAGGACAAGGAGCAAGACACAGAATCTGAGAGACGAAAATGCACCAGAAATCATTCGTATACCAAAAACTAATCTAGCAGAGAATGTAAAAATAACATAAAAAAGGCAGGGATGAAAGCGAGGGAGGAAAAGAATGGGAAAAATGGCGGACGGGACAGGTGATTCGACTACTGACTCACTGCCGCCTGTTAGTTTGCTGGTCCGCTTAAATAGTTGTGAACTCACCATTCGACTTACAGCTGGTGCTGAAGATATGCTCTCGACAGAAAACACACACTCGTACACGTCTGTGCACACCCACAGTGTATGCAAGTGCATGCATGCACACATGCATGAGCATTTCACGCACACGAACACTCACACAATCACACAGGCTCCATGAGCTATTGATCCGTTTCCCCCCTTTTGAGGAAAAAAGACAATGAATCCGCTGGAGAGAAAAAAAACAAGCTAATAAAGCTAAATAAACCTTAGCTTTCCAAATCTTCTCAGCCATCCTTTTCTCAGAGCTCTGGACGGTAAATGAAAAAGCGGTTTCCCGTTGTATTCCCCTTTCAGTTCCGCTCTCTCCCCCCCCCCACCTCTCTCTCTCCCCCCATCTCTCTCTCCCTCCCCCCATCTCTCCCTCTCCCTCCCCCCACATCTCTCTCCCTCCCTCTCCCCCCACCCCTCTTTTTGTCCTCCCTTTTCCTCTCTTTCTCTCCCAGACTCTCTCCCTGGCTCTCTCCCTGGCTCTGTCCCTGGCTCTGTCTGGGACTGGCTCCCTCTGCCAAGGCACATCACTAATTCTCCAGGCAGTTCAAGTCCAAGCAGGCAGCCATGAAAGACAGGTACACACACAATCGCAGTTGTTGGATTTTCTACAGCTGTACCAACAGCTCAGCCCCCCCACCCCCTGCTACAGGCACTGGCCGCTCCATCCATGACCACCCTCCCTCCCCTTATAAATCTGTGTCACCTACATACTGTACACCGCACATATGGACGAGCATACACACACACTCACAACCGCCTGCCTTGCTCTTTCTCCTCATCCACTGCTATTCCACCCCCCACCTCACACACACACACACCACACCCTTCACCATACACACACACACAACCAACCAACCACACACACACACAACCAACCATCGACGCTAACCTGAGTGTTATCATTTCCCAGGGCGTGACGTCTCGTCTGGTCCATCTTGCAGTCTGCTCTCCCGCGCGTGTGCGTGCGCGCTCGTACGCGGTGCTCATGCATCTGGGAGAGACGGAGTGACAGAGTAAACGTGTGAGACAGAGGAGATAGGAGGAGTGGGTGAGACAGCAGAGGGAACAGACAGAGGCTGGGAGCATGAGCACCATCTCAGGAACAAAAGCCAGCATGTGCAGCCTTGCTCGTATCCCAAACACTTCCACCATCAGCCCATCTGCCCTTTGAACAAAACAGCTGGAATCCTGTAAAATACTGTGATGTCAAAAGGAATCAACAAGGTTTCTTTTGATTGGGTTTTGGAAGACCAATATGTGTCAGTACACGTTTTTATTAGATTTTTGCACCTTGAATGCGAAAGTTGCAACAACCACAACATATACTGCTTTCAGATACAAAGAGAGAACATGTTAACGCATGGCGTCAGCTGGACCCATTTGCAAAAAGGTTGGAAAGAAATGCAAACGCTCAAATGAAAGTTGGCCGGACCTTCGCGTTTTGACGACGAAAAAAAACCGTCCAGAAAGACACACAATAGGAAGGAAAAATGAAAACAGGAGGCGTCAGATCAATTTTCCTCATGGTTCCGTTGCTCACCTCCGACAGGGGCAGCAGACACACTCGTTCTTTGTGTTTTGCCGCGCGGAGAAAAGAGCAGCGTTGTGCTCAGATTGCTGATATCTGCTCTTTTCTCTCCTCGCTGGAGCGCTGCAACGCAATGCGGATCCTGACTGTCTGAGCCACTAGCCAGACACACAGGGGGACCGGGGGGGGGGGGGGGGGGGGAGAGCTGTAAGGAGAGGACGAGACGAAGGGTGGAGGCAGGAGTGGGAGGAAGGGAGGCATGGAGGGGAGGGATGGAAGGGGGGAGCTGATGGCAGCCTCCTCGACTGTGGTACTATGAAGCTGGAACTAGAACCTGCAGCTTAACCAAGGGGAAGGTCATTCATCATCAGTACAGCTCCAGCGTGGACATGCAATCATGTGGAGCTTAACAGTGGATGGATTCAGCTTGGTTAACCTTGTGAAGGAGGGGGGAGGAGGGGGTGTAATGCAGGTTTGTGCAGGCTTGGTATAATCAAGCACTCACAGCCCTCTCAGACTGCACATCAACATATAGCACGGCATCTCCAGACCTCGCTGAAACGCTGCCGAAAGCGAGCGTTTAACGTTCCACTTATTTACAGAGGGAGATGCTTTCATCTCAAGAGGCGTGTACAAAGGAAAGTGCTTTTTCACGCTGTGGGAAGGACAGCCGGTAACTTGAGGACTTGAAGTGGAAGAGTTAGTCAGTACTGGTGGCTGTGTATACCTCTTTTCACAAGATACTGGTGTCTGTCTTTTCAGGTCCGCATTCAAACCTCTTCAGTCAGGAAAGTCAAGCCGAGACTCATGTCAATATTGGATTACTGTTAGTTCAAGACTGAACTCCAACGCATTAATGGTGCGTAACAGCATTTCTTTATTCAGGATGGAATTTCGAATATCATCTGAGATTGGTAATCTAACTACGTTCCTTTTCCTGTCCACGGTTATGACCAATTCCGCACCACACTCATCGAATTTCTATTTCTGTACAACATTTTTGCCATCATTACTATTAACGAATGCCCAAAACGTAATTTCTCCCTGAATACAATCCACCAGAACGTCTGTTTTGACATGGGAACCCTTTACACAGGCCTCAGAGGTCAGACAGTTGCTCAAAGTAGCAGCCCTGTTCTCCTTCAGATGTCCAGAGCTGCCCTGAGCTCCAGAGCTGGGTCTTCATACTCACCTTAGAGTTGGGGGCTCCACCGTGACCCGACGATTAGGTGACACCGCAGGGAAAGCTAGAAGGTTGTACAGTTATCTCCAGGCTGTTTATTATGCGAAACCATACAACCAACTACCTCACACTGCAGAGCACTCCCAGAAAGAGGTCATGGCCGTCATCTTCCCGGTCGCCGCCTGCCTGTCTTTCTCCCTCTCTGTCCCTCCCTCCCTCTTTCATCCTCACAGTCCTTAGCTCTCCCCAGATTTCTCATACCGCTGCAGCTATTTTGAGGTTCGTGGAAACGTTTTCTGACGAACGTTTAACTCTCAGATTCGTCCCCCCCCCCCCCCCTCGGTGTGTGTGACATATCCACATGCTTGTGATGTTTCCATTTCCTGTGTTAGTTCAGGCTGATTTCCGTCAGCTGGAAAACGCACACCGGTGGTGTCTGTGTGAAGAGATGGCGCCCGAGTCTTCTTACCCTGACCTGCCTGGAAGCTGTCGCCCTCCGGTGGCCGGACAGGGAACTACAAGAAGCACTCCTCCCTTAACGGCAAGACCTCCACTGTTTCCAAGCACACAACCCAAGCACTTTAACCAACAGATGCCGCAAAGTCTGCCTGACCTACTTCAACAGCACTGCAGTGGCTGGGAAAGGCTCATATCTGATGGTTATTATTCAATGAAAGAAAAGTCTCGAACTGTTACCTTTGGAACGATTACAGACAACCGACCGCTAACATACTGTTAGCTCATGTGTTTTTATCGGTGGGACCTTTCAATGGTTCATCTTCACTATTAGTATTAAATAAACTAAAATTTAAGTGCATAAAAATGCAGTGAATAGGTGTAATATGTCTGATAGCTGTTTCTCAAGCATTCTATGACCATTTCTTGCCATTTGCCAGGTACATGACAAGTTCAGCACTAACATTCCCATAAAAGCAGTAAATGTGCTGCTGTCAGAAGTCAATGGTGGCGTTTTGACACTGCTAAATTGTGTTTGAAGGACTCTGGATTATTGCTGGACAGCCAGATTATTTTAAACGTTTCAGATCCGTCTCTTGCAAGGTCAAATAAAGAGCAGCTTTGACTGAACTGGCAACATGAAATAAGACTTCCTGCGTGCGGGAACAGAAGAACACACTGTCACAAGTCGTGTTTGTGACATCGGGAACATCGTCTGCTCCTCTGCTTCTCAGAAGGCCGTGGCCTTTCAAGAAAACCTTGTGACCGAGTGGTCGATAAAAGCGAAACATCGCTTAGAGGCAAACCTCTTTAAGATGGAGAAAAACTCTCTTTTGTCAAACTGGCGCACAGGTTTTTTCTGTGTCTGGCAGTAGAATGAGACCTGTTGTGAGAGATTATTTCAAAGCTCTTCACTAAAAGCACGACTGATTGGTCGTGTCTTTGATATGTGCATTGATGCTATCAGGCAGTGGTTTGAGGAAGTGTGCACAATGGAGACGGTACTTATCTGTATCTTGTCGTCTTTTCCACTTCTCGTTTTGGACGGCATCCAAGCGCTAACCCTCCTCTCTGTCCTCCTCCCTCGCTCTCCCCACCGTTAGAAAACCGCTCCCTCCCTCCGCCAACTCTCCAATCTCTCTCTTCCCTCCTCTCTCTCTCACGTACTTTCTCTGTTTCTTTCTCACTCTCTCCCCCCTTCCCCCTCTCCCTCCAGCTCTCCCTCCCTCCCTCCCTCCTCCCTATGTCTCTCTCCATCTCGCCTCCTGCTTGCCCTTCTTACTCAGACACAAAGTTATTTTTCTTACATTTCTTAAAATCTTCCTTGGACAATCCCTCCCCTTGTTCTCCTCCTTATCTCCCTCTCCATTCCTCTCCTCCCCTCTAAACCTGCCTCGCCATCTCATCTGCAGTCGAATCACGCATGCATGCGGCATGGCGTGCCAATGCCAGTTATTTGCCAGCTTTCCTGTGTTTGTGTGCCAACATGGATCTGGTGTGAAGTGTCTGTGTAGGTGCCAGGATGGTGGTAAATTCAGGGCCCCAGTTGGTTAAGGGTCAGGTAAAAGGCTTTCAGAATCCATAATCAAGCTCTTGAATAAGAAATAACTAATTAGGCTGCACGAATCGCGGTGCCATGGCAACAGATAACAAAACAAACCCCCCCTGGTAAAGTGACAGATGTAAACGGTTAACACCTAGACTTGTTACTGACAAAATTAGTCTAAACAATCACGTCGACTGTCTCATCAACACAGGCTTTTTCGGTTTGAGTCAGACTGCCAGGGCAGCGCGCCGCCGTCACAATCCCAAAATGGCAGTTGGGAAGGTGACCGATGGACAGCCCTCCTTCACAGCTGTTTGGGACTGAGCTCAGACACACTCCCTGTGGATCCTGTGGGAACGGGAGGAGACAGGGTGAAAGGTCACGCCTGTGGTGGCCAGCAGCAGTTGGAAGCCCGGAGCCAAAATGAGAGAAAAAAAAAAAAACACCAATAGAAAGAAAGTCTTGTTGATTTCTGCTGGCGAAAGAAGGGAAATGCGGCAATTATGTCTCCATTGAAAAGAGCAGAAGCAGACATGAAGGTGGAGAACCTCTTTAGGGTTGGGCTTGGTTGAGGGGAAGTTATATGGGCTGATGTGAATGATCCTGACATTGTAAGAGGCTTGAAAGAAAGCCTATACAAATACATTTTGATTTGATTTGTGCAAAGAATATGACAGCGTCTTAGCCATGACAAAATCACCTTCACCATGAGCTCTACTGTTGACGTACCTGACCTGACTCGACGACGACGACAAGAGACGAATCGATTTGACACGTCACTGAAAACAGCGAGAGTGTCACTGGAACCTGCATTCATGTCAATCATTTTACCACCATTTTCACTGGATACGAAGCTTGAAGAAGCAACAATAAAAACCCCTGTGTTTCTCTGGTGACAGGTCCACATCTCCCACGGACTTGGAGAGCGACGTCTTCTGCGATACCTAGTTGGGGTCACATGACCAGCTCACAGGCCACGCCCAACTCAGAGGCCACGCAGTTCTCTGCCTCGTGTTTTGACTGACGCTAGCCTGTCTCTGTGGCGTTCGCCTGGCGTCGAGGACGAGGTGGGACTGTGTTCCCCTCCTCTACTGTGTGTGTGTGTGGTGTGTGTGTGTGTGGTGTGAGAGAGACAAAGCTGGGACTGAAGACCACCGAAAGACCGCCGTTCCTCTCCTCAGCCGTCTGACAGCTTGATTCAGGACCAGGATAAGTATCTGCGACTCCCAGACCATAAATTATTAGCCTCTCAAGCTGGAAGGAGATGCCACAGAACGATCTCACCCCAACCCCCCCTTTCCCTCCCCCTCCCCATCCCTCTCCCTCTCCCCATACCTTATTTACAAAGGCAGCAAATAAGACGTTACTATGGGAACGCACTGCCAGGCAACCTCAATAGCTTGGCGAGATGCCCGACGGTTGCTAGGGCACCATTGTCAGTGGCAATTGGGTAGCGTGCCAATCCTGCGAACGTCTGTATCTGACTGTGTGGGCATGCAGGGTCTGTGTGTGCGTGTGTGTGGGCATGTGAGTGTGTGTGTTCGTGTGGGGGCATGTGAGTGTGTGTTTGTTTGTGTGTTCATGTGTGTGTGTGTTCATGTGTGTGTGTTTGTTCTTGTGTGTGTGTGTGTGTGTTTGTGTGTGTTCATGTGTGCGTTCTCGTGTGTGTGTGTTTGTGTGTGTTCACGTGTGTGTTTGTGTTCATGTGTGTGTTCGTGTGTATTTGCGTGTGTGTGTGTTCATGTGCGTGTTCTTGTGTGTTTGTGTGTGTGTATTCAGGTGTGTTACCTTACCCCCCACAGCGGGTTGGGACCTTCTTCAGGTGGTGTCCTTGCTTGGTGAGTTCCCTGGCAGGTCACAGCATTCCTGAAAGCAACACAGCCAGACCAGAGTCACTCAGGAGAACTTCCTGCTCCACAGTTCAAACCTCACAGACTCACCCCTGTATTTCCACTGAACCTGAATAGCTATGAGAGACAATAGCGACATTCAGGCGCAACAAGATACAAAATATTCTTCAAAATGGGTCCAAGCACCAAGTATTAACAGATGTTGAAATACAAAGACACAAACAGATGTGGAAATGAATAAATAATACTTCCACTGCAGAGGAAACACTCCTCTGTCATGAATTAAACAACAAGTCCAAACAAGTATCATCCAGAATCACAAAGACAGGCAGAGAAGGGATCACAGGTATAGGTGTGTGTTTGTCTGTGTGTGTGTGTGTTTGCATGGACACATGAGAGAGGGTGAGGTCGGTCCACAGATTCTAAAGGAAAGATGGATAGTGTGTGTGTTGAGTGTGTGTGCGTGTGTGTGTGAGAGGCTTAGGTTAGCCAAACTGTCACCATCCAACGCAGATCTATCTTCCGTCTAAAAGACAGAGACTAAAATGTTGTTTGGCTGCTTCTTTGCTCTTA
Organism: Protosalanx chinensis; assembly: GCA_030340685.1. Taxonomy (NCBI): domain Eukaryota; kingdom Metazoa; phylum Chordata; class Actinopteri; order Osmeriformes; family Salangidae; genus Protosalanx; species Protosalanx chinensis. Next base: position 9,470,579 of record CM059334.1, on the reverse strand, counting down.
CATAAAACATCTATTTACTTTCCAAGTGTCTGTCAACATTTCGTTTTGCGTGATCCCAAAGGTTCTCCCCTTCATCAGCGTGTGTGTTTCTGCCTCCTTTTAAAGGGTGTGTGTGAGTGTGTGTGTTTTACCTTCTGCCTTTACCCTGCTCAATCTGTCTGGTGCAGCACAGACAAAGCACAGCAGGGGGGGGGGGGGGGACTGCCGAAAGCCTACCACTCCCACCTTTCCCACAGACACTTGGACAGCCATGATAAATGAGCCGCATATCTAATGGTGTCACCTGCAGGGCCTGTGTCTGTCTTTATGTCCCTGTTTGGAGGGGTCTGATCAATAAGAGATCCGGGCTGCGCTCGCTGTCATTGGCTCGTCTCTGGACTGAGGACAGATCGCTGGACGGACCCGCCGTCCTCCACGTCCACGGTCTTTGTCTCCGATGAAAACACAGCGTTTGCGTGTGTGCTGCGCTCGTTCAGACGACGCCGTTTGACTTCTAGCGCCGATCCCTGATGCGGCACGCGCGTCGCGCTCTGGCAGTTATGCAGTTATGCGTGTTGTGTTGTCTTCGCACTTGTGTGTGTGTGTGTGTTTGTCTGCTCAATGCGGCAGAGGGTGGGGTGGCGGATCGATACGCAACAAATGAATTCAGATCAATAGGAAGCCGAGCAAGGGAGAGTGAAGGAGAAGAGGAGGATTGAGGGGGAGGGATGGAGGGAGGGAGGGAGGGCGGACTGTTAGGGCAGGCTTGCTGTCTGTAAGTGTACGCTGGGGACAAACCACTCATTTCTACAGCCAAACCTTAGTGCTTAGAGGTCAGCCAAGATGAAAAGACAGGATGGAGAAGAAGAGAGAGAGAGCAGACAGCTGGGAGGAGGGAGGCTAATACAACCCAGTCTACTGAAGCAGACTGGGGGAGATAGGGGGGAGGGAGGGAGGAGAGGGAGGGAGAGAGACAGATAGACAAATAGAGATAGATAGATAGAAAGGAAAAAACTGCACAGAGCAAATGTCAGAAGATGAGCGAGCAGGACAGACTGACAGAAAGAGGTGAGGGGGTGAACTTCTGAAGCGGAGCCATCCAGCCGGTGCTAGACTGAGCGTGAGGCACAAGAGGACTGTGGAGGTGGCAGGGTCCTGCCTACCCTTGACCTTCGCCCTCCCAGTGGAGATATCTGACCCCTCTACACCAGACAGCCCCCCCCCCCCCCCCCCCAGCCCTATGTTTCTCAGCCTCATCAGTGGCTTGTGTCTGTCTGCTGGTGAAGAGCCATACGAACAGGATCGATCGTCTCGGTGCGGTCTGACCCCGTGGTGTCAGGGTCAGGGAGCTGACGGTAGATTCCACTGCCATGATGCAATCCCCCCCCCCATTACAGACTGCTGCCTCTCAAACCCAGATTCAGATTGGATAGATAGACAGACAGACAGGCAGACAGGCAGGCAGACAGACGTACTCTGATCAGGCTCTATCCCCCCCCACCCCCCCTCCCCCCCTGCGGTAGCTGCGGTAGCAGCAGGGTGGAGATGTCAAGGGGGCGTGTCCTAGAGGCAGGTCAGGGGGAGGCGGTCTGTCTGGGACATCAGACGACTCTGAAGTCGTCACTCTGATCTCACCTCTCTGCTCCTGTCTGACACTGCTGGAGCGCTGGGGACAGGTGACGACAACACACGGTGACACACACACACACACACACAGTGACACACACAGTGACACACAGTGACACACACACACAGTGACACACACAGTGACACACAGTGACACACAGTGACACACACACATACACAGGTAAGCTGGCAGACACAAACACACACACACTAACTCTAACCCTAGCAGACATGCTGTCAAACCATGTTGTCAGCTTACAGCTGTCAAACCGTGCTACAGCAGGGGTGGGCAGCTCCGCTCCTCGAGGCACGCTGTCCTGAAGGTTCTAGATGTTTCCCTGCTCCAGAACACCTGATTCTAATGAAGGGTCGTTCTCAAGCTCTGTGGAAGCCTCATAATGACCCGTTCATTTGAATCAGGTGTGCTGGAGCAGGGAAACATCTAAAACCTTCAGGACAGCGGCCCTCGAGGACCACAGCTGATCCAGAACACAACTGAACACTCTCCTGTAGTGTGAGGCGGGACCTCAACCTCCCTCACACCTGAACACTCTCCTGCGGTGTGAGGCAGGACCTCACCCTCCCTCACACCTGAACACTCTCCTGTGGTGTGAGGCAGGACCTCAACCTCCCTCACACCTGAACACTCTCCTGTAGTGTGAGGCGGGACCTCAACCTCCCTCACACCTGAACACTCTCCTGTAGTGTGAGGCGGGACCTCAACCTCCCTCACACCTGAACACTCTCCTGTAGTGTGAGGCGGGACCTCAACCTCCCTCACACCTGAACACTCTCCTGTAGTGTGAGGCGGGACCTCAACCTCCCTCACACCTGAACACTCTCCTGTAGTGTGAGGCGGGACCTCAACCTCCCTCACACCTGAACACTCTCCTGTAGTGTGAGGCAGGACCTCAACCTCCCTCACACCTGAACACTCTCCTGTAGTATGAGGCGGGACCTCAACCTCCCTCACACCTGAACACTCTCCTGTAGTGTGAGGTGGGACCTCAACCTCCCTCACACCTGAACACTCTCCTGTGGTGTGAGGCAGGACCTCAACCTCCCTCACACCTGAACACTCTCCTGCGGTGTGAGGCAGGACCTCACCCTCCCTCACACCTGAACACTCTCCTGTGGTGTGAGGCAGGACCTCAACCTCCCTCACACCTGAACACTCTCCTGTAGTGTGAGGCGGGACCTCAACCTCCCTCACACCTGAACACTCTCCTGTAGTGTGAGGCGGGACCTCAACCTCCCTCACACCTGAACACTCTCCTGTAGTGTGAGGCGGGACCTCAACCTCCCTCACACCTGAACACTCTCCTGTAGTGTGAGGCGGGACCTCAACCTCCCTCACACCTGAACACTCTCCTGTAGTGTGAGGCGGGACCTCAACCTCCCTCACACCTGAACACTCTCCTGTAGTGTGAGGCAGGACCTCAACCTCCCTCACACCTGAACACTCTCCTGTAGTGTGAGGCAGGACTTCAACCTCCCTCACACCTGAACACTCTCCTGTAGTGTGAGGCAGGACTTCAACCTCCCTCACACCTGAACACTCTCCTGTAGTGTGAGGCAGGACTTCAACCTCCCTCACACCTGAACACTCTCCTGTAGTGTGAGGCAGGACCTCAACTTCCCTCACACCTCAACACTCTCCTGTAGTGTGAGGCAGGACCTCAACCTCCCTCACACCTGAACACTCTCCTGTAGTGTGAGGCAGGACCTCAACCTCCCTCACACCTGAACACTCTCCTGTACTGTGAGGCAGGACCTCAACCTCCCTCACACCTCAACACTGTCCTGTAGTGTGAGGCAGTTCAGTCTGCTTCAGGCTGATTCTAATGTGTTCTGGATCCCTTAGCTGGTCTAGAGTGTCTCTCCCATCTGCCCCATGATGCACTGGTCCTTTTAGAGTGTCACTCAATATATTGTCCAATCGGAATCGAGGTAATGAAAATGCAGCCAATCGCAGCGCGTGGACGCACACAGCCTGTTTTGGGAACACACCTTATAAATCAGCCATGATGAGCAGCTGCAGAGATACTGTAGCTACTACGGCACTGCATTAATAACAAGCATGCTCACAGAGTACCACACACACAGACACCACACACACACACCACACACTACAGTGTCTTTCCTTCATTCAGCCCCCTCCCCGTACCTCAGTGAACTCCACGTGCTGAAGGGAGGCGCAGGGTGGGAGGGAGGGGGGGAGGGAGGGAGGATAACGTACAGAGCAGGAGTCTCAATGAGGAAAGATGCTGATTTAACAGAAAACAAAGAGGTAATATTTTCTTTGTATAGTAATGATGTCGGGGAGAACCAACTACAGTAGCCAGGGGGGAGAAAGAGAGAGAGAAGACGAGAGAGAGAGAGAGAGAGGGGAGAGAGAGAGAGAGAGAGAGAGAGAGGGGAGAGAGAGAGAGAGAGAGAGAGGGGAGAGAGAGAGAGGTGAAAAAGAGAGAGAAAGAAATAGGACGAGTGAGAGGGAGAGAAAAGATAGGACGGGAAAGAGAGAGAGAGAGACGGAGAAGAAAAGAGCTGGAACGGGAGGTGGTCTCTCGTCAGCGCCCTGACCTTCTCTCTCAGGACTGAGGAATTCTCCCCGTGGACGCCGACACATTCCTCCGATCCTCAGACGTTAATGGGGGGGAGCACATGGGCCTCCCGGATACACACACACACACACACACACGTTCAACACACGCTAACCATGCTAAATCACTGCAGCACACACACTCATGCCTATGGGACCTCGCGAACGACTGCAAATTAACACCTTTACCTGCAGAAGACCACCTCGGCAGAGGGAGTTACTGACGGAGGGAAAGACCGTCCGGTGAAGTTCAGTCAAACACACCAAGAAACCCCGACGTTTTGTTAGAGCACTAATCCCACCCTGAGAGGCCTCCCTTCTCTGTGGGAGCCTGCAGGTTAAGGGTTCACCTCAGCTTGTTCACCGTGCAAATCATACAACTACACAGCCCTGCATTGTGTGTGTGTGTGTGTGTGTGTGCTTACACTCCTGCCACAACACATTGTGACAATATCTTGACATGAAGAGCCTTATTGTTTCGTCTGGGTAGAATGTCTCTCTCTCTCTTTCTCTCTCTGACTGAGGGACAAACCGACACAGTCAGACATGTAACGTGAGGCTTGTGTTAAGCTAGCAGGAAGCTAAGCTTCAGGCTTCTTTTCATAGCCTGATGCTCCTTTATTCCCAAGCAGCCAATCAAATCTCACAAAGCTGCCATGATCAGAGCATGACCGATTGGCTCGGGCAAACCGCTTTCACTTGTAACATCCTCGGATAAGCAAAAGGGCAAATTGGGAACCGAATTACAGCTAGTAAGATCACACACGCTAATACATTCCTAATGTGAGTCTGAGGAGGATGAGTCAGAGAGTAATTCACTTGGCCTGCAGGGAAATCAATGACTTGATTGGTTCAAAGGCTCAAAATGGCTGACAAACATCCCCTTGTTACTGAGGGCAGTAAAAAAAGATACAGGAACAGATAAAAAAAATAATACATTTATTTGAATCTGCAGAAAGATTGTCCTCACTACGAGCAAATTAAGAAGATAAATTGTGTTTGCTGCTCAGAGTGGATCAGAATTAGAAGTTGAGTGAAAAATCAAAATGGCTCCTTACCACCGAGGTCTTGGAGGGTGGAGTTAGGTTTGAGGGTTGTGTCTGCGAAAGAGACGCAGCTCCGCATTAAACATGACGTCGGCAAAACGTCCCGAGGACGTCCGTGCCCCGTCCTCTTCCCGTGGAGGTCTCTGAGCCAGCGGCTGTGCCCACCCCCACCCCCCCCTCAGGTCACACCTCCACAGAACCTCCTTCCCTCTCCGCAAACAGGCCGAGTCGACAGATCAACAAGACCCAGCTCATCATCGACTGCTCTCAGGGGCGAAACGGCAAACCTCGTCCCCCTCTCCACCTCCCCCCCACCCCCGCCCGCCCGCCTCCCGTGCCAAGCTCCCCTCCCCCCCCCCCAGCACTCCCTGCCTGCTTGGGAATTCCTGAGGTCGGTGCGCTCCATAAATGTATGCTGCGGTTGAATCTAATCTATTATGAATGAGAAACACAGGAGATCCACGGAGGAGGGAAAGCTGCTGGTGTAAAACCAGAGCCAGCCGCTTCCAGGAGGATCCGCTCCGGACAGAGAGGTAGTCTGGGCGGAACCCCCCCACCCCCCCACCCCGCTCGTGTTCTCAACACCCCGGGCAAGCCGCCGCCCCACCCCCCCCCCTAAATCTAGCAGAGAGCCACGGACAACGCACGCTACCGCGCTCAGTCTGTGCTGGGATTTCGAGGGGCTGGGTTCTGGAATCGCTCAGACGCTCGTCGACGAGTCACGGTTCAGGTTACCGCTCTCCCGCAAGAGCGGAGAGGCGTCTGACGCGCCACAGCGCCCTCGGGGGTGATTTGTGACGCGCCGAGTTTCGAGCCCCGCTGAGGTATGCTGCTAGTCTGCGTCGGGGCGGCCGGCACGGACGCTAATGTCTTCCAAGCCGGGGCCTCTGGGATTCCGGAGCGTTCCAGCAGTCACTGAGTTCATGGCATGAGCCAGCCGAGGCAGTTCACCCCCACACATCACGAGCCTGCACCCCCCTTCTGACTCAGTGTGGCCGCCACGGTTACGTAAGATTACATAACAGCAGGTCTGCCTGAGTAATATTTCATAACACCAAAGCCCTGACAGGATCCTGGTGCACGGCCATCAAACTCTGCCCCCTCCCAGTCCTCCACAGCCCAGTATCCAGGCTTCAACAGGAGAAACACTCTGTTAGGACCAGGGATCCTTTCAAATCAAGAACACTGCAAGGAGCGAGGGAGGATTTTTTTTTTTATCCTCACCACCCCCCCTTTCCTCATTCGCCTTGTGTTAAAAACCGTGTTTCCTCATGCAAACTTTGAGAATTTTGATTTCTCTGGAAGGTATGTGGAGGCCAGGGCTAAGGGAGGGATGGGCCGCCATGAAAAAAAAGAAGTCTCCCTCATGGAAAAGCCCAGAACGCTGCTTAATGTCACCTTAATGTGAAAACGCATCGAAAGATAACGTTGAATGACCGTCTCCACGCGGCGAGGAGAGGGCGCTGGAGCGAACGCGGTATTTTCGCTGAAACGTAACGCCTTCCCCGTTAGAAGTGCTCCAGCAGCTGGACTCTTCAAACACACATTTACATGTATTCATTTAGCCAGACGCTTTTATCCAAAGCGACTTCCAAGAGAGAGCTTTACAAAGGAGCATCGGTCGCTGATCATAGCAACGAGACCGGCCACGCATCTGCTAGTTCCGAAAAAATGGCGCCTGAACATCCCAGGTGTTCATGTATTAAAAGGCTACAGGGTTTTCCCTCTGCGGTTTACAGTGTATTAGCGACTAGGTTTGTAAGACGTACAATAACGCTGGTATCTCCCAAACTTCAGATGAACAAAATAGCATAGTTTCCTAAAGAAACTCTTTAAGTCTCAGAATAACTTAAAACAAACGTAGAAAAAAAGCCCTTTTCCTTAACGTATATTGTAGTTAAGCCACAAAAGCAAACCTCCTAGCACACACACTCACACTCACCCACACACACTCGAAGAAGAAATCATTTGTCACGAACACACACACACACACACACACACACAAAGGTGCATGTGCACTGGCAGAGTGTAACAATTCTACACAACCCTGATGCTTGCAAACACACACACACACAGTGATGTAGCGATAATGTGGGGCTAAATAAATCACACAGGGCAGAGAAAACAAGAAGATATGAGGAGGAGACGCCTGGCTGGTATCTGCTCGCAGGGAAGACAAGTTAGAAGACAAACTAGACGGATCCTAAGCTGACTGGACTGCATTCCCTCAGCCACCATGTTGCATTCGAGATTTCGATGCGTTATTAACCCGCATGTTCTGATAGTAGAAACTAACTATTTCATCGTAACATACGATCGCCGTAGGACAGTAACACAACTGAATGTTCGATTTATCAGGAGGTTCGATGTAAACCCACAAAAAGACCCGCGTGGAATCAAAGTTGGCCCTCGATACACGGCCAAGACCCCATCAGCTTCGATTAAAAAAATCTAATCCAATCTATTCACCCGAGTGTACAGGTCACGGCCGACGCTACGTTTTGAGGGTATTGTCTTTTTTTCTCGTCTGGATGGACAGAACCCCAGTACCCGGATGAAGGGGGTGATAGATGGGATAGAACAGAGAGAAGCATGGGAGGAGCGAGGGGGGGGGGAAGAAAGGGCGACCCCACGACTCTCAACAATCTCACCCGATCTCTCGGCAGGTTTCTGCTCAGCTCAGAAAAGAGCCCCCGTCTCCTCCCCGATCCGGGAGATGGTCCGGCCGGCCGCCCCGGGTCTCCTCAGCGTACTACGAACACGCATCCTCGTGCCGACACAGCCCTCCATCGATACGCAACATGAAATACGATCGGCCGTACCTCGCGCATGCGCGCCCCCCCGTTGGTGCCTGTCTCCGCGGGCACCCCTCACCCCGACTCCCCGGTTCACCCCCTTCTCCTCCCCCCCTCCTCGCCGCTAGGCCCCAGGTCGACCCACTCTGAACAGACCGGCGTGAAATATCACAAAAATCTTCACGTGACCCAGGGTAATGTTCCAGGGAGGCAGGTGGAAGACGAGTCTAGAAGATAACCCACTTTACAGCACGGAGAAAGAGAAAGGTTGAGGGAGAAACAGACACAGACAGAGAGAGAGAGAGAAAAAGAAAGGAGGGAAAAGATGGGGGGTGAAAGAGGGGACAGACAGCAAGATGGAGGGATTAGGTTCCTAGGAAACACGCTTTTCCCAACAATAAGGAATGAGTTGAGACACAGAGGACGCTACGTGAATGAGGGCGGGAGAAAACAGGGAGACGAGGAGGAGAACGTAAAAGAACAAGGGTGAAAACGCGGAGCGAACACAGCATGTGCCGTCAGAAAGAGGGAAAAAGGAGGGATTTCAGAAACGTTTGAAAAAGGAGCGAAAACACTTCAAAGTCTACGGCAGCACAAGGCTTCTTCTCAGGCTCAGGTCGAGGGGGTTTTTCCAAACGTTATCCCTCCTTTCTCCCACCTTTTTCCCGCGATTTTACCGATTCCCATACAAGCTGTCCCTCCTCCTCCTCACCCCCTCTCATCCCTCTCCCCCGACCCTCACGTTTTTCCGGATTCTGCCGGTACCGTTTCTCTTACCTCTCTTTCTCTCTCCCTCTCGCGTGGAACACACTCCATCCTCTTTCTTCTCTGTCCCCTGCAGTCTGTCCATTCAGCTCTTCTTGCTCCTCCATTCTTCGTCCCTCCTGAAGAGAAAGCGTGGAGTTGGGCTGCTTCTTCTGGTTGCTAGCCCCCCCCCCCCCCCCCCCCCCCCCCCCCAAAAAAAAGAGGCTGAAAGGCGTGCGCCCCTCCTCCCAAAAATGAAGAAGACGAAAGAATGACAGGAACAGGGACAGGAACAGAGACAGGGGACAGGAACAGGAACAGGGACAGGAACAGAGACAGGGGACAGGAACAGGGACAGGAACAGAGACAGGGGACAGGAACAGGGACAGGACAGGAACAGAGACAGGGGACAGGAACAGGGACAGGAACAGAGACAGGGGACAGGAACAGGGACAGGAACAGAGACAGGGGACAGGAACAGGAACAGGGACAGGAACAGAGACAGGGGACAGGAACAGGGACAGGAACAGAGACAGGGGACGCGACCCAGCGAAGCTCTCAGCTCATTTGCGGTCGCAGGCTGAAGTGGATAGTGAGCACACGTGAGGTAAGCCGTCTGCTGACTGTGTGTGTGTGTGTGTGTGTGTGCCTGCGTGTGTGTGCATGTGTGTGAAGAAGTGGGAGGGGACAGCAGAGAGAGAGAGAGATGGGGGGGTGTTCACGGAGAAACAGAGGGAGGGATTGAGGAGGAGTGTGTCAGAGGAGAGAGGGAAGGGGAGGGAGGCAGAAATATTTTTTAAACCCTCTCCACTGTGTTTGATTTCCATACTTTCGTGTGTCGCCCCCCCCCCCCCCCCCCCTCTCCTTCTCTGTTCCTGTCTGAAACCTTTTTGAGAGCGAAGGAAGAGGAACGCTGCTCTAGATCCCCCCCCCCACCCCGCCCCTCCTCCTCCTCCTCCCCCCTCCCTTTCTCCGTTTCCTTTCTGCTCCCTCTCTTTTCTATTCGCTCCTTTCTCTGCATGTGCACTTGAACTCTAAATCCTGTCTGCCAGCGCCCCCTCCCCCCTCCCCTCTCACCCCCCTCCCCTCTCAGCCCTCCCCTCTCAGTCCTCCCTCTCAGCCCTCCCCTCTCAGCCCTCCCCTCTCAGCCCTCCCCTCTCAGCCTCCCCTCTCCCCTCTCCCTGGCACTGTGTGTCCTGTGAGTCCCTGTCTGTGTCTCCCTCCTAGACAGAGGCTTGAAATAGTGCTTTCAGGCTAAAAGCAAGGGAGGGGGGAGAGAAAGGGAGAGGGGCGAGGGGGACAAAAAGGGGGCAAAGGGATGTTGAGAGGGGGAGGGGAGAAGCTGAGAAGGGCTAATTCAGACTGAGGTGGCCCGTTTCCATGTGTGTGAGGTTATGTGTATGTTTTGTGTACTTTCAAATGATTAGGTTGGAACTGTTTCAATTTGTATTTTGTGTTTTATGTTCTGGCACGGGAGGTAAATGCGAAATCAAAGGAAATATGACCTTATTTAGAGAAGGGAAATCATGTGGTTTATCGCAAACAGCAGCATTCTTAGATCTCCTCAAGGAAACTGCATTAGTCTTTGTAGCACAACAATGGACTTCAGTTTAGGCTGAAACTACTCATTTGAGGTGAATTATTCATAAAAGTACTGGTGTTCAATTCGTTTAGCCATGTCTATGTTCAAATATTTTCTCCATTGTCCATTTGTCCCCTTGTGTATGTGTTACATACAAGCGTGACCCGTGTCTTACAATTCATTTAGAAGAGTTTGTTCAATAGATGGTTGTTGACTGTATATCTTGAAACCACAAGGTACTGAACCAACACATAGATCCTCTACATTAACATGCAAGGTGAACCGTTTTATATATATTACTAGAATTAGGTCATCCTATGAGATAAATGTGCAACTGTTTTATTAAAACCCTTGTCTAAACCGGATAACCAAAACCAAAAATCCGAAAATCCTGTGCTTATCGCAACAGACCACGGACGAGAACAAAGGTTTCAGCCAACCTTCAGCGCAGTGAGGTGGGGGCATTGTAAACTATATTGAAGTGGCTTGTGGTTAGGTGGGAGGGGAGAGGGGGGGGGGGTGGGGGTCACCAGAGGTCAAAGGAGACACGTGCTGAGTTCCCTGTCACCTGGTTAAACATCTTCCATGTCTGGCGTAGGAGAGCTGCAATCCCCACAGCTACTGCGCCAACAGTCGCCTTTCTGGATTTGAAAAGAGAGAAAGAGAGAGAGAGAGAAAGGAGAGAGAGAGAGGAGGGAGGGAGAGTGGAGACAGAGAAAGCGAGAGAGAGAGGAGAAAGAGAGAGAAAGAGAGAGAGAGAGAAAGAGAGAGAGAGAGGGAGGGAGAGTGAGACAGAGAAAGAGAGAGAGAGAGAAAGAGAGAGAGAGGGAGGGAGAGTGAGACAGAGAAAGAGAGAGAGAGAGAAAGAGAGAGAGAGAGGGAGGGAGAGTGAGACAGAGAAAGAGAGAGAGAGAGAAAGAGAGAGAGAGGGAGGAGAGTGAGAACAGAGAAAGAGAGAGAGAGAGAAAGAGAGAGAGAGAGAGGGAGGGAGAGTGAGACAGAGAAAGAGAGAGAGAGAGAAAGAGAGAGAGAGGGAGGGAGGGAGAGTGAGACAGAGAAAGAGAGAGAGAGAGAAAGAGAGAGAGAGGGAGGGAGAGTGAGACAGAGAAAGAGAGAGAGAGAGAAAGAGAGAGAGAGGGGAGGGAGGGAGAGTGAGACAGAGAAAGAGAGAGAGAGAGAAAGAGAGAGAGAGAGAGAGAGGGAGGGAGAGTGAGACAGAGAAAGAGAGAGAGAGAGAGAAAGAGAGAGAAAGAGAGAGAGAGAGAGAAAGAGAGAGAGAGACGGGAGGGATGGGAGAGTGAGACAGAGAAAGAGAGAGAGAGAGAAAGAGAGAGAGAGAGGGAGGGAGAGTGAGACAGAGAAAGAGAGAGAGAGAGAAAGAGAGAGAGGAGGGAGGGAGGGAGAGTGAGACAGAGAAAGAGAGAGAGAGAGAAAGAGAGAGAGAGGGAGGGAGGGAGAGTGAGACAGAGAAAGAGAGAGAGAGAGAAAGAGAGAGAGAGGGAGGGAGGGAGAGTGAGACAGAGAAAGAGAGAGAGAGGAGAAAGAGAGAGAGAGGGAGGGAGGGAGAGTGAGACAGAGAAGAGAGAGAGAGAAAGAGAGAGGGAGGGAGGGAGAGTGAGACAGAGAAAGAGTGAAGAGAGGATCGTGGAAGTGACGTAAGCCTGCCCTCTGCTGGGCACATCCCAAAAAATAGGCCACCTCGACTATACCAATGTCACATTGCCTATACTGCAGTTTTATTGTCACTGATTATATATTTAACGTCTTTGCTGATACATATTGGCTGCACAAGGACCGTGAACTGGACTCAAGACAAACTATTGAAGGTGTTTGTGATCCATCGGCAGTGGGTTCTGCAGTGGATCCTCTCCTAATGGGGGCAGTGTGATGCTCCCCAGCATCATCTCTATCTGTGCCCAAAGGAGCAGATTCACAGCCGGAGAAAGCGCCCCAAAACCCGCCCAGTGCACCACACCAGAAACCTGCGAGGTACGTTTTTCCAATAACGTAATGCATGAACGTCATCTATTTTCCTAACTTAATGCATATTTGTTTTTTATTTAAAAACAGCTTTGCTGCAGCTGTGCACGAGATAGCTCGTGACATGGTGATGCTG
>CM059334.1:9411527-9457589 GCA_030340685.1 Protosalanx chinensis | reverse complement strand
GAGAGAGAGAGAGAGAGAGAGACCTCAGAGGTGAATGGGGGTGGTGACTCACATTGGGTGCTGCGTCCCCGTACTGCTGACACAGCATACACTGCCTCTCATCTTTGGTCCAGTCCAGCTGGTCTGCTGGAGTCGATCCTAAACAGCACAGGGAGACAGATGATCAGAGCCTCCATCAGGCAGGGCCCACACCCTGCTGCTGGCCGGGGGGGGGGGGGGGGGGGGGGGGGAGCTGAGGCGAGGGGGCCTCCTACCCTGAGAAGAGAGGCCGCCTGCAGGCCCCGGCGCCTGGGAGGAGGCCGAGGAGTCAGGCACTCCGCTGGCCTGGTAGCTCCTCTCCAGCCACTGTGCATAGCTGTGCTCCTTAGAGGGGGGGAGGACAGCCTCTGGTAGCATACCTCTGGGGGAGGGAGGGGGAGAGATAATGAGGCTACTTCCAGAGCGTCTAGGTGGTCAGAAGGTGGAACATGGGAGGATTGTGGGATTTACCGTGGGAACTCTTGGGAGAGGGAGTCCCACCTGACCACATCCTGTCTGTGGAACCAACTGAAGGTTTCCTCCATCACCTGGGGGGGAACATGAGAGAACAGCTGCTGATCAGCGGGGAACCTCCCTGTTCTAGAACCTTCCTCAAGAGCACCAGTAACCGTTTAGTTTTTGGACAAAGACAAGAAATCCGAGATTTTGAAAAGAGTTTCGTAAGGTTAAACAAAACTGTTTTCCGTGTAACGTAAAAAAATATTTTGAGAGAAAAAAGAATGTTTCTAAAGGATTGAATATATTTTCTTGTGAAATACCTTCAGGTAGTGAGACCTGGCCTGGCTGGTGAGTCTCTGCGACTGAGACTCCTCCTCTTTCAAACACTTCCTCATCACCACGACAACATCCTCGTGGAATGCTTTCTGATTGGAGGAGGAGAAAGCGTCAACAAGTGATGAGAGGCCTTGTGATGTCAGTCAAGGACAGTTTGAGTGGCAGATGGTTAACTGTTAGACGAGCTCACCACCGAAGTGTAGCCTCCCTGTTTGACCCTCCTGTCCAGACTCCTGAGGTCACACACCGTCTGCCTGGATACACTGTCCTCCCCCTGGTCCTCACACTGCAAACAGAACAGCCGTGTCTTCCAGTGCTGGGGGGCCGTGCGGCCCTGGGGCCCTAGGCTAGCTGGCCCAGCAGGAGCTCAGTAACATGCGGAGGGTCGTACCTCCTTGCAGGTGATGAGGTGTCTGGTGGCCGAGGAGGACTGGAGGCTGGACAGAACCTTCTGGAGCTGGACCCTGAGGTGCTGCTGGAGCTGGACCCTCCAGCTCCGGGCCTGGGGGGCGGGGGCCTGGGGGCCACCCTGGGTTTCACTGCAGGGGGAGCAGCAGTACTGGACCCCCTCTGGAAGACTGGACATGATCTCATACAGGTCATCTGGAACAAGACATGGAGCGGTGCTGTTATGTGTGTGTGTGTGATAGGGTGTGTGTGTGTGATAGGGTGTGTGTGTGTATGTGATAGGGTGTGTGAGTTTGTGTGTGAGTGTGTGTTTATGTTTTGACTACTCACAAAGCGACTTATTGACTTATGGACCAAACCATTCCAACATGTGTGTGTGGTGTGTGTGAGAGAGAGTGTATGTATGTTTCTGGTGTGTGTGAGAGAGAGTGTATGCATGTTTCTGGTGTGTGTGTGCGCGAGAGTGTAAGTGAGTGTGTGTATATCTGTGTGTGTGTGTCTATGTCTGTGTGTGTGCGCGAGAGTGTAAGTGAGTGTGTGTATATCTGTGTGTGTGTGTGTGTGTGTGTGTGCCTCACCTGAGAGGCCTTCACATTTGGAGTGGACCCAGTTGTGACACAGTGAGCACTGCATCATGGAGCTGTGGGCGTCGCTGTCCTCGTAACACCTGGAGCACACGCTGCAGAAGTTACCTAGGAGACGCACACAAACACAACAGGCACATGTTACCTAGGAGACGCACACAAACACAACAGGCACATGTTACCTAGGAGACGCACACAAACACAACAGGCACATGTTACCTAGGAGACGCACACAAACACAACAGGCACATGTTACCTAGGAGACGCGAACGGTCAGAAACAACATATCACAGGTTACAGGTGAGGAATGTGGGATTTTTAAATGATGACTTAAGTCAAGAACTAAGAAACCAATTATTAAATGAGGTATCTGTATAAAAAAATGTTTGAATATATGAAACCAGTCCAGTGTAGCGCTGTGTGTGTGAGCAGCAGCAGTCTGCTACCTTTACTGTGCAGAGAGCTGCAGTCTGGGCACAGGTCTTTATCGTGGTTCCAGGCCATGTCCAGGGTCTTCCCCGGGGTCACCCCACAGCTGCGACACCTGATGCACGTCATGCACACCTGGACACACCCAGAAACACAACAAAGCCTTAAAACACCCAGAAACACACCGAGAAACACAACACAGCCTTAAAACACCCAGAAACACAACACAGCCTTAAAACACCCAGAAACACACCCAGAAACACAACACAGCCTTAAAACACCCAGAAACACAACACAGCCTTAAAACACCCAGAAACACACCCAGAAACACAACACAGCCTTAAAACACCCAGAAACACACCCCAGCCTTAAAACACCAAGAAACACAACACAGCCTTAAAAACACCCAGAAACACAACACAGCCTTAAAACACCCAGAAACACAACACAGCCTTAAAACACCCAGAAACACACCCAGAAACACAACACAGCCTTAAAACACACAGAAACACACCCAGAAAACACAACACAGCCTTAAAACACCCAGAAACACACCCAGAATCACAACACAGCCAGATCACACCCAGAAACACACCCAGAAACACAACGCAGCCTTAAAACACCCAGAAACACACCCAGAATCACAACACAGCCGATCACACCCAGAATCACAACACAGCCGGATCACACCCAGAAACACACCCAGAAACACAACACAGCCTTAAAACACCCAGAAACACAACACAGCCGATCACACCCAGAAACACAACACAGCCGCATCACACCCAGAAACACAACAAGGACACGACAGGAAGTGCTGCTTACCCAGGGTGCACTGTGGTTCAGAGGTTTGGGGTAGGTGGGGCCCAGACAGGAGGGGTGGTAGCAAGTCTGACACCTCCTGCACTGTAACACAGGCTGGAAGGACACACAACACAACAACACAACAACAAGGACGGCATTAAAAAGATGAAATCAACAGAACACCGATTCAAAACTGGGACTTCAGTTTTCCATCAGAACCTTGGAGTTCTTGCTCTTGCGGCCGCAGACGTGGCAGAACTTGCAGCGGCGGCAGCACCAGTTCTCCTTGTTGGCCTCCGGGGGGCGCTCCTCTGGCCGGAGGCAGAAACTGTGGAAGGGCTCGCAGCAGATCTGACAGAAGATCATCTGAGGAGGGGGGAGGGGGGCGGGGAGGGGAGGGGGTGTTTAGGAGCTGGCAATAAGCCTTTTTAGGTCACTAAATGAATAAATCTAATCAGTCCCACTTGAAGCCCAGCCTCCCCGCCCCCAGCTGGGGGAGGAGAGGGCGCAGCAGTTAGTGCCCCCCCCCCCCCCCTACCTCATGCTGTCCCTTGCTGGCACAGAGCAGGCAGACGGGCTGGGGGGTCACAGGGACGGACGTCAGGATGCTCAGCCCGCCCATCAGCCACACGTTCTGGACAGCACAGTCCTCCTGGGGGGGGGAGAGAGAGAGAGAGGGGGGGGGGGCGGGGAGACAGTGTCAGCGGAGAGACAGGAAGGGCTCGGACTCCCAGGGGGACCCAGGTGCACGGCAGGGAGGAGCTCCTCACCTTGAAGTCCACGCGGATCTTGTGCGCCGTCTGGGAGACGCGCTTGCGAGGGAAGCCGTTGGTCAGAGAGGCCAGCGAGTTCAGCGGGGTCTGGTCTGAAGCATTCTGGGAAGGAAGGAGACAGCTGCCATCAGTTTGGTCAGGAAGGTGGTGAGCCCCCTCGCTCCTCCTGTCCTCCTCCTCCTCCTCCTCCTCTTCGGGGGACGGCCCCCCCTCCTCCTGCTCCTCCTGGGGGGGGAGGCCCAGGGCAGAGCGGACCACCGAGCGGGGCAGCCGCTGCAGACGCAGCTGGAGGCGGAACCGCAACTGCAAAGGCGGCCTCCGGCCTATAGGAGGGCTCGCCTGCTTCCGGCCTTTCTGATTGGCCCGTTTGCCCAGGGGGGGCGTGGTCGACTTCTTCTCCTCGGCATGTGTGTCCTGAACCTGCAGATGGGGCAACTGCTGAAACCAGTATAGACAGGGGAAACACTTCATCAGAGGCTACTGAGGAGGAGTGAAGAGGAGGAGAGAAAAGGAGGAGAGAGGAGCGAGGAGGAGCGAGGAGAGAAGAGGAGGAGCGAGGAGGAGGAGAGAGGAGGAGCACCACTGAGCCCAAAGCACCTTTAACAAACAGACACCGTGAAGATCTAGAGCGGTCAAGGAAGAGAGGAAGGACTGGAGGGGTGTGACAGCGATGCCACGGCAGAGATTAAAGGACTACAGAAGTGGCACACTAGTGGTCCAGGAAGACTACAAGTCCCAATACGGCCCAGAACTTGATGCAGAGTGAGTGAAAGAGAAACGTCAGTTTAATCAGGAACTGAAATGTGATTGTGGTAGAAGAGTCCAGATGAGTTGTGACAGTGTGAGCACATGCAGTTTAGGTGGTTTGGTGTGTCTGCGGTGATCGTTAGGGTCTCTGAGTTACCTTGTCAGTTTTCCTCCGGCCCCCCGGGCCCCTGAAGCCAGGCCGTCGTTGTCTCCCCCCCTCGCAGGGCAGCGCCTCTGGGGCCAGGAGATCATCCACTGGCACGTCTGCCACAAACATGGCTCTCCTGACTGTTGGTTCAACAGAAAGATTCGGAGGACATGCTTTAGTGGTAGTGTGTTTACATTTATTCAAAGCGACTTACAGTAAGTACAGGGACATTCTCCCTGAGGCAAGTAGGGTGAAGTGTCTTGCCCAAGGACACAACATCATATAGCCACAGCGGGGGCTCGATCTCACAACCTTCCGATCATGAAGACATCGCCTTAACCCGTTGAGCCATCTGACGCCCGTTTATGATACATATATAACACAAACATTATTAACTACCTATCAGCCTGCAGTATCCAAGAAGGAAGCTGTGTCTAAACAGCAAGGATTAGACACGCCTAGAAGTCTGATGGTATTCCTAACTTAGATTACTAAACAAAAAAATTAAACATAATTAAATTAACATTAAAAAAAAATAGCAAAATAAATACAAATTAATCTATTTATTTATTTAAAATACTAAAAAAATTGATTTAGAATTTTAATAAATACAGATAATATATATATTTTTAAATACACCAACAAAATCTTGACTAAAAGCTAAATAAGGGTGTTAAAGCGCTGTGGTTACCTCTGCTGCTGGGGGAGGCCCTGGCCTTGAGGAGGGACTCTCCTGTGGTCTCTGTGTCTGAGTCTGACCTCAGCAGGCTGCTGTACGACCTCGGGGTCACGTTCCGCTTGGGCTGCTTCCTGGTGGAGGGGCTCAGACAGTCCGCCCGATTGGCGCGCTCGTCTCCCGGCTCCGCCTCCGCTTCTAACCAGTCCTCCTCTGCGTCCTCATCGGTGGAGAGAGCGCCGCCGAGCGAAGGATGCCGCCGGCGCCGCCTCCTCCCCTGTACTGCGAAAGAGAGGCGGGGGGGGTCATATGAATACCGCCCAGGCTCGGCCACGCCCCCCCTGCTGTTGCCACGGAAAGGGGGACAGGTTCACATACCTCTGTACGGCTGGACGGTCCGTTTGAAGGCTCGGATCTTAATCCGCTCACACTTCCTGTACCTGAGGGAGGAAATCATAGTGGGGGGGGGGGGGGGGGGGGGGGGGGGGTGAGTATCTGAGTCATAACCCTCCTGCTGTGTACAGATACCCAGGCCCTGTGATCATCAGAATGGGGGTTTATTCGCTATGCAAGATTAACAAACATAGAATTCACTGTGGCAGGAATGAGCAAACATAGAATATGTGGCATACTAATAAAAAATTAATACAACGTAAAATACACTACAAATGTGATACAAATAACAAATGATACACATAATACAAATGAAACATATAACATGGAAGTACAAATAACATAGGTACAAAGTGGAATGGGTATATATATAGTACAGGAGGGAAGGGGGGGGGTATATACACAGTAGTGTAAACAGTGGTGCAAGGATCACAGTAGTGTGTTTTTAAAGTGTTGTGTGCATGGTGGACAGCGTCTTACACGCAGCACTGCTTCTTGGTGTTGGGCCCTCCGAACTTGGGCTTGTCCATGCAGTTCATGCAGGAGCCGCAGTCCTCCTGGAAGTGGCAGCCCTTACACCTGCCGCAGCGCGTGGCCCGCCCCCCGGGGCCAAACTCGCGCTCCGCCCTCAGCTGCTTCTTGAACTTGCGAACCCACAGCGACTTGTGTTCCCGAGAGGCGACGCTCTCCTGGTCAGAGAGGTAGGCGACGTCTGGGGTAGGGGAGGGAGGGTGGGGGAGAAGGGAGTCATTGACAATGCTGGCTTCCTATACGGTTTCCTGGCAGGTGAGCGTCCGAGCGTCTTGGTTTGGGGGCTCGTCTCTGATTGGCTCAGCTCACCCTGGGCTGCAGGTGAGGGGCTGATGCCCTCTCTCTCGTGGAGAGGCAGGGCGCTGAGGCGGGGGATGTCGTCGGGAACCGTGGCCCGGGGCTGGCCCAGCGCCACCGCTGCCGCCCGACACACGTGCTTGATCCGTGGGCCGCCGAGAGGCTGCTCCTGGGGGGGCGAAACACATGTGAATCAGTCTGCAACAAACCTGCCCACCTCCCTCTTCAAAGATCCTGAGTGGGATGGACTTTCCAAATCGTACCAAGACTCCACTGCTGTCTCCTACTGTAGGACTAGCTGCTGTGTAGAAATGGTCAGAACTCCAGGAGAAACGCTCACCTGAGTTGTGCTGCTTCTGTTGTTCTCCGCTTTCTTCACTCTCCTCCTCCTGCCTCCAGACAGATCTCTGCACACCACCTGCAGAGTCAGACCCAAGCAGGAGGAGAAGCAGAGGAGGAGGGAGGAGAAGCAGGGAGAGGAGGAGCAGAGGGGAAGGGAGGAGGAGGAGCAGGGAGAGGGGGAGCAGGGAGAGAAGGAGGGAGAGGAGCAGAAAGGAGGGAGGAGAAGCAGGGAGAAGAGCAGTAGGGAGGATTCGGGAGATGTAATAGATTTGACGGTGACACAAAGCAAACTGACCTCACTTCCTTCAACAAGACCTGAATCCCACATGTCCACCAAGCACCAAGAGTTCAGTGAGACCTTCAGACCTCTCCATCAGCTGATCTCCAGCTGCTCTCACCTGGGAAGACTTGAGCAGTTTCTGCTGGTCGATCTTGATGAGCTGCACCTTAGCTCTCTTGACCAGGTGCAGCATCCTCTTGTTGGACAGGTGAACATGCTGGCTGAGGTCTCCCTGCTCCACAGCGCCCCCCTCAGCCCCGGTGCTGTCCTCACCTGAGGAAGGGACTCGCAGTAAATACATCTGACCGCAGCAGCAGCAGCAACACACACACCCACACACCACCCACACACACACCACAGTAAATACATCTGACCGCAGCAGCAGCAGCAACACACACACCCACACACCACACACCCACACACACACACCACACACACACACACCACAGTAAATACATCTGACCGCAGCAGCAGCAGCAACACACACACCCACACACCACATACCCACACACCACACACCACACACCCACCACAGTAAATACATCTGACCGCAGCAGCAGCAGCAACACACACACCCACACACCACCCACACACACACCACAGTAAATACATCTGACCGCAGCAGCAGCAGCAACACACACACCCACACACCACACACACACACACACCCACACACCACCCACACACACACCACAGTAAATACATCTGACCGCAGCAGCAGCAGCAACACACACACCCACACACCACACACCCACACACCACACCCACACACCACAGTAAATACATCTGACCGCAGCAGCAGCAGCAACACACACACCCACACACCCACACACACACACACACACACATACCCACCCACACCCACCACCCACACACAGACTCTGAAAAGCAGAACACACCCTGAGTGTGGACAGGATTAGGAAGAGAGGTTTCTAAAGCGTGTTCTTACGTTTGAGCTTCCCAGCGTTGAGCTCCGTCTCCTCCCAAGTCTTAGCTGACACCGTCCCCGTGACGCTCGCTCCGCTGATCAGCACGGCCAGCTTCCTCACCACCCCGGGGGAGTCCAGCTCCTCCATCTTCAGCTTGGACCTCCTCCTCCTCCTCTTCTTCTTCACCTCGGTCTGACCGGGAGCCTGGCTTTCCTCGGCGCCCCCCTCGGGGGCCCTCGGCCTGGGACGCTTCTCCTCCTCGTCCAGGAACCTCCGGGGTAGCTTGATGACTCTGGAGGAGCGTGCACTCACCACGGGGGAGGCCAGGTTAACGCCGCTGGGCTGGGTAACGCCGCTCTCCCCCTCCACAGGCGGAGGCTGGTCCTCCTGCTTCAGGGGAAACTTGGGCTCCAGGGTGTAGAACGTCCGCCGGGTGCGTCGTTTGCGTTTGATGGGCTCCGTAGGGGACTTAGCTACGAGTGCTGGCTTCTTCTTTACGCCAAAGGAAGACTTCCTGCGTCTTTTGCCAGAAAACGGCTTGTTTTTGCTAGGGCGTCGCGGCTGCGCGGGTCTGCTGGGCGGGGCTGAGGGTTCGGCGGCGGTCTCGGCGCCAAGCGAGACGCCCCTACTCTGCTGTCTCTGCCTTCTTTTAACAGGTTTGGGGGAGGAGTCAAGGACACCGCGTCCTCTTCTTCTCTTGGTGGAAACCTGCGGCGTAGCCTCCTGTTTGGAGGCGGCGGGCTCAGCGGCCTCCCTCCCCCCGGAGGCTCTCCTGCCTCCCTTCACCACCGTCAGGGTGCACACCAGCTTGCCCTGTTTGCTGCTGGCCGCACCTTTGGGTTCCCGGCTTCCCGGTTTGTCTTGGCTCCTCCTCCTGCCGGGGGCTGAAAGCGGATCTGCCAGGGCACTTCCTCTGAACTTCCTGATCAGAGCTGGACCCTGCCTGCCTGGGGACTTCATGCCCGAGGCAGACACCATCTTGGTGGCTCCTGGTTTACCCGCTGCCCAGGCTCCCTCCATGGGCCTGACCTCCTTCAGTCTGGCTCCAGGCTGAGGCTGGGTCCCAGGCTGAGGCTCCTGGGCTAGGTCTGGGGCTGGAGGGGGCTTCTCTGGGCTCAATAAAGACGAGGGAAGAGGAGAGGCTGAAGGTAAAGAGAAAACAAATATTACTCATTCTCACGTGAACACGTGTTAACCTGGACAAACGTTTAACCGTGTCAGTTATGAGTGTAAACAAACTTGTCCTTACTTCCAGAGGTGTAGTGTGCGGAGAGGAACGGCAGAAACTCTGTTCCAAACCCAGTGAAGTCTTCTTCCTACAAAACAGGTTTATAAATTGTAAATTCTTAAGCAAACACATAACTCATTTAAGTAAATCGTCGTAACAGTTACACGAAACTTTCCAAGAAGAGACATTACTTACTACAACTTGCTAACAGTTTACAGACTACGTTGTCAACACAGGTTAAACCATTTGCTTTCAACTGATAAAATGCCATACAGACGATTGGATTCTCCCAATCCCCAAACAAGACGTTTTTAATCACCCCAAAACATCCAATAAGACGTTCTATGCACGTATCTTACTTCACATCAAGCCCCAGGCATTGTTTTCTGCATGTTCTGATAGGACATCCACACTGGGTTACAACAGTGTTGCATCAGCAGCAAAACTCCTTATTCTGCAGGACATCCTCATCACTAATCCCTCTGCTGCTGAACAGCAGTCCTATAAAGACTCATAGAAATACCATGCTTACATTTAGTCATTTAACAGATGCTCTTATCCAGGGTGACTTACAGTAAGTACAGGGGCATTCCCCCCTGAGGCAAGTAGGGTGAAGTGCCTTGCCCAAGGACACAACGTCATGTTGGCACAGCCGGAGTTCGAACCAGGGACTTTCCGATTACTAGCCTGACACCCTAACCACTCAGCCACCTGACTCCCTAACTACACTTCAACTATCTCATGGTCTCAGTGTTGAACTCATTACAGCTGCAGCTCTCAGCCACTAAACAACATGAAGACATGCAGGCTGACTTCAACAGTCGTATACATCAAAATACTTACACTGATCTCCAGTGACCCAGAATACTACATCAAAACAAATCTAAAGATGAAATCCATGAAGACCGTTCCTCTAAGATGCAGTAGTTAGTGGAGCTGTCATTTCAACAGCAAACTCAAGCAACCCCTCTTACAGCACTGCTTGATTGGGATGATTGCATCAGTACAGTAACAGGGATGGCGCATGCTCTAGACATAATCTAACATTTTGACATCCACTGACACAGTGGCAGAGAACTAGCCAGATGGCCCAGCAGCCCAGTGAGCCGATCACCCCTTCATCTGGGTGATTATCATGAAACAGCATTACAAAGCTGATGCTGGAGGTCTGGAAGTCAGCACACTGATGAAGACATCCATTACTGATACATTATAAACACAACAAACCATCTCCTCTTCCAAACTATCACAGGAGGGCACCTGTTTCACAGTGCGCTGAATCATTAAAGCGATTAAACATTTTAGACATACCCGCTGTCCTCTTAGTCTCATATTATGAGTCATAACCAAGTTTTATACTTTAGTGATTTCCCCTGACTGCCGGTACACGTATCCTTTACTCTTCCTTCTGTCAAGTGGAGGATAGTAACCCTGGACTCTCTCTCCAAGCTCAGATAGACATCAACCAGCGCGTATTGCAAATGAGATAAGTCATGTTTGTTCTTCTGAAAACCTAAGTTATCTCCGGGGTAACGTTAACTGTGAATACCGCCAATTTCCCCGCCACAAACATAACAAAATAGGAGGTACAGCGTCTTTTATGACAGATTCGCTGGCTTGGCTTCACCAGGTAGATCATTTAGTCTAGATTAGTGTCACCGTGGGTCAGTTTGAAGTTCGATCTGGGGGGTGAATCAACATGATCCTGGACAGCCTGGATACTTTATGTGGAAGCTAAGTGAGTTAGCTGGTGATCTGTGTAGCATAGGCTAACTATGCTACCTAGCTGAACCACATACACAGTCAGTAGCATATTTAATCAGTGTGTGTTTAAAGAGCTTTTCTTCTCTTTTATCTCTTTTTTTTAACACCCATAGAGATAAACTATTAGGTTAGGTTAGTTGGTATGTTTTTCCAGCTCACCTCTTCACTCTCACTGGAGCAGAACCCCGCATCTCTCTGCCGCCTGTGTTTCTCAGTGACCCCCAGTAACCGCAGCAACGGCGGGTCGTCGTTCAACGCTTGTCCGATGTCTAGGGGCCTTTTAGGGCCTCCGGTAACCGGGGCTCCATCTTCCGAGCTCAACCTTCCGCGTTGGAGACGCTTCTCTGTCCGTAACCGACTGCGAGACGTCCATGGCCGGCCTGGGAATCGAGCCTTGGCCGGGGCAGAGCTGTTGGAGCCTGAGACATTAGTCTGTGGTGATGATAATCCCCCTCCTGCAGTCGCCATTATTCACTAACAACAACTGTGAGACTGGCGCGCGCTGCTGAAACAAGATGGAAAGGCGCGAGATCATAGACATTCTATGCGAGATAGGAAGGAAGCGCCGTTGCATTGTGGGGGAATGAGTGTCTCCCGTTTCTGGACGTGACAAACTCTTATTATATAGTTATAGAGTCTATATTATTCAGGAATTCAAATCTTAATCAAATATTTGGTTACCGTATACATACAACTACATTCATTGTGTTCTGATTATCTTCCCATCCCAGACTGAAATGAAGAAAAGATTCTTCAGTTGCAACCACATCCAAAACTGAAATGGGCAATTCCATAATAAATAGCTTGCTGTATATATTTGTATCATACATTTTTAATACATATTGTAATTGGATGTAACCTTATCATAATCAAGATTGAATACATAACTTTTAATAACGACCCCAAACATTGTTTATTCACACATTTAGTTTAATGCCATTATTGTTTTAATTTTCATGATGCCAAAATAAAAAATAAAACATTTTACAGCAATGGAATCTCGCATAGATCATCAAATGATTTGAAACGTGATTAGAATGGGGGGGAGAAAACATGATTTACAGTGAAACCATATTTAGAGTATTTTTTTTCCTCCTAGGCATGATTAAAACAAACAATGATCATAAGTTACATTGATAATAAACTAGTAAGCTACATCTCTACATCCCTAAAAATAATATAAAAACATTTTCCAACGTTCAATTTAGGCAATATGGAAAAAGGAGCCCCACTACTTTAAGTTTTGAGGGGAAATTGAAATACATTATTATATACACACACACATCGGAACAGGCGGTTTTATTTACAGTCATTTGTTGTTTTCTAAAAGCACTTTTAAAACAAATCTTCAGGAACAACCTGAATAATACAGTCGAGTGCTTTAATGTCGTTAATGACGTTTTCAAACTCCAACTTCCTTTTTGCTGAATATAAAAAAATCCCATAAACAATTTTTTTTCTTCTTCCACTTTCCCTGACATCTTCAAGACTTCTATGATCTTTGCCTCGTTTTAACACCCTTATTATCTGTTCCCTTTGTCTGTCTCCTCTTCCTCTGTGTGTGTTTTCTGGTGGGCTTTTAGATTACTCTCCCGGCCGAAGCTTTTCCCGCAGGTGGGGCAGTTGTGTCGGTCAGATCCGTGAGCTCGGGCCATGTGGGCCTTCAGCTGCTCAGACCTGGCGTAGCTCTCCTCGCACTCCGTACACGGGTACGCCTTGCGAGGCGGCGGCTTGGCGTGCTTCTCTTTCTTGTGAGCCCGAAACAGGGACAGCGAGGTGAACGTGAGCTGGCAGCCCACCTCCGGACACGGGATCTTGAGCTCCTCCCCCTGCGGTTGCTGCTTGGGCGGTCGGCCCTTCCTTTTCCCTCCCTTTGTCAGAGATTCCTTCCCGCCCTCGTCCGGCGCCACCGTTGCCGCCCCCTCCTCCGCGCTCTTCTCCTCTCCACTTACCTCGCCCTCCGCAGGAACGGCCTCCACCAGCTTCTTGGGCGGGCGTCCCCGTCGCTTGGCGGGTGGTTTGGTGTTGCAGTGTTGGTCCCCCGCAAATTCTTCCTGATGCAGCACCAGCTCCTCCTCGGTCTTGAAGCCCCGTCCGCACTTCCCGCACCGGTGGGTCATGGTGTCGTCGTCCGGCTCCTCCAGGGGCTGGGGGTGCTGGGACAGACGGTGGGTTCGAAGGTGGGCGGGGCCGCGGAACACCATGTGACAGTCCCTGCAGATGCTGTTCCTCTCCGTGCACAGGTTCCTCCGGTGAACCGTCAGCTGAAGACACAGAAAAGGAAACAGAACGTCACGTTTGACGCAAATCAATCCAAAAGAGGAAGACAGGTGGGGGGGGGGGGCATGTTATAACAGGTAGCACAGATTATCACACACCACCACCTCCTCTTACCTCAGAGAAGGTCCGGAAGCTTCCCTGGCAGTAGGGGCAGCGGAAGGGCTTGTCCTCCTGGCTGTGAGAGGCCTGATGCTGGGTGAGCTCCTCGGAGGACGGAAACGTCCGGTCGCACACGTAACACGTGAACAGAGTATCGGTCTGCAGCGACACGTGACAGAAGGAAGACGAACGTGAGGTTGTACACAACCATCGCTAATTTACTCATCTGTCCATGGACTTGGAAGTACATAAATATATTAGTCATGCATGACATTTGTCTGGTGTACCTGCTGGAGCTGCTGTTTGTATTCTTCTCGGTGACTCTTCCTCATGTGTCTTTCTTTGGCCTTGGAGTTGCAGAAGGTGATGAAGCACTGAAAGCACTGAAGGCTGTCATGTTGATCTGGAAAACAGGACCGTTCACCAAGTCAACGCAGGTAACAGCTGTGTACCGGTATTAGTGGGAGAAACTGTTTTCCGTATGCGTTAGGAATGCACGCGAATGCGTTTCCAGTTGAAGGCAGTGTGACATGATTGAAACACTTACAGGGTTGGAGGGCAGGGGTGATGACAGGGTCTGGCTTGATGGTCTCTGTAGGACTGACTTCCTCTCCAACAACAACCTGCTCTATCTTTAACATGTCCAACTCCATGCTGACTGAGACTGAAACCGGCTCAATTCTGAAACTGAAAAAAAAAGAGAGAAGAAAAACGAAAAAAACAGCAGAAAAAAAATATGTTTACTAATTCGTTCACTCATGGTGGCTCGCGCGGGCTTTGCTGCATTACGATATCGCGCGCCTGGAATGTTGGCCAAGAAATCCTGGATTATTTGCACATGACCGCCACAAATTTCCTTTTCTGACCAGTAAACCCCCTCAAAAACAACAACGCAACGGAAAGAAATCCTTGCAGGCTAACTATGAAATTATAGCCAGTTTGAACTTTACGGTGGTGACAAAACAAGGTTGACAAAAAGAACGGAGGGGAGGGGGAGGGGGGGCTACGATGGACAACCTTAAATTGCAGGGCAAAAACCATTTCAAATAGAAAAACGACATTTCAAATATCACGGCGCGTGCGGAATGTCGTCTCAAGTCATGGAGGCTAAATAGTTTTGTACGTGCACAATCCCTTAAACAAAGGTGGCTGAAACAGTGGTAAACAATTCAAAACGCAGCCGTTTCTTACCTCTGAGAGCGTCCAATAAAATGAAGTCTGGAAGGAAGGATGGAGGCACCCTGGTCACGTGACAGGGGCTGCAGGCTATATAAGCCCTCCATCCTCACGAGGCGCTGCTCACAAACCGCTTCACGAGCAGGGAGGTGCACAGATCATGGATGTATTATATTAACTATTAATACATTATATTATATATTATGTTATGTTAATATAATACTTCCATTGTAATGATACCATTTCAGCATACTGCATTATCCTCTCTGGGGGACGAATAAAGGACTTTCTTAGCTCTTTTATCTTACCCATTTACAAAACATTGGAATTAAAATTTGCATTTATAATCTATCATATTGAATGGAAAGCCATTTAGATATTCAGTTTGTAAAGAGACAATATATAGAAACAAGTTGCAACTGGAACACTGTTAAACTCTTACAGTTTTTAATGTAGAGTAATACATATATACAACCATAAAATCTAAATCTACATTAGGTTTTATATAACTCAGTTGGCGTATTTATTGGAAATAGAGGCAAATACAAGAAGGCGATGATTCACAATGGTGTCATGACAGTTTTACTTTAAATAACAATTTGTGAATTGGAGGGAAAGGGGTGTAATGGGGAAAACAAGGCATGAAGTTTGAGGTAGCAGGAGTCAGTTAAACTCTGGCTTGCTTCTTCTCTTGAAACTCTGCGATTCTGCTCTCCATGACGGGCCTGAAGTGTCGAATCAAACCCTGAGGGGAGGAAGAAGGAAGAAGAGGTGTCATGGTGGTTTGTCTAAAACAAGCACAGGTACATTCAGTTTCTGCTGCTCTGGACTGTGGTTCCTCATCTGGCCACAGTCCTACGTTGGGGTTAGAAAAATCTTTATAACCCAAGTGAGCATCTCTTGTGCAACATTTTTATAAAGAAACCAGCCAACTAAGAAGCCTAAAAGAAACATGCAGAGGATGGAAAGTTATCCAATAATGACATTAAAAATCAAGTTAGGGTTCGGTCTATTCTGAACACCACCAACCACCACCTGTTTATCAGTCTGTGTCCAAGGTCCATGTATGTACTTGTTACAATGTTATGTACATGTACTTATTGGTTCTCATGATGTATGTATGTTTCACAATCTAAAAGCCCACTGTGTTCGGGGTCTATCACGTTGCTATGCTCAGTGACCGATGCTCTTTTGTAAAGCTCTCTCTTGTAAGTCACTTTGGATAAAAGCGTCTGCTAAATGAATAAATGTAAATTTATATTATACAGCATATGCACCTGTGTTGTCCAGGTGTGTGTGTTGCCGTGGTAACGACAGTGGTGTGTTACCTGAACAGGCCAGGCCGCCCCGTCTCCCAGGGCACAGATGGTGTGACCCTCGATCTGCTTGCTGATCTCCCAGATCATGTCGATCTCCGCCTCCTTAGCGTCGCCGCGCACGAAACGCCACATCATCGTGTTCATCCAGTCCACGCCTGCAAACAGGGAGGGGGAGGGGGGGGGAGCTCGTCAAACCTTCACGTTGTTGCTTTCGTTGCTGTGGTAACAGGAGCGTATCCCGTGTGTGTGTGTGTGTGTTTTGTTATTTAGTTGTTACGATGTGCTGCAGTTCCTCACCCTCCCTGCAGGGGGTGCACTGGCCACAGCTCTCATGTTTGTAGAACTCAATCAGGCGGGCGATGGCTTTGATGACATCCGTCTGCAACCACAGACAACGTTTTAAACCTCAACACTAGTCCTCAACACTAGTCCTCAACACTAGTCCTCAGCACAAGGCGCCACACTGCAGTCCCTAGTAAGCAGCTGGAATGCTGAACTAAGATACAATCAACATGTAACGTAGGACGGACACAAGAACGAACAGCCAGTCACAGCACACCTCCCCCTCCACCCCAGCAGGGGCGCTACTCACAGATTTGTCCATGACGATGATAGCAGCGGTGCCCAGGCCGGTCTGAGCCTGGATGAGGCCGTCAAAGTCCATGGGGACGGAGTCACACACGGAGCGAGGGATCATGGGTGTGGAGGAGCCACCAGGGATGACGGCCAGAAGGTTGTCCCAGCCTCCACGCACCCCCCCTGGGAGAAACATCCACATGGGGGCGATGAAACTGACATCGCAAGCTGGGTCACAACTGAAGACGACCCCCAAAAAATCGACCCCGGTCGAGAAGGTAAACAATAACACGTCTGATGATGCGTATAAATGGATAAATGGAGGAAATATGTACACCACAATGAAGTCAATAAAATGTTCTGTTCATTGCTTAATGAACAAGCATTCATCCCCCCCCCCGAAAACATGCACAGTAAATTGTTGTGTCGTATATGTGTCTGTGAAGGAATCACAGCGTAAACGTGCTGCTAAGGACCTGCGTGTCTCTCGATGAGTTCCTTCAGTGGGATGGACATCTCCTCCTCCACAGTCACAGGGTTGTTGACGTGACCCGAGATGTTGAACAGCTTGGTGCCCGAGTTCCTCTCCCTGCCGAAGCCAGCGAACCACGTCCCGCCACGACGGCAGATGGTGGGCGCCACGGCTACCGTCTCCACGTTGGCAACGGTTGTCGGGCAGCCAAACACGCCTTAGAGACGGCATTAAATCCATCATTTAGAACCTCGGTATTCCTCAACCCGGTGGCCACATGCCATAAAACAGGGGCAGGAATATGCTTTTGTGTGCGGTTTAAAAAAAATTGACATCCATAAGGTCACCTGCCACAAAGTAAACAGGCTACTACACTAACAATGCATTTAAAAACAAATATTAATCACAGTTTTTTCCACGAATGAGAGTCCTCAGGACTCACCGACGTCTGCAGGGAAGGGCGGCTTCAGGCGAGGTTTGCCCTGCTTGCCCTCGATGGACTCGATGAGGGCCGTCTCCTCTCCGCAGATGTAGGCCCCGGCCCCGCGCATCACAAACACGTCAAAGTCGTAGCCGGACCCGCAGGCGTTCTTGCCGATCAAGCCGCTGGCGTAGGCCTCGTTGATGGCCACCTGGTGGAGAGAGGAGGAGTTGACGACAGGAACACGTCACGTATGCGTATATAATCATATTTAGATATTCCTTGTATTTATTTTAATCAGATTGTTTGTTTTGAATAGTTCGTTTAATTATATGTTTATCGTTTGCACCATCCTGCCACACTCACTTCTGTGTATGTGCAACTTTATGGCGAATAAAACTGATTCTGATTCAGAGAAACAAGTGCCACATGCATCCAAGATAAACTGTATTAGAGGCATCTTCTCAGAGATCAGACACTAGGGTCTGACCGGATCTTTCCGGACTCTGTCTCACCTGCAGGTTGGAGGACTCGTTGTAGAACTCTCCCCTGATGTAGATGTAAGCAGCGCGGGCTCCCATGCACCTGCCAGCCACCAGGCAGCCTTCCACCAGCTTATGGGGGTCGTGACGCATGATCTCCCGGTCCTTACAGGTTCCTGGCTCCCCCTCGTCAGCATTCACCACCAGGTACTTAGGCCTGAGGGACCACAAGTCTGTTGGTGTTTCACTTTTCACGAGCAATATCACATCTAAACCAACCTGAAACCCTTAAGGAAGATGAGGGGGGAAAAGTCAAGAGGAAAACTTGTTGAGGAAGAAAAGTAAGAGGAGAGATTCAGTGTGGGATCGCAGTGTAGAGCAGTAGGGGGTTAAGATGAGAACTGTTATCATCCAGAGAAAGCATGAATCAGAGGATGATGATGATGATGTCACTGACCGGCCATCGCTGGGTTTGTTCATGAAGCTCCACTTCATGCCGGTGGGGAAGCCAGCGCCTCCTCGACCACGCAGTCCAGACACCTTGATCTCATTGATGATCCAGTCGACTCCCTTCAACAGGATCTCCTTGGTTTTGTACCAGTCGCCCCGACTCAGAGCCCCCTTTAGCCTGGGACAGGACAGCAGGACAGGGGCACAGGGCTCAAAGTGGGGATCGATTTACGGATGCTCGTTTGAGAAGTTTAGAAATAAATCGTTGAATATGTGACATAAAAATCTGTTGGTGACTCTACCTCCAGTCGTGTCGCCCGTAGAGGTTGGTAAAGATTCTATCCTGATCACTCAGGGGTCCAAATGTGGTCTTTTTGGGCTTTTCCTAATAAAAACACAGAGATCAAGTTGAGTAAAGCGGTCAAAGTGATCTAAACCAGCTGAATCCCATCTCAAAAAGCAGTTGTTGGGTATGCATGTGTTGTCTTACCTGTGTGGCAGTGCTGTTGAATCGTGTGACAGCAGCTACCCCGGCGGGACTGACAGCGGCCGGTGATCTCACCGCACACACCAACGCCCGAGACAGGGACAGCATCTTGATTGACTGTTTGCAGAAAATCAATCACGTTAGAAAGGGTTTTTATATGTACAATATCCACAGCTGTATCGATGTTTTAAGGCGCAAAGTCGCTTGTCAAGTCTGGTGATGCCATGCCTATTCCCTCTTCCAAGAAAACCCCCAGACAAGGTAATGCATCGCTTCAAAATGTTATCAAGTCATTCAATTCTGACCAACAAACAAAGGTGTTTATGGGAATGTTCATAAACGTCATACAAACTCGAATTAGTGATATAATCTCTGCACTGGAAAAACCAAACAAACATCCAAGATCATCAAAACATTCCTGCTGGATTGACATCATCAGGCATCGCTTGAGGACGTTTGGGTAGATTACACACGTAGACTACACTCGTTCACAAGGTTAGTTAACTGAGACGACGAACATTATGCACCTGTTTTACTGCCTAACACACAAGAACAGTATGTTACAAACACGCAGTAAATAAGTTTTAACCAGATAACTGAGGACGGTGCGCGTGAGCAGCTTTGACCTCCATACTGACAGTCAGAAAGCTGCTAGCCTACTCGGCTAACTACAAGAACGACTGTTTTCGGTCAATTTATTTGGGGATTCCTAAAGTACAGAAGCACTATAACCATGACAATAATCTTGTTTCGTGAGGCTGTACATTTAACAAACGGAACACTAAAACAATAGACAGTATATTCAATAAAAAGGATAATATTTTTGTTAGGAAAACTGCCTCCCTACCTCAGCTGGTGTCGCGAGCTTATGAAATGTTCAACGGAAGTAGTTGCAACTTAACCCGGAAATACTCGCTGGGAGACTTGCCGCATGGATCTATAATATTAAATATGAATATATTATATGAATATATACTATAAATATGTATGAATATATGAATAATATGAATGATTCTAGATCCATGGTTGAGAGGCGCTGTTGGGAGCAGACCAGTGACCTGATGCTTCAGTATTGAGGAGAAACTTACTGTTGTTGCAGACATAATTATTTTAGGGTCAAATGGAGAAAGTGAAAAATTCAAATATTTGTTGCAATATATTTTGTTACAATTTATATTGTATTTCTCGTGTAATGTAATGGTAAAAAAAATAGAGCCATATGCGCTGTATTTATTAATGTATTTAACCGGTTGATAATGAGAAGGTAGTTAGAATAATAAAATAAGGAGTTAAAAATGTAATCCTACAACCCAGATAATCCATTGCTTAAAACCTCTGATTTCAACAGCTGAAATGTGGACATAAACAAACATTGTCAGGACTGATGTGTAACAGTGTCGCTGTTATCTTACTGAAGGCAAACTATGCAAGCATGACCAACATTCACCTACTGATTATAATACAGACAAAACGTTAGACATACATAAAGGGTTGCAACATAACTTTATTTTTTTCGTACAGTATTTCCACTGAACAACTTTAGATCTATTTCGTATACATATCTAATATTGTTAATGCTTTGTGTATGTTTGTTTTTTGTGTTTGTGTGTCACTGTTTCGGTTTCTCGTCGCTCATTCATACCGTCGGTCGTCAAGTCAAGTCACAGTTTAAGATGGGGGATTTGTAAGCAAACAAACGTAACAAGATTTGGAAATAAATACATTTCAAAGAGTGAAATGATATGACCAGAGTAGAGTACACATCAGGGCTGGTCTGCAAGGGAGTATGAAAATATTTTACAAACATGTAGCATTGTAAACAGTTGAACATGGACTGCTGTGCTTAAGACACGCACAGAACCACAGTTTGAGATTTCCTAGAGACAGAACCGTCTCAAAGAGACATTTGGAGGATTGAGGACGGAAGACAAGGTCAAATTTGAGCTGTGTTGCAAATCAATACCTGAATGACAACTTCTGAATGAATAATGGATTGGATTTTTTTCTGATCACACACCCAGAAGAGGGGGTATATATTGTATATTGCAAATGTTGGCCTGCGTCACCTCAGGCAGTAAGATCAGGAAAACAGGTTGCGTTATTTCCAAGTGACATCTTGTGGTCAAAGGAGGCATTACAGCACTTCTCAGAAGTCATTAGAACTAGTCAGGATTTAGAAGGGGGGGGGGGTGTTAATGTAAAACAACATACACAATGTTCCTCTGCAGTTCTTAAATCTCTTAAATTAGTACTTCGCATAACGATGAATCCCAGATTTAATCTGGTGTAAAAACGTCAAGTAGTTCCGTCTGGCTCACTCCCGGAGACAGAGAGAGGGGAGGAAAGCCTGAAGAGTAGCCTGAAGAGAGCACATCCCGGGGGATACTCAGTTTAGAGCACAGCCCCTGGAGAGGCTGGGCCTGGAGCACATCTACTGAAGATGCTGTTGGTTGCTCTGATCAGATTTAGATTAATAGTCCAATGCGGAATCGGACTATTAAAAAAATTAAAGATAAACAAATTTCACAGTTTACCCTGCAAGAAAACGATTTTGTGATTGGTTGTACTAAACGATGGCTTTTAAGAAGTTTTTGGCGGACCAAAAAAAAGAGAATAGAAATAATGATGATGATTGCCTGAGTTTGCCTATCACAGTACCATCATCTGCAGAAAGGGTCTGAGCTTTAAGATCAGGTGCAGAAACCAGAGAGGTATCAAGAACTTTCGTGAGGAACCCCACACCTGCAGGTTATTTACAAACAGAGACTGTCTCATTCTTATGTGCAAACATGGAAGTAAAGGTCTGGTCTGATATGACCAGAGATCTCAGTGATGTGGCTTCTATCGTCTCATCTTTGGACACAAATCACTCAAATCCTTGTGTGCATCTGGAGACAACCAACCTTACCTACAACCAATGATCGGAAGGCATTATTCAATACAGGAAGTCCCATTTGTAGTTTCTTTTCCTTTCTTATTATTATTTTTTTCTATTATTGTTTCTCTTTCCTTTAAGATTCGAACCCACTTTTGGGTGGACCAAGAAAAGGACGCCACTTCTTTTGAGAAACGATGGCAAATCATGTAACTTTAAAGAAAACAGAGCAGCAATGTTTTGCACAAAATGTGCACATTCAAGTACAAAAAAAAAGAAAAACTAGAATTCAATAAGTCAGACAGACATTTCAACCTTCCATCTTTGTTGGTCGGATTGGCACTTTAGTGAATATGAGTGCATTTGTACTATTTTTCATAAATATAAATATAGTTTGTATTTTTTTGTAGTTTGATCCACTTTTTTCTTGCCTGAGGGAGACAAGAAACCAAAAACTACTGATATAAATGATCCTCTACACATTAGAGTCAGTTTGGTTGCTCATTTACCATGATTTCTAGATTTTTTTAATCACCTTTTATATCTAGAAGTGCACTTGTTCTGTGGAGAATAATCTGCAGTTCTAAAGCTTGCAGCTGTACTCAATTTGAATATTTCCACTTGCTAAATGTGGATGTCGGTGAAACAAAGTTCTACTCCAACAAAGTCATTGTTAAATGGTAAACATCTCTGCGAAAATATTAAAACGTTCAGATTTGACTTGATATTTTAAGATCGAAGGTCAAGTGTCAACAAGACACACCTTTGAAACTAGCGATATCCACTCTACAAAAAAAAGAAGCAAAACATCATAACATGACGCTTGCTTTTAAAGTTAAAGCCACTGCAGACACACCAGACCGAGCCGTTCATCCACAGAACAAGTGCATCCCCATAGAGTCTCACCGGGACTAAATAACATCCATCTTAGCCTCACAAAGCGCCTGTCAGTCAAACGTCACACTACCAGAC
Organism: Protosalanx chinensis; assembly: GCA_030340685.1. NCBI lineage: Eukaryota > Metazoa > Chordata > Actinopteri > Osmeriformes > Salangidae > Protosalanx > Protosalanx chinensis. The sequence goes on along the minus strand of CM059334.1, from coordinate 9,434,834 downwards.
AGTTCTGAGCACTGGGCTCCATCCTCCATAGACACAGGCTGGAGATCAGCTAGACCGTCAGGCACCTGTAGGGCCGAGATGGGCTGAGAACAGGACTAACTGACCCCAGACCTGCGCTACAGGTATATTTATCCATCACCAGTCACGTGGCCAGGGGGAGAATAGGGCTTCCATAACCCTCTGGTACATTAAACGGATATATTAAACAAAGCAGAGGATCGTATTGAACTGCACACTCCTACATATCAAGCATTGGCTTATGAATGTGTAACAATAATCACAAACCCCACCCCAAATGATGTATGTTTCAAAGTGAGAAAAGAAAGCTTAAGCCATGCCTGTTACATGTACTTTATACAACGTAACAGTTATTTTTTTTTATGAAGGAAAACAAAAAGAAAATCCAACTAGTTTTAGGGGTTTGGAAGCCTTTTTCTCCAGATCCCCGGCCACTCGTTAGTATGCAGTGTGTATACAGTGTCTGCAGGTGTTGTATGCAAGTGTGCATGAAGTATGTGTGCAAATACGAACATCTCTGTTAACTAGAATTTCAGTCACGGTCCGGCTCGTTGCTGAACCGCTGGACGCATCCCTCGCCAAACTCCGGGCCGTCGTTTAAATCAACAAGAGGGGGGTGGGGGGGGGGGGGCTATATAGCGTGGTGACCTTTCCGAGTCGGGTCAAGAATACAAAACGTATAGACGCACATTTCTAGATCATTCCATCCTCACATGACACAGAATGTCAACAGTTGGCAAAGTTACAGCTGCGTCCCGTCACAATATAGGGGATGTTCTCATTTTCAACTTCCGTCCCTCCATTTCTCTCTCGTTTTTCTCTTTAACCTTCACCCCCGACCCCTGCCCCCCCCCCCCCCCCCCCCCATGCCAGCACCTGCCCTCCGACTCCCCCTCTTTACGCCACAGCTGGACGAGTTTGGCCAGGGATAGTCTCTTGAAAGGTGGTAGGGTAACACCATGCAAAGCCCTACCTACCACACACAGGGAGGAGGGGCAGCTACTACACAGGGTGGGGCAGCTACTACACAGGGTGGGGCAGCTACTACACAGGGTGGGGCAGCTACTACACAGGGTGGGGCAGGGGGCGGGGCTGACCGGCATCCACCCATGTACACCGGACTTCCATGGAAACAAGAACGCCCAAGGAAAAAAAAATATGTAACTTCCGGGCTGAACCGTTCACTTATAAATGAATCCGAATCACGACGTTGAGGGATTCGGATCAGGACATCAGGCTAGGATGGAGCTCCGTTTGGAACCAAAACAATACAGGATCCAAGGAGATGAAGGAACACTGCATTGCTCCTGTTGAGACGCGTTCGTGTATGAAACACGTGGTGTTCTGCAGTCAGCCCCTTCTCCTCCGCCCCCCCCCTGCCCCCCCCCCCCCCCCCCCCCCCCCCCCCCAAACTGAGTCATGTTAGATCACTTCATAGTTCAAATGTATCGTTGTTAAGAACACAGCACACAACAGACGTTATATAGTATCTCTAGCTCTACCGCCCCCTTAACCTAGGTATCGTCACGTTCATCTCTCTAAAGTTTCAATCCGCGCCCCCCCCCCAACCCCCCCCCCCCCCCATTTCCAATGTCCCCTCTCCCTGAAGTTCCTTCTGTGAACAAGCATGCACACACCCCCCCCCTTTCCTATAATAAAAAATGATCTGCCGTGAGCAACGAATCGAAAGAGGAAGTTGTTTGGATGGAAATCAGAGCTCCAGTTTTCCTCAGAAGAGAGGAGAGGGTCTGGAGTGTCTTAGAGTCTCCACGTCCGTGTGGACACCAGAGAAAACCCTGTACCTTTACCACCCCCCCCCCCCCCCCCCCCCTCCGGCCAGCTGTGTTCAGAGTGGAGAGAGAGGGGGGGGGGGGGGGAGTCAGGGAGTCCTACTGCAGCTGAACCTCAAGGTGGGTGGATGGGTAATAGAACCGAAATAAAATGACGGATTCCATTGGAGAAGGAGGTCAAGTAAGCTCGCCTCCTCAGTCCAACATGACAGTTGCTGTTTCACCTCAACTTCATGTCTGCGGGGGAAAATGGGAGGGGAAATATGGGAGGGGGGGGGGGGTCTACCATGTCTAAGAAAAAAAGAAGAAAACTAAAACAGGGCCTCAAATGATTGACTTGTGTCTGAGGGGAGGGGATTTGTGGAGACAGCTTTAATTAGGTTCACTGGGCGTGATGTCATCCTCTTATCTAGGCCAGGGCACCTACGACAGAGGCTGCCTCTGATTGGTCTGTTCAGCAAGGAGGAAGGCAGACTATTGGTAGAGCTGGAAGGGTTTAACAGGAACGGGAACCCTCCTTTTTCTTCCACAGCCAATGGGCTTTAGGGAGGGAAAAGGGGGCGTGGGCTAGTGGTAAAACGGGAAGGCTAAAGCGATATACCCTCATTTGCGCAGTGTAGGAGGGAGGATAGGAGCTGGGAGGTGCAGAGGGGGAGAGAGGGGGGTGAGTTATAGCTGGAAGCCCTCCATGGGGGCCTCCTGCTGGGGGAAGAGGAACTGCTGGTTGACCTGGTCCACCTGGGGGGCCAGGCCGGTGTCCTCCTCCTCCACCCCAAAGTAATGCTCAATCAGGTCGAAGGCCTTCTGGTAGATTTCCTGGTTGTCGTGGCTCTGGAGGAACTCGATCTTGTCCAGACCTAGGTAGGAGCAGGGTCAGAGGTCAGTCACAGAAACACGCTGTGTGTGTCTCTGTGTGTGTGTGTCTGTGTGTGTGTGTGTTTCTCACCGTAAGCCTCCTCTATGAGGCTGCAGTAGGGGTTGACCCCCTGGCCCCCCTGCCGAGCCTCCTGCTCCCCCAGCCTCAGGATGTTCTCCAGCCCACTCAGAGCCACCTGCACGATCCTGGAGTCCATGACTGTCAGCAGGTCACACAGAGGCTTGATGCAGCCCAGGTTCACCAGGTACCTGACCAGCACACACACACACACACACATTAGAGCTGGGAGCAGAGAGCGTGTGTTTGGAGGGTCTAGACATGAGTTATGCTGGGCTGAGGGGGGTCAGGTTACATTCCAATGTAATTCAAACTGTGGCCCAAAAGGCATTCACACACACACACACACACACACACTTCAGCCAGACATTCAGCCTGCCTGACCACAGGGGAACTTGAGGACACAGTGTGGAGCTCCTCAGACATGCTGGGCGGGTGGAGAGAGGAGGAGAAAAGGAGAAGGAGGAGGAGAAAGGAGAAGGAAAGAAAGGAGGAGAAGAGGAGGAGAGAGGAGAAGGACAGAAAGGAGTAGAAGAGAAGGAGGAGGAGAATAGAGGAGGAACGAGGAGGAAAAGGAGAGCAAAGAGAGGAGGAGAGAAGAGAGGAAGGGGAGAGAGGAGTAGTGGTCGTGTACTTGATCTGCTGAGGGGTGCCTCCAGACGTGGCGTTGGTGATGGCCCACGCCGCCTCCTTCCTGGTCCTAAACTCCGCCTTCTGCAGGATGTCGATCAGCACTGGGAAGATGTTGCCATCGATCACCGTCTGCAAGGGGGGGGGGGGGGGGGGTACAGGGTAAGGGTGCGGTGTGTGTGTGTGGCCTGGTGCTGGGTGTGTGTGTGTGTGTGGCCTGGTGCTGGGTGTGTGTGTGTGTGTGGCCTGGTGCTGGGTGTGTGTGTGTGTGGCCTGGTGCTGGGTGTGTGTGTGTGTGTGGCCTGGTGCTGGGTGTGTGTGTGTGGCCTGGTGCTGGGTGTGTGTGTGTGTGTGGCCTGGTGCTGGGTGTGTGTGTGTGTGTGTGGCCTGGTGCTGGGTGTGTGTGTGTGTGTGGCATGGTGCTGGGTGTGTGTGTGTGGCCTGGTGCTGGGTGTGTGTGTGTGGCCTGGTGCTGGGTGTGTGTGTGTGGCCTGGTGCTGGGTGTGTGTGTGTGTGGCCTGGTGCTGGGTGTGTGTGTGTGTGTGGCCTGGTGCTGGGTGTGTGTGTGTGTGTGTGGCCTGGTGCTGGGTGTGTGTGTGTGTGTGTGTGGCATGGTGCTGGGTGTGTGTGTGTGGCCTGGTGCTGGGTGTGTGTGTGTGTGGCCTGGTGCTGGGTGTGTGTGTGTGGCCTGGTGCTGGGTGTGTGTGTGTGTGTGTGAGTGTGTGTGTGTGCGTCCCTGCCTGGATCTGGGCTCTGTTCCCAGCAGTGATGTTAGAGATGGTCCAGCAGGCTTCTTTGCGGATGGACTCTTTAGCAGAGCTGAGGAGGTGCAGAACACAGGGGAGCGCCGAGCAGTTCAGCACCACCTGTACACAGGACACAGTTACACACCGCCCCTGTGTGTGTGTGTGTGTGTGCGCGAGCGGCAGATTTCAGTCCATCAGGCTCTTATCTTAAACACTGGGATAGCTTCAGCTCAGTGGCAGAGCATTCAAATGCTAATCTTAAGGTTGCAGGTTCAAATCCCCCCCCCCCCTCCCTGTTCCCATGAAGCCTCTGCTAAAGGGTCTTCTGGGTTCTAACGCGGAGGGGATCCAGTCCAGCCGGCTGCTGTCTCCCCCAGCAGACAGCTCACCTGCGTCTGGATGTCATCCCCAGTGACGATGTTCCCCACAGCTCTCAGGGCGGGCGAGGCCACCTTGTAGTCAGTGTGCCTGGAGGAGAGAGGGAAGAAGGGGGCGGGGCATGAGACAGACAGCCAGAGATGGAGCCAGGCACAGAGAGGTACAGATAAACAAGCAGAGCAAGCCACAGAGAAGAGGGATTATCTAGAACAGCCTCAACTTTACACCCACACCCACACCCACCCACCCACACACGCCTACACCCAAACACCCACACTCACACCCCCACACACACTCCTTACATGAGCAGTTCGACGAGGCGGCGGCAGACCCCAGAGTCGATGACGGCCTGGATCTTGTCGTTGGGGCCGTCAGAGAGGTAGGACAGAGCCCAGCAGGCATCTGCCAGCAGGTCAGGGTCACTGCTGAACAGCAGCCTGGACAACACTGGCAGGCAGGGGGACACCTGACACACAGCAACACACACACACAGACACACAGGAACACACGCTGGGTTAATGTGTGTGTGCTGGGTTAATGTGTGTGTGCTGGGTTAATGTGTGTGTGGGGTCTACCTTCTCGAAGACAGGCGGGGGGTTCTTGCCCCTACAGAGGTTGGACAGCGCCCACACAGCGTTCCTGGTCATGGTCAGCCTGGTGGACTTGGTCAGGAGGCTGTGAGGTGAAAAGCAGGGTTAGCTGGGGGGACATGTCTGGGACATGCCTCAGCCTGCAGAGCCAGGGGACATACCTCAGCAGAGGGGGGAGGATGTTGCAGTTCAGGACGTAGTCTCTGCACACGGCACTGTCCCCTGCAATGTTACCCAGGGCCCACACAGCCTAGGAGAGGGAGGGAGGAGAGGCAGAGCGGGGGAGAGATGAGAGGCAGAGGGGGGGGGAGGGAGGTAGAGAGGGAGAGATGAGAAACAGAGAGGGGGGGAGGGAGGTAGGGGGAGGGAGAGAGAAAGGGAGAGGGAGGGAGAAAACAGAGAGAGAGAGAGAGAGAGCGGAAACAAAAACAAAGTGAGAAACATAACAGCAGGATAAGGAAGTGAAACCGAAAGCCTGAACAGAAGCTGGCCGCCCCAGGGGGGCGGTGGGGCGGGGGGGAGGGAGGGAGAGGCCCACCTGTTCCTGGACATCCTCCAGGTCAGAGTTGAGGAGGTCTATGAAGATGGGCACAGCCCCGGCCTCGATCACCACCTTGGTCTGCATGGAAGTGCCTGATGCTATGTTGGTGAGAGCCCAAGCTGCCTCGAACTGGAGAGGAGGAGAGGCGGAGGAGGGTGGGACAGATGGAGAAAGAGAGAGAGAGAGAGAGAGAGAGGTGGAGAACATGAGAACGTAGCCCCAGCTCTTCAGAGCACATCTCTGGTCACCTGATGTCGTCTCCAGGGCTGCTCACCTGTAAGGTGCTGTTCACGCTCGTCTTGAGGAACTCCACAAATCTCTCCACCACTCCGGGCGTGTTTATGACTTCGTCGATGGGGGGGTTGGGCTCTGGTTGGAAACGCACACACACACCTCTGAATTGTTACTGACATGCCCCACCACTTCAGTGTTAAACCCATCCCATGTGGAGCAGCGCTGGAGGTGATCACCTTTGGACAGTAGCTTCCTGAACTTCTGTGTCGTGGCCAGCTGCAGCTCGGGGTCCTCTGAAAACAGCATCTCCACCATGTCTCGTGTGATCACTCCTTCCTGGAAAGACGCAGGCATTAACACCTGCTGTCTGCCCCGTACACACCTCTCTGGCTGGGTACAGGACCTGACAGTGTGGGGGTGTGTGGGTGTCTCACCGTGGTGGGGGAGGTTAGGTATGAGTGGGCCAGCTGAGTCTCAGACGAGGCTGCTTCATCGTCAAGGACGTCCACATTTCTCCTTTTGAAGAGCTGAGAGAGAGAGAGAGAGACAGAGAGCGAGAGAGAGAGACAGAGGGATATATAGAGTGAGGGAGGACGAGGGAGATTGGTTGTTTATTTGTTTACCTTGTTGTTTGTTTGTTTACCTGGTTGTTTGTTTACCCGGTTGTTCGTTTTTTTACTTGGTTGTTTGCTCGTTTACCTGGTTGCGTGTGTTTGTTTACCTGCTCCTCTCGTTTCTGTTTCCTGAGCTGCAGTCCCTCCTCCTCCCTCCTGCGCCTCATCTCCTCCAGGTTCAGAGCTTTGTTCTTGTAGCGGTTCATCCTGCAGTTATCCTTCGCAGGACTGGTAGACGGCTCTGACGTGACAAACAATGAGGGCGGGGTTAGGACAACGGGGGCGGGGTTAGGACAACGTGGGTGGGGTTAGGAAACGTTTCAGGAAACAGGCGACAGTCGCAGACGACAATAACGGGATCCACCATCGTGTGGCATGATGTGTGTGTGTGTGTGTAAGACAGAGTTCCTCCTTAGCTCTCAGACACTAATTATAGGATATGATGATGAAACCATCTCATAACAAGCTGGAAGTCAGGGAGCAGGACTGAGGAGTTAAAAATACAACCTAGCACTATGTAGCCTTCTGACAACATACTGCCAGCAAGCGCACAAAGGACGCACACAAACACACACTTTCCAGAACCAAAGTTAGGACAGCACACACACACATACACACAGACACACACAGGACAGGAAACTATTCATCTGGAGTCAGCTAGCAGGCACATTTCATCAGTTTAATCGCAGAGTTAGCACGATCGGGCACCCACACACACAAAAAGTGCAGATCCTCAGCATTTGTGCAGTCATGCCACCCCCAGGACAGGGAACTGCATTCCCTGAATCACCCAGGACCAGGTGGGACGGATGGGGAGAGGAGAGGGGGGGCAGGTCAGACGGAGGGAGGGAGGGACCAGGTTGGAGGGAGGGAATAATGACAGAGTCCAGATGGTAAAGCTACAGGCACATGAGGCAAACTTCTGGTGGCTTCTGGATGGTCAGTTTTGAACTTTCAGTGAACTGTTCTACAGAGTGCTGAACAGTGAGAGCTGTTTAGCCCAAACAGACCCGCGCTGCAGAAAAGAGAGGGACGTGATCAAACAGATCATCTAGAATGACAACGCTGATGCTGATGTGAGCTGTTGCAATGACTTCTGGTGTACACAACACACACAACTCTGTTTCCCTGTCATGATCGTGGAGAGGGATAGATTTGGCTAAATGAAAAATCAATAAGATATTCTTGACGCAGGATGTTCAAATATAGGAGGAAAAAGGATTCACAGGGACCAGAACACCAAGAATAAACCAGAGACGACACTGGCTCAGGGATCAAGCTGGTGTGAAACCCTGTCCACTGTAGGGCAGCTAGTACAGGGACATTCCCCCCTGAGGCAAGTAGGGTGAAGTGCCTTGCCCAAGGACACAACGTCCTGTTGGCACAGCTTGAATTGGAACTCGCAACCGTCTGATAACCAGCCCGATTCCCTCACTGCTCAGCCACTTGATTCCTCCCTCTTTGCCATACCCTCCTCTCTTACTCTCTCTCGGCTTCACTCTCAATACTATATTTAAGATATATAAATACGTGGGCGAAGGGGGCAGAATTTGGTTAGAAAACCCCTGACCCCGGGAGAGTGACCCCAGGAGCCTGACCAGAGGAGCCTGACCCCAGGAGCTTGACCCCAGGAGCCTGACCCCAGAAGCGTGACCCCAGGTGCCTGACCCCAGGAGAGTGACCCCAGGAGCCAGACCCCAAGAGCCTGACCCCAGGAGCCAGACCCCAAGAGCCTGACCCCAGGAGCCTGACCCCAGGAGAGTGACCCCAGGAGCGTGACCCCAGGAGCTTGACCCCAGGAGCCTGACCCCAGGAGCCTGACCCCAGGAGTGACCCCAGGAGAGTGACCCCAGGAGAGTGACCCCAGGAGCGTGACCCCAGGAGCCTGACCCCAGGAGAGTGACCCCAGGAGCCTGACCCCAGGAGTGACCCCAGGAGCCTGACCCCAGGAGCCTGACCCCAGGAGAGTGACCCCAGGAGAGTGACCCCAGGAGCCTGACTCCAGGAGCCTGACCCCAGGAGCGTGACCCCAGGAGCCTGACCCCAGGAGCGTGACCCCAGGAGAGTGACCCCAGGAGCCTGACCCCAGGAGTGACCCCAGGAGAGTGACCCCAGGAGCCTGACCCCAGGAGAGTGACCCCAGGAGCGTGACCCCAGGAGAGTGACCCCAGGAGAGTGACCCCAGGAGAGTGACCCACACCAACACACCTCAAAACTCTGACATCTGTCAAGCAACCCCAGGAGCGTGACCCCAGGAGAGTGACCCCAGGAGAGTGACCCCAGGAGAGTGACCCACACCAACACACCTCAAAACTCTGACATCTGTCAAGCAAACCAGACTCTTCTGTCAAACCTGCTCTACAGACAGACGAGTCTACGTTACTTGGCCATGTCGATTCTCTGTCCTTGTTTTCCCCAAATGTTTTCCAGACTGACAACCATGTTGTTGTTACTTCAGGTTATAACAGTCAGTTTTATAACAGTCAGTTTTATAACAGTCCGTTTATAACAGTTTGTAGTTTGTTTTATAACAGTTTGTTTTTCTAACCGTCACCCTGGCTCTCGAGCTAGCAGCAGAATCACATGTCGACAGACTGCCAAGGGTGCAGCTAGCGACACAGCCTAAAGCTGGCTAACACAGTTCAAACCAAGCAGAACACTTTCCCACACATCAAACCATATTCTATCGATAATATTCAGTATTTCTGTTGGGGTTAGTGAGTGAGAAGAGGCTTGGACAGACATGACACCATGGACAACGCTAGCTAGTTAGCCTAGCAGAGACGAACACTGTGTTCAAACCGCCGTGTGGACATGAGGGGATATAACTCACCCATTTTAGACACGACTGAGGGATAGTTTCGGCGAAAACCTGTTGAGAAATCAATAAATTGTGATCCTCTAACTCGCTTAGCTTTCCCAAATGTGATCCACACAAACAATATGTCGGAGGAATATCGAGGTTGCCAAGTCTGCTTTGTAGTATCCCCCTATCAGGGCTGCCAACCTGGCAACCTTTCCTTACGTCCGCCTGTATGTTGTTCACAGCTGCGCGTTTGTATCTGATTTAAAAAAGCGAACAATGTATGTCAGCGTGTATGTACAATGTATGGGCTCAAGAGTAGAGTAAAATAAATCATAGAAAAACATTTTGTGTTGAGACTGTTGAACCATAACCAGACCCAGTGCTTTTCCCCAAATGCAATGGACAGGGGGCCGCATGCACAGGCAGTTTGTGGCCAGCAGGTGGCAGTAAATGACTGTTGTGGACGCACTAGCTGACATTGCTTGGCCCTCAGGGGCAGTGAATGAGCATTGGTGTAGGAACCCGAGGGGACGTGTCCCCCCCAAAATGAGCCTATACCACTGGGTGAAAAAGGGTGTACATGTGTAACTTGTGTGTTATTTTCTTTGACATCCGGTCACCATTCCCGTAGGAACTAGTGAATGCCCCCCCCCCACACCCACACACACACAAAAAAATTGCCTATACCGCAGGGGTAAGAAAAGTGTACATTTGGACCGTTTAAATTGAAGTGTGAAGAGAAGATATTGTCCAGCCAATCTGTCCCCAGTCAGTCCTACGCCCATGTGAATGAGATCCACGCCACACAACACCACCTATAGGGGGCAGTGTTCTCTAACGTTGCAGGTCCTGAGGAAGGTTTTGTTGACGGGGTTCTGAAGGTCAGCCCTGATCGGACCATTTTCCCGTGAAGCGAACCTGTTGCTTTCTTGATAGCCACTACATAGTATCACAGGAGGGGGTTATTCTGCTGAGACAATCATTTCCACTGTCAAAATACTGGTGCTCTTAGAATTAGAGTTTAGAGTGAACAAGAGAATAAATTATTATTTTGGCTAACCAACTGCAAATAATGAATTGGTGCCAAACCTAATCAACCTAAACCCAAATTTTTTATGGTTAGGGTTGGGTTACAGCTCTCTCTACCTCATGCTTACCACAGGGGTAGGGTGAGGTCAAAGGTGAGATCAGGCACGGCCACAACAAGCTATTACCCAAAGCCCAAGTGAATCATCACTGAGGATTAACTGCAAAGGCCTTATTTAGTCATCTTATAACCACATTTGATAGCGTAGCTAATACAGTTTGCCTCGATCAATTTCACCGACAGTGTATAACTAGCCCAGTTACTTTGGGTGGATAACAAAATAAAATTCTGTCAATTATCCATCTTGCAAAATACATTTTATTGCTTTGTCGTAAATGTATGGTTGGTCTTGGTTGACTAGTGTCAACGACACGTTAGATTCAGCTTCTTTAGCTAGCCCACACTGAGAGAGCGAAGCGCGCTGTAATGTGATTTTTGAACCAGATGGTACTCTGACAGGAAGGTGAACAGTCGGAGGTGATCAGGAAGGATAAGACGGGTGTGAACATACGTGACGTTAAGACTGTTGTCAGCTGTCTCTCCCAAAACTGCTCACGCATGTTGTGTGATGAATATAAAGGTTGACACTTCTGGTATGATTTAATTCCATACATTTGAAATTCAGAGTGTGTGATTTCCAAATAGTTTTGCTATTCATCTGACAGATCATTAGCACCTGGCAATGATTACACCCTCAACCATGATTTACAGCTGTATCTCTTGGTAAAGTCGGCTCAATCACACATATGATGTCAGTTATAAGATAACCACACCAGGAAGGTGTATTATTAAATACAGGAAGAGGAAGGTAAATTATTAGCAGCCTGCAAACACTCTAAAACAGTGTATAGGTTGTGTGTGTGTGTGGTGTGTGTGTGTGTATGGTGGGTTGGGATAAGGAGCACTGTTGAAAGCATTCTGTATAATCCTCTTCCTAATTCTATTACACCCAGTATGATAATAGTTTGCTGAAATGCGAGAATAGAGGCTGGCAGTGGTGTGGGAATGGTGAGGGGGACAGGATCCTTAAGTGACTACTGCTGTGTGCTTTGTGTGTGTATATTAAAGGGAAAGAGATAAGCCTACAGGGAGAGACCTGTGTGTGTGTGTGTGTGTGTGTGAGAGAGAGAGAGAAGTCTGAAGAGGGAACAAGCACTATGTCATTATAGAAAAGCAATGTATGAAAAACCCAAACACTTCATCACACGCTTGAAGGTCTGCACATCCCTCTTCCTCTCGCTCTCTCCATCCCTCCCTCTTGTGTCCTCTCTTTCGCTCCCGTCCCTCCCTCCATCCCTCTCTCTCCCTCACACTCTCATCCCCCTCTCATCCTCCCTCTTGTGTCCTCTCTTTCGCCCCCTCCCTCCCTCCCTCCATCCCTCTCTCTCCCTCACACTCTCTCCCTCTCAGCCTCCCCTTCCCTACTTCCTCTCTCAGGCCCTTACAAGGTGGTGGGGATAGATAAGTGATGCCTGAGTAAGTGATTTTTGACATTCTTACAGATCGTTCAATCATTGCACTGCATTTCAAAAGAAATAACAAATGGATATGTAGCCCTATGGAGATCTACGAGTCTCACCACACCAGATGAAGGGCTTTTGAAGAGGACGCACCCCTCTGGACAGGAATGCACTGACCGCAGATGTATTTATATATATTTTTGGCAGGGTAACAAAATACGTTTAGAATCACAAGATTTGAAATTCATAATCTCCCACGTTGTCCATTATGATCCAAAGACCGTGCTGATATAATGCTACAGTCTGACTCTCCCAAATATTTTAAAAGGCCTTTAAAGGCCTTTTGCTACTGTAAGGCAATCACTGCATAATGAAACAGGATGTTCTAGGGAGACTGGACTGGCATTAGGAAGCACTTAGGGACTGTAGTCAAGTAGATGAAGCAGCTAGATCAATATGGCACAATTATTGTACACGGACAGTAATTGATGAACACGTAGCGTTAGCTCTCGTTCCCCCGCCCGAGCCAATCCCAGTCAGATTAAACCAATCCAACACAATCTTATTAAGTGACTGGGTTTCATTTACCTTTCAATACCACCGGCATGAGCATGTTTTTTCATTATCAATCCATCTTCTGCATCTCAACGCTTGGATTTCAAGTCTTGAACTTCGACTTTTGCTGTATTTCTTTTTGACAGTTTTTTGTTGTTGTAATGTTTTCTTTTACATTTATGTTCCGATGTTTTCTTTATGGTTTTTTGCAAGCATTTTGAATGCAAATCCATTAGCCTTGTCTTGGTTACGCACGTTCTTAGGACCAAAGCTGAACAATACTCCAGGCGACTAACTGCAAGCGCTTCCTAACCGCACGTCGTATGATATTCAAGCATCACATTTCCTATATGAAACAAGCTGCGGATTAATTTAGGCTTTGCCTCGGCCTGTAATCGTTAATGTTTCAGTTCCTTTCAGCTAAATTTGATTCACCACAGGGACCTGGGATATCACAAGCACTCAATGGCCGTAATGGGATCCTGGTCTCCGGAGGTTCATCAGCACTCCAGCCTGCTTGAAGCTTTCGTTTGAGTTTAAAAACACGTCTGAGAATCCTTCTACTTCATAGAAAAACTCTGGGAAGAGATTGGCAGTAAAGAGGGAGTGTGTAGTGTGTTAGTGTAGTGTGTAGTGTGTTAGGTGGTGTATACACACACGCAATTAGTTAGTGTACACACACACACACACACATTAGGCAGTGTATACACACACACACACATTAGGTAGTGTATACACACACACACATTAGGCAGTGTATACACACACATACACACACATAAGGCAGTGTATACACACACACACACATTAGGGTAGTGTATACACACACACACACATTAGGCAGTGTATACACACACACATTAGGCAGTGTATACACACACACACACACACACATTAGGGTAGTGTATACACACACACACACACATTAGGCAGTGTATACACACACACATTAGGCAGTGTATACACACACACACACACACATTAGGTAATGTATACACACACACACACACATTAGGCAGTGTATACACACACACACACACACATTAGGCAGTGTATACACACAAGCACACATTACTAACTCACTGCAGGGCATTAACCTCCTCACTGTGGTGGTCATAAATCCTCATAGTGATTGGACAGAGGAAGTAATGAGGATCCTTAGATCAGCACACACACACACACAAACACCACACACACACACACACACATGCATGCGCACAGACCACAAACACGCAGACACACAAACAAACACACACCCACCTGTACACACAAAACACACACGCACGCGCACACCACAAACACACACACCGCGCACAGACAAACACAGAAACACACACCCACCTGCACACCACAAACACGCACGTGCACACACAAACACACACACACAAACACACACACACAAACACACAAACACACACGCGCACAGACAAACACAGAAACACACACATAAACACTGGCACTCGCACACAAACTGTAAATAAGATCCCAACTGACCCCTGAGGCTGGGAGCTCATTTTGGTCCATCACACTTCTCCTTCCCCCTCATAAATCCATACTCCTTGATGATGGTTCCCACCTAGTGTCTGGAACAGTCTGTATAAAGTGTTCCCCCCTAACTTGGGTCTGTCCTACCACCATATGTGTTCTGTTGGTCAAAATAACTCCCCCCCCCTTCTCTCTCTCCTTTTTCAGATGGATGAGTGGTTAGAGTGTCAAGCTAGTGATCAAAAGGTTGTGACTTCAATACCCGGCTGAGCCAACATGATGTAGTGTCCTTAAGCAAGGCACTGTACCTTGTCCCTGCACTTGCTGTAAATTGCTCTGGATAACGTCTGCTAAATGTGCGTATGTGTTTTAGGTCATGGCCCCTTTCTGGCCAACATTTACTGTTCTGGAGTCTGATGTTTCGTCTTTGTCGCCATTTTAATTGCACAGGGGAAGAGTGTTGGGACAGGGCGCTCCTGAGGACCACCAAGCATCTGTCAGAAGAAGATCAACACACACACGCACACACACTCACACACCACTCACACACACTCACGACACACTCACACACTTACACACACACACACACACATACACACTCACTCACTCACATCAATCACACACACACCCCACCCCCCCCCCCCCACACACCCACACACACACCACACACCACACACGCACGCGCACACACGCACACACCACACTCACACACACACATAAACACACTCACCCACTCACCCACCCACCCACTCACTCACTCGTTAACTCACACACACACACACTCACTCAAGTCTCACACACACACATGCGCGAGGCAGGAGCTAAATCAGTGAAATATGAGAAGGGCCGGGGAGCAATTAGATTCAGCTGGCGACTTTAACTGTGGGGCTTGTCCTCCTCTGCGGGTTAGTCTTCATTGAAATTAAACTCCAAATCAAACACACAGCAGGAAGTGAGGTTGTTAAGCGGCAGCCAATCACCGCCGAGCCGCAGAAACAAGGTCAGGCACTTCTGTGTTTATGGTTCAGATCAGCCACAAGGTTCTGCTGCCCCCTGAGTCCTCAGATCCCAGGGTTCTGGTCATGAGGGCCGGACTGGACCGCCCCTACCGCTCCCGGTCACCAGCAACAGACCAGGGATGCATTGCGGTTGTCACCGTTTTAAGTGCAGTACGTGACACTAACGCACACAACACAGTTCCCCCCCCCCCACCCCCCCCAGCTGAAGGTGGGAGATATGATGAACTCCATTGCTGTTACACCAGGGGGTGTGGAATGTGAAGGGTTCCCTTAAGGGACTTCAAAGTCTGTGTTTATCCCAGAACGCTGAAGTGCCCCAGTTCCAGCGCTGCTGCAGGGCTTGTGTCTCTGCATGCAGAAACACGCTGACTGTTATAAACCAGGGAAAGGAGGAATAAGACTGCCACTTCCTTCTCCTCTCAGTCTGAGGAGGAGTACACTCCCTGGGGCTTAGTCCCTGGGTGATTGATCTGGAGCTGCCGGTGTGGGGGTGTGTGTGGGGGTGTGTGTGGCGTGTGTGGATGCGTGTGTGTGTGTGGGTGTGTGTGTCCTGTGTGGGTGTGTGTGTGGGTGTGGGTGGGTGTGTGTGTGTGGATGTGTGTGTCTGTGTGGGTGGTGTGTGTGTGGTGTGTGTGTCTGTGTGGGTGTGTGTGTGTGTGTGGATGTGTGTGTCCTGTGGGTGTGTGTGGGTGTGTGGGTGGGTGTGTGTGTGTGTGGATGTGTGTGTGGGTGTGTGTGTGTGTCGTTGTCCACACCTGTTGTGATGGTAACAGTAGTGTGAGGCCCAGACACAGGCTGGGTCTCGCCTGGATAACCCCCCCGCCCCCCCAGAAAGATGTCACACTGCAGGTGGGGGTGTGCTATTGAACCACTGACTAACACCCTTTTTCTCTTCCTCCGTTTGTGATCCCTCCATCTGTATCTCTGTCTTCCACTTAGTCTCCAACATCTCTCAGTTTTTCCTCTCACACAAACACACCCACATGCAAACACATACACTCTCTCTCTGTGTCTCTCTCTCTTTCGCACTCACACTCACTCACACACACACACTCACACACACACACTCACACACACACACACATACCCCCACACGTACACACATCCACACACACACACACACACGCACTCACACACACATACCCCCCCCCCCCCACACACACACACACACTAGCTAGCTAGCAGCGGCACTGACTCAGAGACTTTACAATGGAGAGAAGACACTGGTGAAAGTAGCCCCCAGACACCATATAAATATAGCCTCAGCCTGGGCAATGTCATCTGCAGCCTCACGGCATTTTCAAAGAAATAAATGACCATGTCTTGATGCGATGGGAGGAGGAAGGCATGGAACGGAGTCTGAAAAAGGTCTGTTACGCTGCGTTGGTGATGCTCGTGGAATCACATTCTGCTTTCTGAGAAGACCCTCCTCCCCCCCCCCCCCCCCCACACACACACCACGCAGGCCAGATGAAGAGGAAGGGGGGGTTAAAGGAGTAATGAAGGAGAACGCTCACAATATCTAATCTGAAAAACAAGTCCCAGTTGACTTGTGCAGCAGCAGGCTCATCGGCTTATGATCGATCAGGCAGGATTGGACTGAATCTGGTAAACGAGTATGCCACCCTCTCTCCTCCCCCCTCCATCCCTCTCGTCCTCCTCCCTCTCCTCCTCCCTCTCCTCCTCCCTCCCTCTCCTCCCTCCATCCCCCCCTCCTCCCTTTGACCCTCTCTCCTCCTCTCTCTCACTCTCCTCCCTCCCTCCATCCCTCTCCTCGTCCCTTCGTCCCTCTCTCCCCCCCCCCTCCCCCCACCCCCTCCCCCACCCTCTCACCCTCTGTGATCTTGGTGACATTTCCAAAGTCACGCCTGTTCACGCAACACTGCCAAAGGTTGGGAGTCCCACAAACAGTCCAGACCCAAAGGTCCCATTTTAGTGTGTGTGTGTGTGAGATATTGTATGAGTGTGTGCGCGTATGTGTGTGTGCATGCAGGAGTCCTCATTAAGGCTCAACCTTTAATGGAGAGTTACTCAACAGCTCTGCAAAGAGGACCTGTGCATTTGTGTGTGACAGAAAGAGAGAGAAGACAAAAGAGATAGAGTGAAAGAAATAAAGAGAGAGAGATAGAGTTAAAGAGAGGAGAGAAAGAGTTAAAGAGAGAGAAAGAGAGATAGAGAGAGATAGAGAGTGATAGAGAGTGATAAAGAGAGATAGAGATAGAGAGAGATAGAGAGTGATAGAGAGTGATAAAGAGAGAGAGAGAGAGAGATAGAGAAATAGAGAGTGCTAGAGAGTGATAAAGCGAGAGAGAGATAGAGAGTGATAGAGTGTGATAAAGAGAGAGAGAGAGAGAGATAGATAGAGAGAGATAGAGAGTGATAAAGAGAGAGGACGAGGGTAACAACAGGGTAATTACAGACAGACTCAGCCCCTGGATCAATTTTGATTGAATATTCCCCTCTGGAGGGCTGTGCTCTCTCCTCCATGACTATGTGACCCTCCTGTACCACACCCCGCCCCCCCCTCCCCCCCTGTCCCCGAGAGTCCTTCACCAGCCGGAGGTGACGAGCAGAGGCCCCCCCCCCCCCCCCCCCCCCCCAAAGTGAACATATACGATTCTAGGACAAGCTTCTCAGTCAGGGTGCTCGGCCTCGTTCTGTCTGAGCTGGATTAAGTGGAGAGTGTGTGTGTGTGAGTGTGTGTGAATGTGTGAGTGTGTGTGTGTGTGTGTGTGTGTGAGTGTGTGTGTGAGTGTGTGTGTGTGAGTGTGCGTGAGTGTGTGAGCGTGGCCTGTATTTCCCTGTGCGTGTGCACTAAGTACACGGTCACATCCTGGGGGGGGGGGGGGGGGGGGGGGGGGGGGGGGACCTGTAGGGGGCTTCAGCTGTCTGAAAGGGCTGGCTGAGGAGAGGGGCTGTGGTGGGGGGGCCTCTGGTCTGTCTGGCCAGGCTGAGGAGAGGGGCTGTGGTGGGGGGGGCCTCTGGTCTGTCTGGCCAGGCTGAGGAGAGGGACTGTGGTGGGGGGGGCTTCTGGTCTGAGGAGTGGGGCTGTGGTGGGGGGGCCTCTGGTCTGTCTGGCCAGGCTGAGGAGAGGGGCTGTGGTGGGGGGGGCCCTCTGGTCTGTCTGGCCAGGCCTGAGGAGAGGGACTGTGGTGGGGGGGCCTCTGGTCTGAGGAGTGGGGCTGTGGTGGGGGGGCCTCTGGTCTGTCTGGGGCTGTGGTGGGGGGGGGGGCCTCTGGTCTGTCTGGGGCTGTGGTGGGGGGGGTCTCTGGTCTGTCTGGGGCTGTGGTGGGGGGGCATCTGGTCTGAGTGGGGCTGTGGTGGAGGGGCATCTGGTCTGTCTGGGGCTGTGGGGACACAGGGAGCCTGGGCTGGGCTGCTCAGATGGCCTTTAGACGGTATTGAGCTTTGGGGTGTGTCTGTTTGTATTTGCATTTGTGTGTCTGTGCGCATCTTCTGTGTGTGCTGTGTGTGTGTGTGTGTGTATTTTACACACTCCCTCCTCCTCTCTCCTCCTGCTCCTGCTCATCCTTCTCCTCCTTCCCTCCCTCCTCCTCTCTCCTCCTGCTCCTGCTCATCCTTCTCCTCCCTCCTCCTTCTCCTCCTTCATCCTCCTCTTCTACCTTCCCTCCTCCTCTCCTCTCTCCTCTCTCCTCTCTTCTCCTCCTCTCTTCTCCTCCTCTCTTCTCCTCTACCCTTATCCTCCTCCTTCTCCTCCTCTTCTCCTCTTCTACCTTCCCTCCTCCTCTCTTCTCCTCCTCTCTTCTCCTCTACCCTTATACTCCTCCTTCTCCTCCTCTTCTCCTCTTCTACCTTACCTCCTCCTCTCTCCCCCTCCTCAGCACTGGTGTGTCTGGAAGACAGATCCTGTATTCAACACAGGTGTAGCTGGTCCTTTTCCACACGACCAGTCAAACTCTGAGCTCATTTCTGTTTCCATCCAGTCCAGCATTGGTGTTGCATGATAAGCCAACGACCAAACGCACAGTCTACCTGGAAACAAATAAAAACAGGATCGACCACACGTAATTTAGCGTGTGTGCGCTACTGTCTGCTGCACATAGTGAAGACATTCACGCGGGGCGTCGACCATGCAATAAGAACCACGATTAGGATTAATTTACATCATCGTTAAGCAAGCTTCAATGATTTTGTCATGTTGTGGAACACTGGACCGAGGAATGGATGCTGCGGGTAAAGTGTGCTACACTGGGTCTGATATTCACAGTGTGCAGAGAAGAGTGTGTGTGTGTGTGTGTGTGTCTGTGTGTGTGTCTGTGTGTGTGTGTGTGACTCTCAGCCACAGGGTCTCTCTAATGCGCTCTGATTACCCTATCATTATCCCTACTGGGAGGGAAAACCACACCGCAGCAGAAAGTAAAATATGATAAACATATAAATACAATCACACAAACACGTGACATACACACACATCACACACACCTACACACAGTCACACACATGCACTCACACAGTCACACACAGAAAACAGACACACAAACATACTTATACACACACGCACGCACACACATTCACTCACTCACACACACACACACACACTCACACACACCCACACACACACACACACCCACACACCCACACACACACCCACACACACACACTCACACACACCCACACACACACACACAGGCCTCCACTAATGAGGAGCAAAAGCGAACTCTGACTTTGCAGCCAATTATCTCATCTTTTCAGAAAAGTCTTAGCTGTGTGTGTAACGTAGGCCTTATACTCTGTCTAGCACAAATTACTAAGAGTACGCATTCTACACTGCATTTCCATACATTGTTTTCTCTTGTTTTGACCGTTTTCCTTTCCACAGGGAGGAAATATGTGTCTTTTCATGAAGTGAAGCCTCTCACAAAATAATCACTCGCTACAAAGCGATAGTTTCCTCTGTCTCGTTAGTTAGTTAGTCTCATCCAATCACTCAGCTGAAGGGAGGGTAAAGTGTGTGCGTGTGCACAAAGTGTGTATGTGTGTGTGTGTGTGTGTGTGATGAAAGGGGTAAGAGTGTCTGTATTATCGTACCTAGTTTCAGACCAGTTGCCCTCACTGTAAACAACAACATCGAATTGAATTGAATGACGTATTATGAACACAAGTAGGAATGGTACATAAAACTGAATGAACATTACTAATATATCGCTTAGCTGTTGTTTCTGCATTGATTGTGTGTATGTTTGTGTGTTTGTGGTTGTGTTTGTGTCTCTAGGGGCTCTTCGTGTTGTCGATAGGAGTGGACAAACTCAAATAGAACACAGCAGCCTCTGGTCAGAGCTGACCCTTATAGGGCTGACCCTACAGAGCTGACCCTACAGAGCTGACCCTACAGAGCTGACCCTACAGAAGCTGACCCTACAGAGCTGACCCTACAGAGCTGACCCTACAGAGCTGACCCTACAGAGCTGACCCTACAGAGCGACCCTACAGAGCTGACCCTACAGAGCTGATCTTTGGACTTGATATGCAAAACCAAGGAGAAAACCTTCATAAAGCCGTGCATCTCTGCCGTGTGTGTGCGCGCGCACGTCGTGTTTGTGTGTGTGTGTGTCAGTGTGTGTCTACCTCTGTGTGTGTCTACCTCTGTGTGTGTCAGTGTGTGTCTACCTCTGTGTGTGTCAGTGTGTGTCTACCTCTGTGTGTGTCAGTGTGTGTCTACCTCTGTGTGTGTCAGTGTGTGTCTACCTCTGTGTGTGTCAGTGTGTGTCTACCTCTGTGTGTGTGTGTGTGTGTCAGTGTGTGTCTACCTCTGTGTGTGTGTCAGTGTGTGTCTACCTCTGTGTGTGTGTGTGTCAGTGTGTGTCTACCTCTGTGTGTGTGTGTGTCAGTGTGTGTCTACCTCTGGTGTGTGTGTGTGTGTCAGTGTGTGTCTACCTCTGTGTGTGTGTGTGTCAGTGTGTGTCTACCTCTGTGTGTGTGTGTTAGTGTGTGTCTACCTCTGTGTGTGTGTGTCAGTGTGTGTCTACCTCTGTGTGTGTGTGTGTCAGTGTGTGTCTACCTCTGTGTGTGTGTGTCAGTGTGTGTCTACCCTCTGTGTGTGTGTGTGTCAGTGTGTGTCTACCTCTGTGTGTGTGTCAGTGTGTGTCTACCTCTGTGTGTGTGTGTCAGTGTGTGTCTACCTCTGTGTGTGTGTGTCAGTGTGTGTCTACCTCTGTGTGTGTGTGTGTCAGTGTGTGTCTACCTCTGTGTGTGTGTGTGTCAGTGTGTGTCTACCTCTGTGTGTGTGTGTTAGTGTGTGTCTACCTCTGTGTGTGTGTGTCCAGTGTGTGTCTACCTCTGTGTGTGTGTGTGTCAGTGTGTGTCTACCTCTGTGTGTGTGTGTCAGTGTGTGTCTACCTCTGTGTGTGTGTGTGTCAGTGTGTGTCTACCTCTGTGTGTGTGTCAGTGTGTGTCTACCTCTGTGTGTGTGTGTCAGTGTGTGTCTACCTCTGTGTGTGTGTGTCAGTGTGTGTCTACCTCTGTGTGTGTGTGTGTCAGTGTGTGTCTACCTCTGTGTGTGTGTGTGTCAGTGTGTGTCTACCTCTGTGTGTGTGTGTGTCAGTGTGTGTCCTACCTCTGTGTGTGTGTGTCAGTGTGTGTCTACCTCTGTGTGTGTGTGTGTCAGTGTGTGTCTACCTCTGTGTGTGTGTGTGTCAGTGTGTGTCTACCTCTGTGTGCTGTGTGTGTCAGTGTGTGTCTACCTCTGTGTGTGTGTGTCAGTGTGTGTCTACCTCTGTGTGTGTGTGTCAGTGTGTGTCTACCTCTGTGTGTGTGTGTGTCAGTGTGTGTCTACCTCTGTGTGTGTGTGTCAGTGTGTGTCTACCTCTGTGTGTGTGTCAGTGTGTGTCCTACCTCTGTGTGTGTGTGTCAGTGTGTGTCTACCTCTGTGTGTGTGTGTCAGTGTGTGTCTACCTCTGTGTGTGTGTCAGTGTGTGTCTACCTCTGTGTGTGTGTGTGTGTGTGTGTCAGTGTGTGTCTACATCTGTGTGTGTGTGTGAGCACTAAGTCATTGTTTATTCACAAGCCTGAAGCACACAGTGGCCAAACAGATCCAATCATGTTTGTGTCTGGGGCCACTGCTGCCCCACGCCCCCCGGCCCCCCCGGGCCCTCAGCACGCTGATGCTGCCTGAATCAGAGACTCGGTGCTTCTGCTCTCTGCCCCTGGACACTCCGCTTGTCAGGATCGGGTCTGTTTGTTTTCTTTGTCGGGGCGTTCTCTGCTTCCACCTTCAGCAAAGCGTGTTAGGGAAACGGAGCTGATGAACTACTGATGACTGGTCAGAGTGCGTGCGGGTGACGCAGCGAGGCCAGCAGTCTGGAGTCGGAGTTCGTTTTACACAATTTGAACTTTCCCACATGAAAGGCCTGAAAACTTTCTTCAAATACGCCTTTCTGTGGCTTTTAAATGGCTCTGGGGATTTTCCACATTCAAGCTATCAATGTCTCCCAGGACAAGTCACTGTGCCGACACTCACAGAAGCGTGAGGGAAATGTGGTGTTTGATGAAGAAAATACAGCACTTTCACCGCCAAGGAAGGAGAGAAAGAGAGAGACAAAGAGAGAGTGAGAGAAAAGGAGAGAAAGAGAGGGAGGGGGAAAAGAGGGAGAGAGAGAGAAAGGAAAGAGAAAAAGACAGAAAAGGAGGGAGAGAGAAAGAAAATGAGAGAGAGAGAAAAGGAAAGAGAGAAAGAGAGAGATGTGGAGGGTAAAGTACTGACCTTCCTCAGGCAGACTGCCTGTCCAGCTGTCTGCAGTGTTGGTGTGGGAGATAAGTTACTGGGACACAAACTGCTCAATATTTAACCAGTGACAAGCGTGGCAAGTTGACACAAGCTAAAACGACGTGCTTCTGTCGGCTGGGGCTGCCGGGGGAAACAGGAGCTGAGCAGGAGCTGAGCAGGAGCCTGAGCAGGAGCTGAGCAGGAGCTGAGCAGGAGCTGACAGGAGCTGAGCAGGAGCTGAGCAGGAGCTGAGCAGGAGCTGAGCAGGAGCTGAACAGGAGCTGAACAGGAGCCTGAGCAGGAGCTGAGCAGGAGCTGAAAAGGAGCTGAACAGGAGCTGAGCAGGAGCTGAGCAGGAGCTGAGCAGGAGCTGCGCAGGAGCTGAGCAGGAGCTGAGCAGGAGCTGGAACAGGAGCTGAGCAGGAGCTGAGCAGGAGCTGAGCAGGAGCTGAACAGGAGCTGAACAGGAGCTGAGCAGGAGCTGAGCAGGAGCTGAACAGGAGCTGAACAGGAGCTGAGCAGGAGCTGAGCAGGAGCTGAGCAGGAGCTGAGCAGGAGCTGAACAGGAGCTGAACAGGAGCTGAGCAGGAGCTGAACAGGAGCTGAACAGGAGCTGAGCAGGAGCTGAACAGGAGCTGAGCAGGAGCTGAGCAGGAGCTGAAAAGGAGCTGAACAGGAGCTGAACCCCCCCTCTCTC